>PVIA01000669.1:0-382039 GCA_004024845.1 Tonatia bakeri | reverse complement strand
AAACTCAGGGGACCTGCTCCTAGTCACGTCTCAGGGAGGTGTTCCTTTCCATCCCCCTAGCCCAGAGCATGGCCATAGCTATTTAGCATATTCAGGCAACCAGCCCAAGGCTATAGGTATGTTAAATAACCATGCCATGGATTAGCTGCAAAGCTGCCCTGCACGTTCTTGCTCTATGTGCCCCTTCCCCCAACTCACACCTGTGGTGGGGGGGAAGAGGTAAAAAAAAACATCTTAGAATCTCTGGACACCTTGAGTTCTGGGCCCCATTTCAAATGTCCATTTGGGGTCCCCCCCTCTTGGCTGCACCCTGTAACATCGCCTCTTCTCTCCTTGCAGGTGTCTCCTTGCCATTCCCTGCTCCTCCCCATTCCCTCCACCAAAATGAGAGTTCCCACGAGACACACATAGATTTGGACTAGGGAGCCAGGTGAGGGGTGTGGCAGCTCATAACACTCACTAGAAATTGTATCAAAAGGCAAAATTCCCTCCGAGTTTTAACTTCCAGCTGTGCCCAGCCACCAGGCTTCAGAGAAGGGGTGGGGACTTGAGAGAAGAATCCACGGGCCATTCCTAGCTCTGGAGGCCCCGCCCCCTTGTGTCCAATGTTACCACCGTAGACTGTCCCCAGCACGAGCCTGGTCCAGCCATACCTATGCACCCTGCTCTTCCTTCTCCGTGTATGTGACCATTTTAGCAAACTCTGGAAGATGTATGTCCCAAAAGACTTTATTCCACAAAGAGTTTTCACTCGTAAAGGTTAAACACAAATAGACACTGTTTTGTTCTAAAGTACTGTCTTCACCTGCCAATTAATTGAGTTTCTTTCCATATGTCACTTTCTTTACCTGTGCAACAACAAAAATCATGTATACTGTCGAATGTAACTATTTACTTGAACACCATGGCTGGGGCTGGGCCATCAGCTATCTTAAAAGGAAGCACAGTGTGTCCCTCTTCCTATAGTACTTGTTGCTGTTTTTATTGACTCAAGGTTGAACTACTTCCACTCTACAATGTCCTTGAGTGATCCTGACCTTGAAAGACCAAGGGAGAGAGGTCACACTTGAGCCACAGTCTGCCCAGGTATGAATACTGGCCTTATCATTCCCAGCCATGTGACCTTGGGCAAGGCCCATATCTCTCTGGGGTGCCATTCACTGGAGTAGGGATTTCTGGAACAGGGATCTAAACCTATACAGAGCTGGCATAAGACAGAATGTGGAAAATGCTTTCCATAATATTTGGTATAGAATAAGCACTCAAGTAACATACACTATTATTATTTATAATGGTTATTACTTATGGAGCCATAAAGCACACACACATGACCATATGCTATTCTGCTGTCCAGAGCCTGCTAGTTGCCTGGTTTTAATGTCCTTCAGCATATAGAGTGTGATCTGATACAAAAATGTTTTTCCTTTTATCAACGAAGCCAAAGATCATCACAGTTTGACTTTAAAAGATGGTTTAAAAGAAAAAAAAAAATCAGAGTATGCGTTGCTACCAAGTCCAATAACAAAATCCACGCAGTTTGACTCTTCTCCAGGCTTCATTGGGCTGCATCAGACGAGTCTTTCCCAGCCACTCCATGATGGGAATAAATTCCATTAGTGACCCTGCTAAAGCACATGTCCTTGGGAACACTTTCTCCTGACACAGCCCCTTGTCCTGTGTCCGACACGTGTCCCTGTGAGACACTGCATCCTCCTGAAACTGCAGCATCCCACAGCTGATTGGAGCGATCTGACCTATGGCCACCCACCGGCGTACAGTTGAACTAGGCTTTTATCTTATGTTTTTCTGTAATCTATTTAGCCTTTCCCAATTCAAATGGAAGAAAAAAGATAAATAATACTAATGTTGTGTTAAATATTTTGCTTTTTTAAAACTATGAATCCTGTGAAACAAAAGAAAAAGAGGAAATATTGGCAGGAATTATTTTTACCTTCCAGTTTAACTTCTTTTGTTCCAGTGCAGGGACAGGACATGGAGCACTTTTCTGTTTTGTGGGTGGTGGATTTCTTTTTTCTGTTTTTGCCAGTGCCCAAATTGTCTCCCAGTCTTTAGATCCATTAGCCTAATTAATATTAAGAACATATGCATATGCAAATAAGGCCACCCTTGCCATATATTTCACTTTATAAGACAGTTGAAGGGTGGTTGGGTGAGTCAATCAAATGTCATAAATTGGCTGTGCATAAGATCTCATTAATATTAATTGGGGCGTGGGCATTGTGCAATAGTCCATGCCTCCATTAGAGATGGGCCCCTTGCTTTATTTGTTCCAAAGATTTTCAAAACCAAAGCCTCTGACCTGATTTAAATATGTAATCTCCCCACCCCCACCCCAGGTAGTCTACTGAGCAGCATCAGAAAGGTATTAAAAAAAATACAGAGCAGACCTTTTCCAAGACAGATGGCACACAATGAGGTAGAAAAAGTATCTCGAGATCCAACCTGCAAGAACAAAAAAAATTGCTTGCATTGTTGTTTTCATTATCTTGCTTCTGTCATTTCATGAGCTTTGTATCTTGCAAGGAAAGAAAGAAGGGAGAAAAACTGTGAAATTAATCTTTTGTGCATGGCCTGATAAAGAAGAGACATGCTCAGACAAAAGATAGACTGAGAGAAGGTACCGTGATTGATGACTAAAGTAAAGGTGTCAGAAGAGTATTATGTAAATTACTGGAGGCGCACACCATTTCAGAGAGAATGAGAGGGAGAGCAGGCAGGGGGAGTGAGGGAGAGGGAGAAGGCGAGAGAGGGAGTGAGGGGCCGAGAGTGAAAAAAGGACTGCGGAGTCCATGTCACCAAAGAACGGGTCCCCAAACACCCATTTCTTGCCATCTTTCATCTCCTCCGACAGGCTCACCTCACACTCTCTTGGTTGCAGGATGTAACAAAGGGGGTGGGGGAGAGAAACTGTCAACATTAGCATGATTCTAGTCAAGGAGAGATTTAGGGGAAAGCAGTGTCTGAAGTGAAATCATCAAGGAGGGAAGTTTCTGTTAAAGGGAAAAGGAGGCGGCTGGCGACTGGATGTGTCTCAGTGAAGCATGTCACAAGAGGTGGAGGCAGGTGATGGGCCACTCTCATTCTTGATGCTAAAAATGGGCTCCAAAAGGGCCTGTGTCCTTCCCCTAAGCCTCTCACTATATCTAAACATGTGTGTCGGGTACATGACGTGATCACTGTGGAGAGAGACTAGAAAGGCCAGGAGCCACATTACAAAAATCTCTGCTCCATTTTTTTTTCTCTTTGCCTACGTGTATGTACTTTCTAAGTAACGAAACGAAGGCAAGTGTTGAAAATTGCCTCCATTTTCCTGACCAGAGAGATGCAAAGTATCAGTAGGATTATGTTCAATTATGGGAATGGGCTCTGCCGCGGTGACCCCTAAACTCCCGGCATGTGAGGTACACTTACAGTGTTCAAATGAGATCATGCTTAGAAGTCTGGTGTGGATATCAATGCCTTTCTAAAAGACAGAAAATTCCTTCTGGACCCTGGACGGGTGGCTCAGTTGGTTAGAGCATTGGTTAGAGATATGCCAAGGTTGAAGGTTTGATCCCTGGTCAGGGCACAAACAAGAATCAGCCAATGAATGCATCAATGGATGGAACAAGAAATTGAAGTCTCTCTCTCCAAAAATACTAATAAAAAAAGAAAGAGAGAAAACTTCTTCCAAATTCTTAGGAACCAAATCTGGAGGAACAAGGCTGGTATTCAGTGAGAACTCATTGGACAGAGTGTTTCCAGCCAGCCCCCTTCTGACTGGAGCAACCTCTATCCTCCTTTACTCGAGCCTGTGCAATACTCATGGCTAAATGTCTTTATTATGTCCCCCTAGGAAGATGAAGGCTAATACCCAGGTCAAGATTTTCTTCCCACCTGCTCTCCCTCTTCAGCAGGACGCGAAGGGAAGGAGAAATGAATCTCCATTCATTCAAAGCATAGACGGACCCCACGCACTATAAAGATTATAGTAAAACCTGAACCCACCCTGAAATCCAAACTGCAATTAATTAATTGTAAAATGAATGATAAAATCTAAAGTAAATTCATTTATGCATAGTCCAGATTTTCCTGTTTTGATTTTGGGGGAAATTTTTGTATTAGCGATTGACTGAGAGAGTAAAGGAGGTCTAAGAATGGGAATAAAAACAGATCAGATTTACATTCCAAAAGCTGTTCCACAAGGTACTCCCATCAGGGGCATTAATCCTCAAAAATGCAAAATGTAGTCCCCACTCCCCCACCCCAGGGCAGCCTCTTCCTTCTCCGACTTGCTAAGTCTTTACTGGCGGGCCATTCAGCCCCAGGGATATACCGCTTCTTTATGTACTGCACAGTCAGTATTCCTTGAGCTCTTCTGCGTGCCAGATACTCTGCTAGGTGATACAGATACAAAATTGAACAAGGCACACTTTCTCTGAGGGAGCTAGTATTGCTTTCCAGGAGATCACCTGTGCCTGCTGTCTCCCAGCCCACCGGCACTCACCACAATGGCCAGGGCAGTGCCTGCTACCCTCAGAGCAGGTTTGGCTGATCGAAACTGAATTACCCACACTGGGGTTTGGCAGATAGCAGCCTGGGCATGGACTGCACTAAGCCCAGACACCACCCTCGCAGGGAAGAGAGAGCTGTCTATTTTCATTCCTGCATGACTTGCCTTGGTTCTTCTTTGGAAATCCTCTGGTCACATGGAGCAAAACTCATTCAAAGAAACTCAAAGGAGAAGTTTTATTATAGGAGTTCAGAAGACCCAAGGGGGAGAAGTCTATTAGGGTGTCAAGAGATAACAGAATTGCGGCCTGGAGAGGCATCAACCCCCAAACTCATATTCTCTCCACATTTATGTTTCTCTAACCCATGAGATGTTGATGAAACTCCTGTCTTTATACCTGTGTGTTCCCTGCTCATCTCTATAACACCATTTCCTCTGCTGGCTTTCCTAACATACCATCTAGAAGGCACCATAATGATGATGATGGTACTAGTACTACTACTAATATTATTAACAATAATAATAGCAAGCATTTGAATAGCTACTAGCACTGTTCTAGGCACATAATACATAGCATAACAATACTGTTGGTATTTTTGTCATGTTTTATTATTTATTATTCATTCATTCATCTATATTATTCATTTATTGTTTATTATTATTTACATTTTTCAGTTGTGGAAATGGGGGCAGAGAGAGGACATGCCCAAGGCTACACAGCTAGGGAGTGGTGGGACTGGTGTGTGAGCCCTGGCAGACCAACCCCAGAAGTTGTGCTCTTGACAGCTGCTAGACCGCCCATATCCCACTGCAGTAGTTCCCGTGACCTTCCAGGTCTAGCTAAGGAGAACACTGTGTCCCAGTTGCAAATTTCCAGGAGGGAATAAATGGGTCAGCTTGAGATCTGCCTGCATCCCTGAGACCCTTAGTGATGGTCAGGGGCAGCAGGTCAGGTAGGATATAATATGGCAGGGTTGAAGCTCAGAAGAAAAGAGTGAGAGTATGAGGAGCCCAAAGAGGTAAAAATGGTTCATGCAAACATCTTCATAGGGAAAAATCTTTCAAAACAGGATTCCAGTAATGTAACAAAAGGGGTTCAATGAGGAAATGTGGGTAGCCACAGATGTAGAGGCAACCCATGACTCAGCAATGACTGTACATGTTTCTTTTAGGAAAATCCCGTTTCAATCTTTTGCACCCCAACTCCAAAATGCCATCTGAAATTTGCACTTCAGGTCGATGAAACAGAGTAAAAGCTAGGGGTAAGTGGAACAAAGGAGCGAAAGAACAGAACAGATTTTTGAATGAATGGGATTCGCTTTGTTCCCCACCCTGCAGTCAGTCATTCATCCAGGTGCAGAGTCCTGGGGCAACCTGCCCTTGGGGTGGCGGTGAGGTGGACCTGCTCTGGCCTGGAAGCCAGGAGGTCTTGGTTCTATCTTGGTTCTATCGTTGACCCCACTGCCACTTAGCTGTTCATTCTGAGCAAGTCACCACACATTCTGGCCTCAATGCCCACCCCCGTGAAGATGGGCTGTGAGGCAATATTTCATCTCCCTCTCAGTTCTAGAGCACTGAGACCCACACTTGCCTCCCACAGCTTCTCCCCTCAGGGACCACTGGTTTCCAGCAGACACATTGACACTCTGACCTCCTAAGGCCCTGTCTTCCTTTTCTCTGACCCATGGGTTCCCTGGAGGAAACAAAGTAGACACAGTGGAAAGAACTTTCTGGGGAAGCCATAAACAGCTGGAAGAGACGGTCTCTTTGTCTTCCCTGAGTGTCTTCAGACATACGGAAAACGGTGAGCAGTTTCCCAGGCAGGTCTCGCATTGGACACTCTGCCACAGTTTCTCTCTTAACAGCCCCTTGTATCTGTAGCCCGAGAGTCTTCTGGAGAAAGCTTTTTCCTTTCATATGTCTGACCTTATGATTCATCTGGCTGCTGTTTTAAAACCAATTATTACGTATTGTCTTTTGAATTTCACCCCTGACACCACTTTGCCCTGACTTAATTCTATGACTGGCTTTTATTCAAAACTTTCATTTTTGTGGAAGGTGTAAGAGCTACAGATGGCCTTCTTCTAGAAGCCTGGAGGAAAATGGCAGCTCTGGTGACCAAAAACAGAGCGCTGGAGTTTGATGCATGCTGTTAAACAAAACATGTACTTGTTTCAAGTGCTGTGGATAAAAGGAAAACCAAAACAAAGGCCTAAATGATCGGAGAGAATGGGTTGTGGGTGGCAACTTCTGCACATGAGGCTGAATCTTGCCCCTGAGCTCTGAGCCAGTACCAAATGTTCTGTACAGCAGTCCTTCCCACACCACTGTTTCAGAACCTGCTCCTTCCGTGTTCCCTCTGGGTGTTCCCTGACCGCACCCTGGTCTTCAAGCTCAGTACACAACTATCCAACACATCTATTCGAGGTTATCTTATAAATGCCTCCCAATTCCATTCTCTTCTCCCCACTCCCCTTCAGACTGGTCTAGCACAGACTTCCCCTCCACCTGCCCAGTCTATCAGAAGCCATAGCACCCCAAACGGTTTCCTTTGCTCCAGTTTTCCCTATCCCTAGTTCATGCTCCACAATGCATCCATGTTTTCCTAAAATGAAGGTCTGATCGTGCCACTCCCTGGCTTCCAAACCTCCAATGGTTCCCCAGCACGTGTAAAATAAATTCAAACTTTCTGGAGAAGCATGCGAGTCCCTCCACGTGTGACCCCGACCCATTGTTTCAGCCCTTCCCTTTTTCCACTACACCTTCTCACACTGTGGATGAAGGGGCACTCCAGGCTTTGACTCTGGCCAGACATGCTAGGCACTTTCCTGCTTCTGTCCTTGCCCATGGTGTCCCCACTCCTGGGAATACCGTTTTCTCCCTCCCAGCCCGCATCAAATTCTGTCTGAATCTGCCTACTCCAGGCTCCAACATGTCCCTCTCTGGAAAACAGCCTCTGTGGGCTCCCCAAGTGCCATTCATTGCTCACCTACTCGGAGGTCCCCCAGGGGACCTTCTCCAAGTTGGGGAACTTTTAAATATGCTGACTCTGTAGTCTGATTAAATCAGAATTCCTAGGGATGAGGCCCTTGGGAGTCAAAACTTTTTAAAAGCCCCCAGATTGTTTCCATATTTCCCGACTGTGGGAAACCCTGCTCAAGTATCTGGTTTGTACCCCTTCTACTTTTTACATTTAATTAGTGCTTATTTATTGAGCAAATCTACCAGTAAAACAAGTTTGTTCTATGTGGGAATACCGCAATGAGTCAGGCCTAGTATGAAAAGTAATAGTAGTATGGCATATGTATTATATCTTTTATCATGTTTTATAATCTATTATAAAAATACATTATAATAAAATATTATAGGCTATATTCCAGCCATTTGTGCACACATCTTTCTAAGGCTATTCCTTGAGAATGACTGTTTCTTTTTTATCTTTGTATCTTTTAGCACCTAACACAATGACTCATATTCAATATACAGATGGTGGTTTAATTCATTAATATATTTATTAATGCGTTAACTTTTGGATTAACATGACGGAATGACGTCTGGCCTGAGAGACACAGGAAGTTGCCCTTGCATTGCTGACTCTGACATAAGGTCTCATGCTGTCATGTGAGGGACAAAGGCTGGTGAGCCCCGACACCAGCCTGTACCCATGGCCCAGACAGAGGAGAGTTTTCTGACCAGTGCTAAATCAATCACCACAGAACCCTGAAGAATCTGCCGACTCCTGACAAAGGCCTGGACATAAGCAAGCCCCTTGTTACTCTTTAAAAAAGTACAGTTTACCAGGTTAAGAGGTATCCATTTTCCAAATATTAGCTCAGCCCCCCAGCCGCAAGAGAAAGGAAAGAAGGGGGTACCTTTCACTTTTAGGCAAGAAGAGGGAGGCCCAGAGCACTGAGTTCTGTGGGAAGTCAGGGAATATGCTGGCCCCTGCCTTGGCTGTGTGCCTGGGGGAGAAAATGGTACATATGTGGGGACCTCCAAAGTTCCACCTCATACCTCACTGAATAAATAGATCTAAACCCTTCACACACTACAGCAATGAGGGTTTCAACATTCAAAAAGAATCAACATCCGTCTGAAGAAGTTCAGAGAAATAAATCAGATTTTTTTGTATGCAAGCTTCCTGACTTGAAGTCATTTCCCCTTTAAGAAATTCGAGGTCCCACAAACATTTTCCAAATGTCACAGTCACATATGGCAACACGACTGTCATATTTCTTATAAAGGTAAATATTTGAAACAGTCACCCAAGTCTCACTGAGGTGAGAAAGTAATACAAATTACAATTGTAAAGTGCCTAAATTTTACATCATTTATCTTCCCTTTCCCTTTGTTGTAAATAAACCTTTGAAAGGGAAACATTATTTACATTTTGTTAGATTTTTTTCCCCTTCTTTTTCTTTCACATTGCTGAAACTCCCAACCGAAAGATAAAATAAGAAGAATCAACCTTAAAGCTGAACCTATTGATTCCACCTTCCTTTCAATTTTCCCCTTAAAATGCTTCAGATGAATAATATTCTACTTCTCAGAAAGAATAAAATTGATGTCCTGGGCAAGCCATAATGCAAATGAACATTAAAAGTATCAGAGAATCCACCTTTTCTAACGATTACTTTAAGAAGGGGAGGGCATGGATGTTCAGGGAAATCTTCACACACAAAGTGAATTTATACTCCCCTACTTCCTACTCAGAGGCCACCTGGAGTATTCTCAGCCATGGCATTAGGAACAAAGAGACCCTGCACTGTATGCCCAGGCCCTTGCCTATCATCCCCAGGAGAAAGGGCTGGGGGCACAAACCTGTCTCTCCCATCCTCCCTGCCAAAATGTTTGTGACCTTCAGTCCCCCAGAGCCACACTCCTCATTGATAATGAGAAATCAGCATTTTAACAGAGGCCTTCTGGAAATGCCTTTACCACCCCCAACCTGTAAGAGTGACAAGATGCAAGTCATAGAGGTGTTCGGGGATAGCACACTCTCCTGGTGTCCTCCGGACCACCCCAGAGGGCCAGCTGCCTACATATCCCCCATTTGAAAAACTGAAAGTGCCTTTACACAGGCTCGCTCAAAGAAAGTTGTCACTTTGGACTGCACAAACCAAAACTCTTCCAAAATCAGGTGCTTGGGGGGAAAAATTGAAGTACTTTTAATAATTTAAATGGCTCTTCTCTGCACATGCCCAGAACCCAAATCCCTTTTCTAACTGAAGTGCTTATATAAAAATTTGACAGCTCTTATAATTTTAAATTGCTCTACACTGAGTATGCCTAGAACCTTGATCACTTCCAAATTCAAGGGCTTATAAAAATTTGAAGCACTCCAATAATTTTAAATTGCAATGCACAGTGTAGAGTGATTTAAAATTATTGGACTGCTTCAATTTTTTTAAAAGGTCTTCAATTTGGAAGTGAGTCAAGCAGCATTCTAATACAGTGGTTTAAGACATAGTGTGCTAATCTAAAACTTAACACCTAAAAATAATGAAAATTAAGCCACACGAGCTTCTCTCTCTCTCTCTCTCTCTCTCTCTCTCTCTCTCTCTCTCTCATTTTTCTTTCTTTAATAGGGAAGGGACACTCAGAACACATCTGAAAAGTTGGGAAGTGTCTGAAGAAGAAAGTTAAAGCTCAAGCCATCAAGGAGAAAAAGAGGGAAGGAAAGGAAAACGCTGGGCAGAAACGGCCCTCCAATCAAAGAGGCCTTGTCCAGCCCTGCAGGGTTTGGATGGGGATCACCGAAAACAATAGGAAGTGGGAAGAGCTGGGACTGAGCAATGGAAAACTTGAACATGACTTGGAGCGTTCCATTCTGGAAACTTTTCAACATTTAGGAATGCAAATTGCATAGCAGCTCCCTCTAAAAATTATTTTTGTTTTTTTCTGGTGAAGCTCTCAAATAAAATTCATATATGTGCCGATTTAGGGTTTCTTCCAATAATTTGATTGATACGGTGTTCACAGACCTGGCTAGTGATCCAAACAGCCCCAGTCACAGCCACTTACAAGCACAGAACACATTTTTTATATCTTTCCCAAGGAGACATGTAACACTTTTTAGCTCATAATGAATGCACAGGTCAATTTTCTTCATTTCCAAAGTATCAATGTTCTGTTCCTCTAATCTTCTTGCCTATTTTCTAATTTTCTTTATGCCATTCTTTCTCCTCCTTCACTACCTCTTTCTTTAACTACTGAAAACTTCACAAATTTAAAGATCATAGTGACTTTTACTCAATGGTCCTTTCTATCTAACCCAGGTCATGGAAAACAATCACAGAAAAAAGGTAAAGACTCTGAACAGAGACCCTTAGATAAGCAGCTCTGTCACAAAGGCTCCCTCACCATTCACCACAAAGCAACCTGTGCTTTCAAACACCATCTACATGTGCAGTAAAATGGAATCATTTACTTGTTGTGAGCTGTTTTGCTCTATTGGCTAGATAATGTGTATCTTAAAATATTGTATAAATACCTATTTAAATGATGGCTTGTAATATTTCCCAGGGAGCCACTACAATCAGGGCTCAACGTAAGAGGTTTACAGATGCTGAATTTTGGCGCCCTTCTCCCCATACAGAACTAAGCATGTGATATTGTCTCCTGAATTGGGGGGGAAAAGAGCACAACATAGTTAAGAGAAGATGGCAGAAGCACATTAAAACAAAACTATCATTCATCCAGAGACATGAGATTCCTAAGAAGAGGACCGAGGGAATATAAACCGGGGCAAAATTAAATGGTAGGAAACATTTTAATGACATAAAGCTGGGAAGGAATTTAGAGGAAAATAGGGAATTAAGAGCTTGTTGGAATGGAAATAGCTCTGTACACTTTTTTTCTAAGTCATATGCTCCTGTGCCCTAGTCACAGGGTCACCTCATACATGAACAACATGCCAACTTGGGCCAGTGCCTGATAGGACAGCTTAGAACACGCCATGTTCATTGCCTCCACAGGTTTTGTCTTGAGTCTACACATGACCTACTGGAGACAAACCTGGACCAAAGTTAAGTTGTAAATTTTTATAATTTCCAAATTTGAATGATAACCTACAATAAAGGTATAACCTACAATAATATTTCTTGCAATAATGAATAAATTAATAAAAGCCTATTGGCAGCAAAAGATATTAAGCAGTAAAATTTCAAAATATCTCAAATTAAAACTATTGAAGTTGTCAGGAATCAGGAGCCTTTAAAATAGGCTAGAAGCTGGTATAAAGTGGGAAGAAAAACAGAAATATGGAGGGAGAAGATGCTTCAAATCAGTTTTACTAACAGATATGTGAGTATAATAAACAGCCTGATCAGGAATCTAGACCTTGACTCGTGTTCTAGCTAGATTATCTGGGAAAGGGAAAGCTGGAGGTGAGCCGGCAAACACCGGGTGACCCAAACAAAAAGTGCCAAGTCTTAGGACTAGGAGTTCACCAGTGGGGCGTAAAAATGCATCTTGTTCCCTGGTTGGGAAATATACTAGGGGATGATTAAGAATACTTTGCTAAGGAGCAAACAGATTTTTAGGTCACGTGTCTGTGGAGATGTCACCATTTAATAAAGTGACAAAATCTATCTATCACATAGGCATGAACACAGAACAATATAAAGAGGTTAACAGAAATTGATGGCATCCAAGGTTTAATTTTACACTGAATCGGAGTCTTTGCTGATTGAAATAGACAAAGATGTATAGGGTTATCTTGTTGAAGAGGCTGTGCTAATTACTGGCACTTGTCATTTCTCCATAGCTTTATCTAAGTCAAGAAGGCTAACTAGCTTCTTTTTCCCCCGTGTGCATTGTTTGTTCAGGAGCTCTTGCTGAGGAAGCTTTTTTTTTTTCATAACTGCACCTCATTATTAACAGGTTCATAAATAAATGAGTCCTAATATTTTTCTCCGTTAGCATTTATGATAGGGACATTTGGGCTACAAAAGATTACACTTGTCTTTAATAAAAATAGGCACTTATACATGAAGCCTATTAGGCCCTTGTTACTCAGGAGGAGGAGGAAAGGGGAGGAACTGGAGTTTAAATAAAGCAATAATAACCTAGTGTGCTAGCAGCATTGTAAATAGAGAATATTTAAGCGAGTTTCATGACTTTCCACACTACTAACTCTTTAGCCTTTTTTTCTAAGCCCCAGTCCTCCATGATGTGAAGATAAATTAACTCAAGAAGTATTAAGAGACATTTTCCATATAACTAGCACTGTGCTAACTATTGAAAAAGACATAAAATTACAAAGTACAGTGACTATCCTTAAGGAAATTCTAGTCTAGTGCAAGACCTGAAAAAATAATTCAAGGAAATGCTTGGTCCATGTAGATCCACTGGCTGGTATAAGGCTCTCCGTGCTGCAGGAGTCAGAATTGGCAAAACTTGTGTTGAGTTAGGATAATTCAAAGTAGTTTCTTTCTATGTTTTGGGGGTTAGATAAATATGAGCAGGGAGAAAACATTCCAAGTTGGGGAATCCACATGAAAATGGCAGAGGCAGGTGAGAGAGAGACATATAGGGGCAAAGGAAGAAAAAAGTCTGGAGTAAAAAATCTGTCAAAGAATTTCCCACTAATACTGTGGGAAATAATGTTGACTGTGTGCCTCAAAGCCCAAGATGGGGAATTGGAACTTGATCTGATAACATGAAATTTCTTTAGTTCATATCAGATGAAAGCCACAGTAAGCAGGGCATTTAATGGAACAATAGCAGAAAGGCATCTCAGACAGTAAGTACTACCATCCAGTCATAAGAGGACCAGATGGTGGTGGTTGTAGTAAGGAGAAAGGCTTAGAACCAGGGAGGCATCTCAAATGAAGTTTCAACAACACTTGACCTTGGAATGAGTGTGAGAGAGAAAAATTAAAGATCACAGTGAGGATGAAAAAGACAAGAGAGGGGAGAAGATTTGACAGGAAGTCAAATAAGAAGGGGAGGAAACTATGGAGAGAAGACCAAATCTGATATGGGGCATGTTAATTTAGCAATAGCAACAGCACTACAAAATTGAGCAAACGTGGGCTGGTGGTGTAGAACAGACTACAGGTGACAACGCAAGTCCTAAGTGTGCCTAGGCTCACGAAAAGTACGTGTGTTCAGAGGAAGAAGTGGAGAACCAGGGACAAAGCCCTCATTTGATACCCATAGTTGTTGCATAGAAGTTCATATCTGAACCATCTCCTGGCCACAGGTCTAGCTCCTCTAGAAGTGGATTCCACAGAATATCACAAGAATTGCCAAAACAGAGGAAGGAAGCAGAACTACAACTGAGCAGGCAAGCCAGCATCCCAAAGAGCCAAGAAGTAGTCCTGCAAGTTGCCATCGGGGGACAGGATTGGAGGGAGATACAGACTCTAATGTGGAACCAGGGCCTGGGGCAAGTCAGTAACCAGCACAGAAGAGGGCATTGTCCTGGGCCATAGCCTCGGATCCCTTAGGTGGGCGGATGCTCCTTTCTTCAGCCCCTCTGGACATGATGAGTGAGCAACACCGGTGAAAGCCAGTGGCAGGTGGAAGGAACAAAGAAACCAGAAAATGAGTTGGAATACCTGAAGTACCTCAACATCCCTGTCCAGGGCCATCATTATTCTTTTCTGCATCACTCTGATCAATTACCAAAATCTGTGGTTCCAAATATTTTGGTGTGTTTGCGTGTATAACATTAACACTCAGCAGAACAACGCAACTCAAAACCAGTGTACGGCACTCATCATACAATGTCAGACACTCAAAGAATGTTAAAACTCACATTTCATTAGAGCTGAAGTATTAGCTGACTCCACCATACCTTAGATAAGTCCTTTATTAGCATGAAAAAAACCTGGATGTCTCTCTGCCTAATTTGAAAAAAAAAGGCGCCCTTCTTCAAAAGTAACAAATGAACCATCTTCTATCAGAACATTCCCTGAATGGGGGCAGAAAAGTAAAATATATCCATCTACCTACCTATTATCCTGGTACTCCTCAAAATTCTAGCAGTTTTCTGAAAAGATATATATGTTTTTAAAGGCACCCCTCCTTCTTAAGGACATCTATTTTGCACTTGCATCCCCTACATTTGCACATGAAAAAAATCCATCACTGTGTATACAAATGCCAAATTGCAATGCAAATAGGCATTTGTGTGCCCAATTACCCATTTTGAGTGTTTGCAAAACGGATGTGCCGGCAAATTCTGCAGGTGTGAGTTGGTAGCCTGCTGGAAACTTGGCTCCCACTGAGTCAGCACCAAATAAGGTGCTGTCTCCCGACAGTGCGGCTGAGGGGACAGTCCTTCAATGTGTTACCAGGTGTGGACAGCAAGTGGAAGGCCTGTGCAGAGAGGAAGATAAAAGCAACTGAATCTAAAAAGAAAAAAGAACTTCAGACCTACAATGACTGGGCAGGTCTGGGAAGCACTACATTTCCCCTTGTGTGATTTAAATCCCTTTAATGCACAACTTTTTACTTAAAAACACTATTTTTTAAATTTCATTGTGGTATGAACACTTAACATGAGATCTATTTTCTTAACAAGGTCTTAAGGGTACATGCTATATTATTCACTATAGGTACAGCATGGTACAGCAGATCTCTAGAACTTATCTTGCTGAACTGAAACTTGATGCTCCTTGATTAGTGACTCCCCATTACCTTGACCTGCCCAGGCCCCCTCCCCTGCAACCACAGTTCTACTCTTCAGTTCTGTGAATTTCACAATTTCAGATATCTCACTTAAGTGCAGTCGGTCTTGCAGTGTTTGTCCTGTGACTGGCTTATTTCATTTAGTATTATGTCCTCAAGATACATCTATGTTGTTGCATATCACATGATTTCCCTCTTTTTTTGAGGCTGAATAATATTTCACTGTATGTATATACCACATTTTCTTTATCTACTCATCCCACAGTGAACACTTGGACTGTCCCACCTCTTGGCCATTGCAGTTAATGCTTCAGAAATAAACATGGTTGTGCTAATACCTCTTCGAGATTCTGATTTCAAGTCTTTTGGATTAATACCCAAAAGTGGGATGGCTGGTATGGTAGTTCTATTTTTAATTTTTTGAGGAACCTCCATACTGTTTTCTAGACTAACTGTGCCATTTTCCCATTCCCACCAATGGTGTACTGGAAAACCTTATTTTCCAGTGTGTGTGACTCTAAAACAGACATCCCAGCCAGCACTTGGAATATCTGGGCAAATCTCAAAGTTTCCCTGGTGGATCTGCAAGCCCATTGCCACTGCCACATCAGTCACCAGAACCTTCCCCTTTCTCTGTCAGAATTCCCAGGTAGTTGAGAAAAGCCAAAAAACACCCTTTCTTGACTTGCAAATGCCCCTATAGCCAACTGCCACTACTATTTCCTCCCAACGTCCATTACAATCATAACAAAAGTTTTGCCCCAAATAGTAATGAGTGAGTTACAAGAAAGTCATAAGTAGAAAATACAGATGATCCTTTATGTGCTTGTGTTTATTTGTTGCTTCTGAGGTAAGTTAAGCTCAGACATGGTGTATCCAGGGATTCAATGTTTTCTTGGCAAATCTGCATAGTCTGGTCCACAAACTCTTCACTTCACTTAATTTTTTTTAAAACAACATGCTTGGTCAAAAATAAAATTAGATAAGATTTTATATTCTTTGGGTGCCTGACTATATGAACATCATTTAAAAACCATTGTTGTCATCATAAATTTCATTTTTAATCCCCTTTTCAGTATCTAACAGAACTTTAGTTTAAGAAAATAAGAGCAAAATATAGGCAACCCGATTAATCATAAAATACCACTTCCTTTAGGATGTCAGTAATTCTCAAAATTGCCTTAGATATTTGCTAGATATCAGAAATAGGTAATGTAGTATTTTAAGTGGCAGAAATGCATTAGTACTATGTAAGTACATGATCCTTAATGTACTAATCTCAGCAATATGTGTAATAAGGACTTTCAGTAACACTTATTTTAAGTGTCCTCTGAGAAATGCTAATTTACAATGAAACACCTATGGAAGTACATGTGACATCTACATGAATACCAAATGAATTCATTTTGATCAATGCTATTACAATGAATATAAAATGAATTCACAATGATAGGACATTTAAAGTATTACCAGATTTTCTTTTAATATTACATGTGCTACGGAGATTAGCATATATTAAGAATCAGATTGAATATGTATATATACACATATTTACACACACATATATACCAAAAATATTTATCCCTACTAATTACTTCATTAGCAAGTACCCTTTTAAAAAGAAACATTCTATTCACACGACACACACACACAATCTTATATATGCAAAATGCTTATGTCATGTTTACAAAATTGCATACTGGATATTAACAAACACAGATTTGTATTATGAGAACAAGCAAATACGCAGGCTTTGTGGATTTTAAATTTGACAAAAAATGTTTCCAAATCTATATCTTGAATTTTCCTGACTCTTTCATGATAGCAATTGTTGGTACATTAATTCATATTACATGTTAAAACTTGGGCGACTTTTGTGACTAGTCAAAGATAATCAATGAAGGGTGGACAGATGTTTGGACAGATAGATGAATGGTTGGATAGTGGATAGTATGATATATAAATATGATCTCTGACAGATTGAAGTTTTCATTTAGAGTTTCCAAGAAGCTGGAATTGGTAGGGAAAATGTGAATTGTCCACTATTTCTTTTTGATGATAACTAAGGTCCACACACAGTGGGGACTCAACCTTGACTTAGGCTGATCCATTGTAAGAGAGGCAACCAGATGTCAATTCACCAGATTGGAACTGGGAGGACCGAATCTGTGTTCCTGTTTAGAGTCTTAAGGAGCTAATATGAACAGGCCAACACTGGTCTCCTAAATGAAACCCAGAGAAGTCCATACTGTGGACCAGGTCCCACCACAGATCATAGGAGATTTCAGAGACATACATCAAATTTCTGTCCATGTTGTCCACAGTCCACACCTAAAGCAGACTCCACTCAAGTAATAATCAAGGCCTGTTCATCCGTATCAGTTCCTACCTCCTCAGTATCATTCACACTCCTTTCCCTCCTGTTCCTCTTCACTGCCACACCCAGGGTCAGAACTTCACCTCTTGCCTGGGCACTTACAATAGCCTCATAACGTATCTGTCTCCCTACCTCCATGCCTCCATTAATCTTACACTTTGCAACCAGAAAGTATTACTAACAAGCATGTTAGGTCATGTGACTCATTTGCTTGAAATTTCTCCATGGCTCCCTCTCACCTACAGGATTAAAGTAGAACACCTTGTGGGTTGTCTGGGGCTCCACCAGCCTGTCCAGCCACATCTCCCACCACTGTCTCCTACACATTCTTCACGCTCCACCAGTGTTGAACTACTACTGTGACTTTCTGCCTGGCGTGTCCTCCCTTCACCTTCTGCCTGCCTGGAAAACACCTGCTCATTCTTTGAATTTCAGCTCAAAAGCACATTCGATGAGGCCGTTCCTGTCCCCTTGCTGCCATCTGAATCCCATAGATGCCATGGTGGCACTTTCACAGAGAATTTAATCTTCTGTTAACATGTCCATAGAGTAACTAGGCTATTAAATCTTGAGCCAAGAACAATATTTTATTTATCTTTGTTTACTAAGCCATTGCCCAGTATCTAACACATAATGCTTGTTCAGTGGATGTTGAGTAAATAGACTTGCCTCCTAAAGATTCTATTGTCCTATCTGTTGTTCATTTTTCAAGCAGGCATTCAGAAATTCATGCTCACAAATTACTCAGAACCATCATTCTGATTTTAATTGACTCAGTGAGCACATTCCAAATGTGTGTGGGCAAATGTGTGAACTTGAAAGTCCAAATCATTCTCTAATATCCTAACCTCCTAGGAAATCAAATTACTGTAACATTACACTGAAAGTAAAAATAGCTAAGATTTATTCATCGCCTGCTTTGCGTTGGGCACAGTATAACTGCTTTATGGTATTACTTCATAAAAATCTCACAATTGCCACCTCACATCACTATTACTAGCCCCACTTTACAAATGAAGAAATCAGGTTTCAGAGAAATTAGGTGACTTGGTCAAGGCCACAGGCTAAGGAATGAAGAACGGGGATTAAGGCAGAAGCTGGGTTGGCTCAAGTCCTAGGTTCATAGCCTGACACCATTACCCTTCTTAGGTGTGCCAGAAGCCTCTACAGTTTCTGGATTAGAGAACCTGACAACTCCAGGAAGAAGATTCCAAAAGTTAATGTATAAAAGTCAGAATAAGCTAGGTTACTCAACTGTCACTCCTCCACATTCAATAAGAAAAGTTACATTTGCCTTAGAAATTTTGGATTAAAACCCTCTCATACAGGAACTGATACCTCGATAACTGGAGAGTCAAGTATAATGGTTTCACCTATTCTGGTGGATTTCTTTCTTTCTTCTTCTTCTTTTATTTTTTTGGGAAATGGCTTGCTGCCTAATTTTTTAAAAACTCATTTTCAAATGATTTCCATCATTCTCCTATTTCCCTTTTTCTGCAGAACAAACTGGTACCCATCCTACTTTTTGTTCTGAGGAACAGAGAATTCATATACCTGACAGAGTTGGCTTTTGGTCTTTACTTGATTTTCATAACTGGGTTTTTGTTTTTGTTGGTGTTTGTTTACGTGCTTGCTTAGCCTGGAAAATGCCCTATGTGCACTGAAACTAGGTTCTTGTTATAAACTGCCCACTTTGAGTTTGAACCTTTTCATAGAAGGAAGAAGAAAAATCACATTTGCTTGTTTCTGGAATGGACTTAGTTTCTAGCTAAGTTCAAAGAGGGGCAGTGAAAGAGGTTCACTGCCAAAACTTCAGGGACACCTCTCTCTGGCAGCAAATACTGCTGGAAACCCTAAGGCCACTTCTGTCTGTGGGCATATGGGAATCTCCTCCCCACCTGGTACCAACCGACTCCTATTTGCAATTATCAGATCAATGAAGACATCTTTTTATACAGGCCCAGCAGAAGTAAGGCTTGCTTGAGTGTGGTTGGTAGGGTACATGCATATCTCGCACGAGATGGGCAACAATTTGAATATTTCACCTAAAATATCATATGGTGTGCTTGAATATGATATTGTTATGTTACAGAATTACATGCTTATGATTTTGTAATAAAATATTTTTATACTAAAAAGGGAGTGTTATTTGTGCCAGACCCTGTATTTATTTTTTTATTTTTTATTTTTCAGGATGAAAGCAGTAGCTTCTGCAAGCATCCCACAATGTCTAAGACAGTTTGGCCAATCAAGATCTCCTGCCACTTCCCACCATCAGAAGCTCCATTTCCACCAAGTTCATGGGTTCTAATATCCCAGAGAAAAATTACCTTCCACAAAACCATCAGTGTCAGGAGATGCTTCTAAGCAGAAGATCAGTAATCACTTTGTTACCAGCCAGGAAAAAATAAAGTATGTCCTCCAGTGAAGAAATTGTAACTTTGGGTTGGGTTTTTTGCGGGGGTCGAAATAAGACACTTGAGCTACAGAATTCAAGTCCTGATTCTTTTTCTCTACTTCCAAACTGTCAAAAAACTCCCAACTCAAATATCACGTTTGCTGAGATGTCATCCTCTAATTCTGCTTCCCAAATACACAATGTTTGTCCCCTGGTTCCCACAGTACTTCATTCAGATGTCCATTGTCCTACTCTCCAGAATATACTACAATTATATGTTCACATAACTCTGAAGCCACTGAGGACAGGGACTGTGTCTTATTTGCGATAGTGTCTTATTTATGCATGCCTGGCACATACTCTAGGGGTCAGCATATTTTCTTCTATAAAGAGCTAGATAGTAAATATTTTAGGCTTTGTGGGTAATATGATTTCTGTCGTAACTGCCATTATAGTACAAAAGCTCCTATAGATAATATGAAAACAAATGAGCCTGGTTGTTTTCCAAAACTTCATTTACAGAAGCAGGTGGTAGTCCAGCTTCGACCCAGGGCCACAGTTTATCAACTCCTGACATAGACAATTCAATGAAAAATGTGAAAAAAATAAAAGGAGGAAGGGAGGAACAAGAAAGAAAGGAAGACAGGGAGAGAAGAGATTAAGGAAAGGTGGAGAGGAAGAATAAACTCAGAAACAAAGTAAGAATGAGACAAAATTTGATATTCTTCCCAGATGGTAAAAAGCTATTCCTAGTGAGTTTCTCTTCAGCAAAGCATTTAGTCCATGAAAAACAATTCTAATTAGAATCCTCCTATTATACTTCACATTGTATTCTCTACATGTAAATCTTCCAAGCAGTTCTCTTTTGTGACAAATCATTATTTCCCATTTATTAAGACAAAGCATGGTCGAAGGGCTCTGTTGTTGGTTTATAACCACAGCCTGCCTACAGGTGTCATATTTTATGCACAGGAAAGAGAGTATTGTTCTGCCACTCTCCATGCAGGAACCACGAATGCCTGGAAACAAATGACTTTTGACTGCTGATCAGAACCACACTTTAATCAGTTACTGGTCTATGATCAATAATTAATCATGCTATTCTGTCTAGGTAATAAATAATGGGGAAAATAGCAATGAATATATAGTTGGCCAGATTCTCCCTGGGGCAAAACAGAAAAGGACTAGCATGAAAGTCTGTCTGAATAATCCTGTGGATTCTCAATATACAGCTTTAGTAGAAATTCCAGGAGGGTTAGGGCTGTGAGTACAGGAAGGAGACTTGTCGCCACCAACTGCTCCCCTCAGGACTAATAATCCCTACTTGGATAGAGTGTTTCTGTGCTGAGACAACTGGAAAGGGGGTCCACAATGGCAGGGGCACCATAGGACAGGCAAGATGTGTCACAGGTGCCATGGCAGCACTCGTCCCTTGCAGGGAGGAGCAGTTGAGTAGCAGGAGAATGCAGACGTACCTTGCTTTCCACTGTAATACTTACAGGCCAGAAGTTGTGTGTCCAATGCAATCTTATCCACTAAATCCTGTAAGCATACTCAGTGACTTTGCTATTAAAAATAATCATCTATCTGCCTATTTACACTTCCATCTATGTGTTCCATCTTCTTCACAGTCAGTCAATTACTGAAGGGCTCAATCCCAGGTTTTATGAATAGACATCCAAACTGTCTATGAACCTGCAGCATTGGGCCTCAGTCACCTTAGAACCACATACCTAAAAACCGTAACTTTCATGTGCACAGCTTTTATCAGCTGTTTTCTTTCAATGCTGTCCTTGAATAAATCAAGTTGGTCTAAGGGTAGGTTCCTACAATGTGTCTAATGGTGTCACTACCCTACTCTGCACTATTAGACACATACCTTTCAAAAGCCAGAGGAGCAGGAAGACATCTCAAAGCAGTATGCCCTATGTTAAAGCAGATGAGTAGATTCAACTGCTAAAATGTCCAGCACCCCACCTTCTCCCCTAGACAAGGGAGCTTCTGCATGGTCAGAATGCCTTTTTAAACCTCTTGAAAACAGAGGTAGCATCCACCCCTTAAGAAAGAAAAATGACTGGATAAGACAGTATTGGGTCACTTTTACCCCTAAGACACAGAAAGGTTAACAGGAAGTCATGATGTCATCCAGAAATGCTGATGAAGTATCCACTAGGCACCACCTTCATTTGATTCGGAACTAGAGTGGAGGACAGTAGGCATACACACGTTCACATGAGCTCCCCACTACACAGAAGCACCAACATGGGAGAAACCTACTTGGCTTATTGGCCATTCTGACTGGCTGCCTTAGCTGAATTGGAGAGGACTTGCAGCCACTTCAGAGGAGGGTACACAGCCAATGCAAACCAAACACAATCTGCTTCTTTGTGAATTGCAAGCAATTCCCAACTGCCTGAGCTAATGGTACGGAGCAGTAGAGCAGATAACCCAATACGGTGGATAATCTCAAAATCATTTTCCATTTGGCTTGTGGAATGAATTAAATGATTTGTTTCAGCTTCAGCAGATTTACCTTCCTAATTATGTTTTTTTGTTAGGCTAGAAACATTCAACATTGCAGGATGTTGCCAGGGATTTAGAAAGTACGCATCAGATAACAGCCATGTGAGAGATCAGCACCGAGGTCACCTGGGGTTGTCAACATCTACTGAGTGCCTACTATGTACAAATTACTCGATGGGACAAAAAGCGATAAAAGACCCGTCTCCTGCCGTCTGGATTGTAACATAGTGAGCAAAACCAGATCTAGAATTACAAAAATATACCTTAGAGATAGTTGGTTACATAAATGCATGTAAAACATGGATATTTCTATTGTTGGGATCTCCCTAGATGTTCTATAAATATTTTTTGGATGAATGAACGAATGGATGAACAAGGCTTGTTTGGAAAGAGGTCCAGTAAATAGTTCCAAAAGTAAGCATTTCTGGGCTGCCAAGAAAAGGAAGTTCATTGTTCACGAGGGTAATCTGAGAAGGTGTTTCCCTAAATCAGAAGACCCTAGAAGGCAGGCTGCATGCTCCTCAAGGCTTTGCATGGCTGGAGAACTAGTAAATTCTTTCTCCATCTTGCTTGACCCTCTTCCCTTGGATTAACCCTCCTCATCTTTCAGATCTCAATCTAATATCCCCTCCCCAAGAAAATCTTTCCAATCCCAGATTGGGGGACTGATTATGTCAGTCCCCAGCGATAAATGTTCTTCATACCCTGAACTTCACCTTGGAAGAACTTTATCCAATCCAAAGTAAAACTTATCTTTGCAATATTTGTTAAAAGGTTTCCTCAGATAGAACGTAAGCACCATGGTGGCAAGGACAATTTTTGTCCTGTATTTGCAGCACGTAACAGAGTGACTTGCTTGCATATAGTGAGGCTAAATAAATATTTATGGAGCAATGTATGGAACTGAATGTTGAAGTCAGGAGAGGGACCTCTACCTGAGCACTAAGGAATAGTAGGGAATACTTAAATGAAGAAAGGGGAAGTCTTCTGGAATCTCAGGAAAAGGAGTCTACATCTGCAACCACATAGAGATGAAAACAAGCAACATTTCACAGGCTCATTAGTAGGTCGCTTCATAGAGTTGTAATAAAAATCAAAAATTATTTTTAAAATACAATAAAAGTAACAGCTACCATTTATTGAATATCTCCTATATGATAGTTTAATGGATTATCTTATCAACTCTCATAGCAACCCTGTGAAATAGTTATCATCATTTTACAAGGAGGTAATTGAAGCTTACAGAATTTAAGGTCACTTAGTAAATATATGGTCACTATTCGAACCCAGATATAAAGCCACTGTTTGAACCCAGGCCTATTTTTCTGGATGACTCCAAAACCCATGATTTTCACCATTAAGCAAATGAGGTACTGTATTCAAAAATGCTTTTTAAATTGTAAAGCACTTGGCAGCTGTAATGTGTGTGGATACACATAAACACCCAAGTAACAGAGTAACTGACTAAATAAATAACTAAGAAATCTTGACTTTTATTGCAGAACTAGTAAAATTCCAAATATTCTATTATCTAAAGGACAGAAAATCTCCTTAATGCCCAAATAAACAGGTAACAATGGAAACATCCATGAATTTTGTCTCCAACTACCTAGTTTAGCATTTTGGGGTTTGTTGTTGTTTTCTTCTAAGGTTTAAGGTGATAGAATAAATATTAAGACCAATGTGGCCTTTCTTAGTAAGTTCAAGGCTAATTGGTCCAACTACAAGTGACTGTTAAAATAGACTCAATGCAAGTGTACAGACCCTGGGATGGTCAGAATTATCAAGTGTTTTGGTGTGAAGATGTCTAGATCTCTAGGACATAACCACCAAGAAGAGAGGGTCTGTCCTGTCGTTTGCTTTTATATCTTTGGTGCCCGCACAATAGAGAGCATACAATATGTTCACAGTCATGGAATGAAGGAGGGCTGTTTAGGATTCAGTTCATTTTAATTATAAAAGGTTAAAGGGACATTGAAAGCCCTGGATATATTTATGGTCACTGTAATTGTTGGGGTAGAACTAAGAATTACAGAACACTTTAGGAGGCAGTATATCAAACAGGTTTGGCTAAGTCTGGATTACTAAAAATAAATATATTTTAGCTGCTAAAAAAACATTTATTATCCAACAGAATGGCAAACCAATATAACAAATAAACTAAAATTTTCTTTTCCTTTGTAACTGGTTATCTTTGCATCCCATTGACACATCGTGATTGGTGGGTCCTAGACCATCATCGACTCTCAATTAGTATTTATTAGTATTAAAATTAATAACAATCAGCATGTTTAAATATCTTCCCAGGAGATGTCAATGGATTTTCATTTTCTAATAATGAGGATTTGAGAAATGATTTATTCTAATACATCTGAAAAATGTTCTGCTGAAAACCATAAAACTTCTATTTGTCCTGATAACAGCCATTACCTCCCACACAGGTATGCCAGGGTAGAATACAGGAGGGCGTGTGTGTATGTGTGTGTGTGTGTTCAGCAGATCCTGGAGGTATTCTGGAAGCTGGGTGCAAACCACAGAAAAAAACAAATAAGTCACCATCTCAGGAAGCATTCCTCAGATATTCGGGGTTTTGAGACAAGTGAAATTATTCGCCACTAATTTATACACCAATGAAACTGGCCAGTTGGCAAGTCCACAATTAATGTGTATGCCAAGTGGGAAGGCAGCTTTGTTTCATCTCGGAGAACACTTCGCTGAACAGCAGCCTCCCCAGCTGAAAATGCATGCAGTGTCTCTGTCTTTTAACTTGCAGCAGACGCTGGCATTTCTTCATCTCTATTCACTCTATCATTATGATGCATTATACAATGTAATGATGTAATACACAGGAAAGCCGAAATGTGTGTGCCTTGCCAAAAATAATAAGAAAAGTATACAATTATTTTCTGCTATGAAAGCCACTATCACTATCATTTCATCCTTCCCCAGCCAAAATGAAAGCTTCCCTAATGGCTCAGAGTCTCTTTATGCTTGTGAATTGAACATGAATGTGAAAAGTAGGACGTCACCTCGTCTGTACTGAGTTAGAACTTTTAAAGGATGTAAACAAATTTATCACTTGAGCATGGTGGGCTGACTCCCAAATCTGCTCCAGCCGTATTTTTGATGGTGTGATTCTAAATGTTATCAAGCCTTTATTTGTTAATAACAAATTTTCCTAAAAAGGGTCTGCCTTTTTATGTTTCATTAACATTAACCTACAATCACGAGCCACTGTTCTGGGCAGGAAGCACATTTCAAGGAAAAGTCACCGTCTGCTGGTACCCGCTTTCGTGGCTGATTAAATCAAAAAGAATCAAAGTAATAAAACCTCAGAAATAAAGCCAACTAATTGCTACATTCTCCCTCCCCCTTACTGAACGCTATTTTGAGTTATGGAAGCAGAAAATTGTTTTAAGAATCAGATATTTTTAATGCATCACAAGAAAATATTTCCAAAAGATTGCAATATTGAGCAGAGTTTTTTAGCCAATTCCTTCACATTCTGGCCCTCCTCTTCTTTTCACCCCTCCACAACAGCCCCCTTTCTCTGCTCCCATGGATTTTATGGGTAGATTTTTTCCAGCAAATCAAATGTTAGTCTAATTACCAGGGATCAACCTCTTATAAATAGGACCTAACCAACAGAAGGAAGCTACATCCCTGACTGTCCAGCTTGCCAGCAGAAGCCCTAAAAACTTGGATTGCAGGGACATTGCAAAATATTTTCAGTGCTGTTATTATCATTATAACTGGTTACAAATAGGTGATGCCATGGAGGCCAGAGGTAACTTTTAAAAGAATATGGGGACCAGAGCAGGGCCGTGCTGCTGGCCACTGTATTGCATCTCCAGCTTTGGGAAAACCGCCTGACAGAGCTCACTCGCAAAACCCAGCCACAGACCATAAAGCTGCTAAGTGGGCTGGCCACCCACTTTATGCTGAAAATTTGTGGGAAGCCATTTTTTTTTGCCTGGCAAAATTAGTAAGAATGCTTAACATAATTAATTTTTATACTAAACACGTGTTGTTATTTTTTTTTAATGTACAATTACCAAACCATCAAAACCACAGTAGAGCACAATCAGATGTGCCTGAAAACACATAATTGACATAAAGGACGTGCAGGAAAATAACATGAAAACATAAAATAAATGGTTATTGCTATTTAGTATCTGCATTTAAAGAGTGAAATTAATCATAATTATGCATTATTAGCTAATAATTGGGTGGAAGCATACAGGGCATATCTTGTTTATTATTGCTGGGGCTGCTATTGTTACTGTTATTATTATTTTCTGTGGAAAATTTTACCAACCTGAGATTGTTTTGAAGAATTCCCAGTGATTACTCAGTGTACAGCATGTAGACTATTTTGCATTGTTCATTCAGCACTAAAACACAGTCACCTCTGGGAAAGGCCCCAGAAAAATCCCAAACATCTCATAAAAACATACTTGCAGGTGTAGAGCATGTTTCCCCATCCAGAAGAAAAGCAAAGATGGGCAGAAAGTAAAGAGGTATGGACAACTCATGCAGGGTAAAGCAGCACCTGGAGCAAAAAGCAGAATTATGCCCGGTCATACTGACCCTAGCATTATTCAACATACGGTTTCTCGGTTCATTCTCTCTCTCTCTGTGTCTGTGTACACACATACACATTACATATATCCACACACAGAATTTATGTATATTTATCATGCTTATAATCTACTACATATATATGAGTATATAGGCATATATATGTGTGTGTGGAGATGTATGTGTTTGTGTGTGTGTATATAAAAGATTAAGACATGGTAGCTAGCTTTTGCTATTGATGGTCAATAGTTACATATAACATAAATTGTATTTGAATTACTAATAATCAAAAGATGGAAAGCTTCCTAAACTTCAGTGCTTTCAAACTTCAGGCTTCTACACTCCAGGATGGCAGCCTCCAGCTACTAAGCCCAGCTATCTCACTTTGGGGAATGTGTCAAGTGGACTGTGATCAAATTCTTCTGCCAGAAACCATGAAGACTGAATGACAGTGCACAAAACAGAACGGTGTCCTTAAAGTGTCAAAACAACCAGGTAGAAGTTGAAATTTTTGCTGACATAGCTATTTTTCTTGGTCTACATGAGGTAAAATAACTTTTACAATGAATTGTTTATTAATTTGTCATAATTTGACAAATTATGCCATTTTGGTGTGGCATAATTTGTCAAAGGAGCAAGACATAGAAAAGAAAATGACCAAAATAGTAAAGACAGGAAGAGATAACTGAAACTGGATAATTAATCAAATTTAAATTTGTATTACATATTTTTTAAAGTAAAGTTGATAAATCCAAAGCATTTATTCCGTTTACTAATCTGACAAATACTTCTTGAGTGCCGCTGTGTATCAGATACTATTCTAGGCCCTGGGGGTTCAGTGAACGAAACAGAGTTTGCACTATAGAGTTTATATTATATCTGAAGCGGTGGCTGGGTTGAGAGACAGACAACAAACAAATAATGAGAATATATGTGGTCTCTCCACAAAAAGCCCAACCACTGTTAATATGATGAGAACAGTTTGTGTGACATCGATGTAACCTGGCAGCCAAGGAGAGTGGACTGGAATGCACATGCATGAACAATGATGACTTCACTGTACTAGTCAGTGGGGACGGTAGACACCATTGAGTGAGCATGTGTACTGTGTACTGTCACATTCAAAATGACCGAGTGAGTAGAACAACAAATCTGCATCAGATTTTGCATTAAGCTTGAACATTCCTCTGTGGAAACTGTTTGGATGATTCAGAAGGATTTTGGAAACTATGCAATGAATGCAGTGCAAATGCTTCAAAGATGGTCAAGAATCTGTTGAAAGAGACCCACATTCTGGAAGGCCTGCAACAAGCGGAACACCTGAGAATGTTGAACGTGCATGGGCTGCAATCAACAGATGGGTGGCTAACAGCGTGAGAACTAGAAGCCGATCTGGAGATTACAAAAACTAACATGTCCGAGACTTTGATGCAGGATCTTGGCATAAAACGTGTAGTGGCAAAATGTGTTTCACAGCTACTGCTACCACAGCAGAAAGAACATTGTGCTGCACTTGCTAATGACTTGATTCAAACCACTACCAATGAACCACATTTCCTCAAGATGGTCATAATCAGAGATGAACTGTGTGTCTACAGCTACGATCCGAAAACAAAGGCCCAATTGTCCCCAAGGAAGTCTCCTGGTTCTCCACGCCTGAAAAGGGTATGGCAGTCACAGCAAGACCAAGACCATGTTAACTATATTTTCTGATTGGGAAGGTGTTGTCCATCACGAGTACGCCAAACAATGAATGAGGAGAACCGCCTCAATGTTCTTCATTGGTTAAAAAATGCAATGTGATAAAAACAGCTGTAGCTATGGGCAACTGGTGATTGGCAGCTTCCAAAACAATGTATCCACTCATGCATCACAAAGGATTTTACAGTGTTCTGAAGAGTGACAAAGGTGCTGGGAGAACAGTGTGAGGTCCCAAGGTACCTACTTTGAAGAGGGCTGAGGCATCATTGTCCTACGTGCAATGTTTCTGGTATCTTGTATCTTCTTCATCAAATATCTCTATTTTTCATTTCATGTGGCTGGATACTTTCTAGACAGACTTTGTACAGTAGGTCCATATATACTCTGTGGACAAAGTACAGAAAAGAGGGCGCAAAGTGTGTGTGGTGGGAAGATTCAGAGTCATCATGCAATTTTAAATAGGATAGTCATTAGGGCCTCCCTGGGGAGATAAGCTTTGAGTAAAGACCATAGGCCTATTTAGGTAAAAACTTAGTCAAATCATCTCTTTCAAAGAGCTTTGCCTCTTTGGGGCCTGAGATGCTCACACTGATGCAGCCACCTCTGGAAAGCGTAACTGTCGGAAATCAATCAAGAGATTCCCAGGAAAATATGCATGGACTGCAGCTCCGGGGCAACAGTGCAAGTTCAAGTTTACAGGATCCTTACAAAAAGGAAATTAACACTTTTTTCTCAGAATAATTCAAATTGTGTTTCTTTCTTCTGTTTTAAGCACAGATCAGCTGGTCTGAATTCAGCAAAGTAAAACCGCATGAAGCAAAATGAAAGAAAGGAGTAAAACAGTGGTGGGCTCTGTGTAGGGGGCACGAGGGAGAGAAGCAGCAGGGTCCAGTCTGGCCATGCAGCCAAATGACCAGTGTGGCTGGATCTCTGTTTCCAGCCATTTGTTTCCCAGGCATTTAGACCCAAGAAGAAAGAAGGATAGTATGCATATCTCTAGTGACCATATATCCTGAGTAATGATTTAGAACTCCGGTCCTCATAAAGAATTTGTTTTTGATTTGTGAATTCACTTATATAAAAAGCCTTTCCAAGTTATAACATTTAAACCACAGTTATTATTATTTTTAAATGGACTTAATAATATTATTACATAACTAAAAACATATACTTCAGCAAAACACACACACACAAACACATACCTATATCATTAAGTACAATAATTGAAACTGTAATATTGAAATATATTCCAGAAACCCAGAACCTATACCTCAAGACCAATATAATCTATATTATCCTAGTGGAAAAGTACTTTCTGGAGTACACACAGATCCTGGACTATTAATACTCTATTTATGTATTTAAATGAGAGGTTGTAGCATAATCTAGCAAAAGGCACATCCCTCATTCCCCCATCCCATGCCCAGCTAATGGAGCAAAAGTGACCAGGACAACTTCCTCTCTGAGGTTCCACCCCAACCCCATGTAGGAGAGACCAAGCCAGTACTGAATGACGGAATATTGGGATGAGGCAAACTGACACAGTGCCAATGGGAAGAACCAGAAGGAATGCAAGAGGAGCCCTAATCCTGAACTCAGGCATGCCATGCTGCCAGGGCACATTCCACTTTTCCCTGGTACCCAGTCCAATGGAGGGACTGAGGGCAAATTTCTTTCTCCATTTATACTGAATTGATATGGGTGTAGAGGGGGCTGGTAGAATGGGGGTACACTCCATTACCATCTCAATTTTTGTTGTCATTGATATTTGCTGAGACCTTCACAGAGCCAGAACCAAACCCAGATCAAAACCATGATGTTTAGGAAGAGTATTACATATCATACAACCTCCTCTTCCTGCCTTTATCCCCCTTTTACTGGGCTGGTTGGACAGCCAGGGCTCCCTTGTGCTCTCTCCCTTTTCTTTACTCCTCCACCAAGGCATTGTTATCAACTCCTAACCTTGATGTGAATGCAAGCGTATAGTGACTTCTAGGGAAATTTGCAGCTAAAATCTCTTCCGTCACTGAAAGAAAGAAAAGCACTATTTCCCACAGCAGAAACTTCAGGGTTCTCCCTGGGTGTTGTCCTGGGGACTAGAAACCTTTGAAATGTATCTCAATTCTTCCACTTGGGCATTGACCTCCAGATGAGCTGGGGTTTTAATTACCTTTTCCAATTGGATGGAAATTTTCTCAAGATATATGCAAAATGAAGATAAAAATGATTTGTGCAAAACCACCTGATCTTTAGGCAGGAACACTGTCCTCTTCGAATTGTTTGAAATACAAGCAGAAAATTTGGCCATGCACAAAAAGGATACACTTTTACCAGACTAAAAAAAAAAAAAAAAGTTACTTAACTCTTCTTAGACACGGGGCTGCTTCTCCTTCTCTGCACCCCATGCCCTCCGCCCTTTGCTGCCTGATGAGCTCAGATCCCTGAAACTGGATGTGGCTATGTTGCTGAGGATTTCCTCACCCAAACTCACTTGCCTCCTGCGGGTATCCCAATCGTAGGTGGTGGGGGGCTGCAAAGGAGTACAGACCGTAGCTTTATTCATTCAAGCACCTCATGACTCTGAGTTGTGACTTGATCAAAAATGTTAATTATGTTTCTCTTTAACGTGATTTATAGGACATTGGTGACAGCAGGAAGACAGCACTCCATGCAGATAAGATGCTAGTCTAGGGACTGACCCTGATTTCCATGTAATTAGGAATATTTGGCCCACCCAGAGGCCTAATAAGAGCGCCACTCTCATTCCCTCTCCAAAATGAAGAACAAGTCACTAACTGGCATGTTATAGCTCTGGCATGTTATAACTTTTTAACTATAAAATTTAAAGTAATCAAAAAAAAAACCCTGCATTTGAATAAATGTGTCATGTGTGTGTGCCTTTGCACCAACAAATGGGTTGGTTGCCAGCAACTATAAGTCTCTTCTAAATGAAAATCAAGTTAGGATTTCCTTTCTGAAGAGAGGAGTGTGCGCTTTGGGTGTAAACCTTTTTTGGTACAAGCTCACCCATGTACACAGAGCCTCATTTTGCGTGAGAAGGTGTATGTGTGTGATTGCATGTATGTGTCCTTGAAGCATTGTTTTAATGCTTGCAAAATGGGTCTGTGGGAATATCCCTCCTTCATTGCTGAAACGATTGAAAATCTGGAATGGAAAGAAGATTTAAGAGTCTAAGAATGTATCATGAATACAGAAATAGTTAGAGTTTATATTTTTTTGTGCCTACCCCATGGCAATCACAGGCCCATGGGTAACCATGGTTAACTAAGGCTCTTCCTCCATCTGTGTAAGCCTTTTTCACACACAAAGCCCCTCAGTTTGGAGCTGGCCACCCTATACTTTTTGTGCCTGCAACATATGCTGTGATGTGGCTTCTAGGAAACTTATGACATTGCCTTTTCATGCTGTTGCGGCATGAAGAATCAGCATAAACAAGAGTGTAACAAGACCCCTTTAAAGGGGAAAGTCTGTAGATAAATTCTGAACCCATTTTAAGGATGCATAGCAAAAGGGCTTTACAGCTATTCTGGAGAGAAGGGACAGTATTACAAAAGAGAAATGGAAGTCTGTCTCCTTTTTTTTTTTTAAATCAGAGAGGCTTTGTGTGAGGGTACACTAAGCTTTGACATGAGCAATGTTTGGGTTTGTGTTGCCAGCAAGAGAAAATTCGGTTTGTGCTGCAGTATATATGTGTGTGTGTGTGTGTGTGTGCGTGTGTGTGTATGGTAAGACTATTTTAAAAAATACAATAAAATGTTATCTCTGATTAGAAAAGAAAGATGAATTCTCCTGCTAAACCAGGTAACCCTAAAAGCGTGTTAACATGAAATACTAAATAAAATGCTACTCATCTATAATAAATCTTATTACACATTTTGGCAATTTTACTACTAACATAGTGAAGGTTTCAAGCAATGTTTGAAAATAGAAATCTTAAATTGAATCATTGTTGCATGAATATATGCAAAATATTCATTTCTAGCACTGTGAGGGTTGAGTGCTTTTAAATTGGAGAAATCACTCATGACTTCACCTTTTCATGCAAGATAAAGTTGTATGTGGTAACATCATTACAATGTCATGAAAGGAGTGGAAATCATACAACAGTTCTGCCTAAAGCTAATATACAAAAAAAGGGGCTTCAATATTTTTCAATATTGTTCAATATTTAAAGGTGCAGTGCAAAGCTTTAAATATATTTTAAAAAATCATTAGGCTTCAGATGTCAGTGAGGCCTTTACTGAACTCGGAGACTAATAAAATCATTGATGAGATCTCTTTAATATTTAACGGAATTCATGTCTTAGGTAGTTTCCTATTTTCCCCCTCCTATCTCTGCATATGGGGCTAAGTATAGATTTAAAAAATATTTATGAGGAGGTGATTATAGATATTTTAAACTATCGACTAAAATAAAACTATTTACTCAATGATAATGTCATAACAAGAGAAAAAGCACTATGACATTTAAATAGGATTTTCCATCAATTCTTTAACAGAAGATAGCTTCAAAAGTAGCTAACACATTTGCACACACTAACAATCAGGGAATTCAATCAGTGAAAACAAATGAGCAGATTTTCAAATGAGTTGCCGAACCATGAATCATCAATAGAACGTTAGGAGGTTTGTGGGAAACTGAAAGATGTGTTTTTCAATGTGGAGGACAATAATTGTTGTTGCTCATGGATCTCTTTGCTTTTTTCTACCCAGTGATAAAGAAAATTAGGAGCTAAAGTTCAGACTCAAAATCCTATGTCATGTGTGTGTGTGTGGATGTGCGCACTGATATAAGAACAGTTCTCAGTTAATTATATTATTTTCTTAGAGTTACTCTGTGGGAGAATGTCATTTATTCTCAGGTAAAGTAAGGCATTCACAGGCTCAACTTTAAACCCTGTTTATGTGTGAAATTGATAGCTCCATTTCTGTTATCAAGTCACTAGTCCAGCACTTTAAAGTCATGGTCTGCAAAATAAAATTGTCTCTCTTTTGAATGTCAACCCCTAAAACCAAATTTCCCATTTATTAAAATAAAAATGTAAATTTATAAATTATCATCCTATTTTTATGTAAAAGCATTCTGGAAAGTACCACAAACCATTGTCACATGGCAAACAGCCCTCCCCATCATTGGCTGTTGCTAGGCTACCAGGAAATGGAATGGACCATTGCCAATGATGAATTAACTGATGAGCCAGGATGACAGTAATCTTTGTCACTGGATGCAGTAGCTGTCTGAGCCCTGTCATTTTCTGCATTTCATGTTAAACAGATATACCTAGATTGTAAAACAATACAAAGAAGAATCTGAAAAGAAAGAAGTAAACTTTGACAATCAGAGGGTGGTAGCTTTTTATATATATACACAGGGCTTATTGCCTTCCCTGAAGAATGTGATCCAATATTCATTAGCTTTTCTTTTTAAATTAAAACCTATGAGCAAATGAAACTTTGTTTTACATCAATAAATCAGATTCAGAGGGGTATATACTGGGAAGCACTATGGAATCTGAGTCTATGGAAAGCCAAAACATTCAGCTGAACAATGAAAAATTTGCAAAATAATTAGAACACTTGGTCCATGATGTTAAGCATCAGGATATGAGTATACTTATTTGGGGAATTGTACAGACAAAGCTGACAGGCCAAATCTGGGTTTTTTGGCTTTGTAGACTTTATAAACATAAAGAACTAATGATTGAAATACCCAGTGAATAACATCATGTCTATACAGGACACAAGATATTTTCCATTTGAACAAACTAATTCAATCAAATTGATTTTTCTCATGAATTTACCTAAAAGCATATTGAAGGGGTCAGTGGTTTTGTTCTACTTGTAGAGTCAACCTTACACCAGTCATGAAATCTCACAAGGCTGAGGACAAGGGATGTGGAAGTTCTGAGCAGTGAATTTCAAGGAAAGACAGAAGTAAAGTGAATATATACTCAGAGGTGTGAGCATGCATCATAACAGAAATTCACTGGAATAAAAGGGGGAAAATGAATTTGTGGACCTAATGCAGACATGGGGCTATACAGAAAGTTAACACAGTGAGACACCACCCGCCAGGAAATTGTAACGCAACAAACATGGCTTGACTCCAAATCAGTAAGACCAATTTCCATAAGTCAAGCAAGAAAGGCTGACTAATCATCTTCTTAAGAAATCAGAAGGAAAAAAAAAGGAGGAAGATCCTGGGAGTATTTAATGATAAAGGTCATAAGGAAGAAAGATTATGGAAAGAGACAACATCCAGTTGAGGCAATTAAAAGTTAAAAATGATGTCTTGCCCAACCATTTCTGCATCCACTTTTCCCCCAAATCATCCTGCAGACAAAGCTCAACAATCTGGACTGACGTTTGTGCTTGATAACACATCTCCTCTAAAAATTTCAGGACTGGCACACTAGTTAGATATCCTCCTAGTTGACAATGCAGCAGCTTACTCATTATGAATTGGATTAATGCTCTTGGATACACAAAGTGGATGGGAGCAAGTGAGTGTGGGTATGCATACATGTGAGCGTGAGAGTGTGTGTGTGTGTGTGTATGTGGTTTCAGGACAAAGGATCTGCCAATGAAACAGAAACTCTGGGGTCTTGTTAGTCCCTGCATTAGGGAGAAGATGAATGGTAAGGGGTTCTTTGGACCTAATACTTCATAGCACTCAGGACCCGTTCTGTTCTTTTTTAACACGTGGGTTTTTGAAATGATAGATCATAACTATAGACCCAGTGCGTGTGGATGTGGATGGTATGCACTTAATATTTCAGGAGAAGTGTATGCAACCTAATCCAATCACTCTGAAAAATGTGGAAAATGGAAATGCATAAAGAAAGCTGCTGGCATATAAGAGAATAAAGAAGAAATATTGATGAAGCTTTGTATAGATTAGGCAAAATATATGCATGTAGCATTTGAATATATATACATTTGTGTATATATTCTGATCTATGTATGTTTATATATATATAATACACACGTGTACATATATACTAGATAATCAATGTATTAAAACAAACAAATCATATCAGAAAATTTCTTTTCTTTGAATGTAAAATAGCTGCCTATCTTCCAGTGAATTTTTGTCATCTCCTTTGTAGAGATCTAGAGGATTATGGGAGATTTTTAATGAGACCATAACAAACTCTTCAAAAGTCTTAATAAATATTGGAGAGGTAGCCTTTGTAGTGGATGGAAGTGTTGACTCTGGATCCAGAACTGGGTACGCAGATATGAATTTCAGCTCTCTTCTATTACTTCTTAGTCTCAAGCAAATTAGTTAATCTCTTCTTGCTTCTGTTTCTTCATCCAAAAAATGGGGGAAGGGGAAGGGATCACAATGGTATTTACCATGGGATGCTCTAATATTTATTTTTGAATGAATTATAATATTTGCCCAGGAAATGCTATTAAGGGAGGTTTTGAAAGTTTCTTTCCTGAAAAAAGAGTAACAGCCATCGTGGATGTGGGCTAATGTTCCATTCTCTGTCTTGCTAACATTGTCTTATGGACCTAGAACAGGATGGCTGCACCCCTTTGAGTCAGCTTTCCTGACACCAGGGTGCTCTCCAACCACCTGCCTCCTGGGATAAATTGCTAGTCACCTTGTCTACCCTAGGCTGTCATCCTCATCTTTCCCACATCACTCCATGGCTTAACATAAAGACTTGGTCAGAAAAAGTGGATGAATACAGTACGGAAGATAGGAAAAAGAGAGAGGAAAAAAAGGTCCAGGCCAAAATAGAGATTTATTTGCTGGCCACCTGGCCATAAAATAGCTGAGACTTGAGACAATGAAAGGGAGACAGAACTGCTACTTTGAACAATGGAGCAAAGGCCTGGCCTCCTGGCCTGACTACCCTAATGGATGTTCAACAACCACCTTCCTTCCTTCAATGATATTTATTGAGCACCTGAGAAGACCCCTAATTATGATCAAAATATTTAAAAATCCCTATCCCTATGGAGCTTATACTTCATAGAGAAAGAAGCTAAATAATAAATAAATAAACTGTACAGTGTAATCAGTGATAATGAGAACTAAAAAGGGCAGAAGGTAAGAGAGTTAGGAAGTAGGTGTGTGCAGGCAAGAGGTTCATGCTGAGCATTCACCTGCCATGATTTGGCACTATACAGCCTACAGGGAAGGGGCTTATGCTCAGAGCTCTTACCTGGTCACTTTCTGATTACACTATTAGGTTTTACCCAAATGCTCTCATTAAAACTTCCTCCGTGAGAGAGTCCTGCCCTGACTTCTCCCCTGCCACAGACCCACTGGTCTTCTTTGGAGAGGGAAGGATGGACCCCGAGTCTTCTGATTCTTGATTCTCCCTGAAGGGCTGAACTCTGCTCTCCACACTCTCTTGTGTGGGTAACTCATTGAATGCAGCATCATGGGAAACTGAGATAACGTTTATCTTCCCACTTCCGGGAGATCCTTGCCTCCCAGTCTTTCCTTGTGCCTATTCTCTGATAGCCTGCTTTCTGTCATCTGCAGGGCTCCTTCAGCAGAGAAAGAAGCCAACAGAAACAGATGAGCATTTCCCAACAGGAAAGCAATGTCCCTTGTGTTCCACTGTCCTTCTTCAAAGGATCACAAGCAAGCTCCCTGGCACTCTTCTGTCATTCTCCTTCTAGAGTTTTTTTTAAATACTTCATTTTTTAAACTAGTTTCAGGTTCACAACAAAATTAAGTAGAAGATACAGAGATTTCTCATACACCCCTGTCCTCACACACGCACATCCCCCAACCTGAGAGGTTCAAGTACCAAAACTGATGAACCTACTTTGACACATCATAATTCGCCAAAGTCCACAGTTTACATAAGGTTCACTCTTGGTGTTGTACATTCTATGGCTTTGGAGAAATGCATAATGACATTTACCCATCATTACAGCATCATACAGAGTAGTTTCACCATACAGAAAATCCTCTTGCTCCTCCTACTCATCCCTCCCAGCCCCAATTCCTCCTCATTGTTTCTTCTCTTCATGATCTTGTTTTTCCCTCTTTTTCTCCTTATCTTCAAAACCCCACAACAATAGATGGTTTTGGAAGCATCATCAGGTTTAAGATCTGAGGAAGATAATTTAGGTATGACTGCAAGGGAATGACCACAAGGGGAAGAGGGCACCTCAGTCATGCCCTTTAAATGTTCAAGTTACAATTGACTGCGTGACTTTCTGTTCCAAAAGCAGTGTGATGTAGTGGCTATGGACACAAAGTTTGGAGCCACACTGGGTTCAAATCTTAACCCACTCCTTTCATGATTTGTGACTCTCCATAAGTTACTTAAGTTCTTAGAACCTCAGTTTATTCATCTATAAATTGGGGTAATGAAAATACATACCTCCAAAGATGGTGTTTGGAATTAAATGAAATGAGCCAGGTAAAGCACTTAGAACAGTGTGTAGTAAATTTGCTTACTGTTATTTTTACTGTTGTTTCCATGACCCTGAAAGGGGCAGAAACATAGGGCTATTAGAGCCATTGGTCTTTTTGCTCATGCACAACAAGACTTCAAAAAGAAAAAAAGAAGGAAGCCAGTGGCTCTTCGGTTGTTGTGTAACTAGTTTCAAGCTTGGATTCATTAAGTTTTCATATTTTACCTATGGAACAATTTGATAGCATGCATGGGTGGCCATCTTTCAGCCCTACCCAAGGTTAGATCCCTAAGCGAGGCTAAGGACTGAAGCAGTGGGCACACAATGTAATGCTCTTAAACCAGTTTTTAGAAGATGGGAAAAGCACAAAGGTGTTCCGTACTACAACTCTCCTTTAGTAGAACTACAATACAGTTCTTCGAGCTCCTGTGGGCATGTCTATCTCCAAATGAACAAAAATCAGCCCCTCATAAACCCTCAGCCACGTATTTCAGGGCCAGCAACCTTTGTGAAAAGCAATTATTGGAAAGAAAATATGGAAACAGAATATTAAAGTGGGATTATATTTTTTACCTCATAGGACACATTGGTCATGTTGTCATGGCATAACAATTCTGCTTAGAACCTTAGAATGAAAGGAAGAAACTTGATGTCTCAGCTTGTTCAAATACAGATGCTTTCATCTCACAGGAGTGAACTGGCTTCCTGGGAACAAGTCAAGTCTGGAGAAAAGCAACAGAACTGAGTGAAGGTAACATACGCCCAGACCCTGACAGTGCTGCCAGGGGAAGGAAGGCAAGAGATCCCAGGCACCAAAGGAAGGTGCCCTCCATTCAAACTTTCCCCAAACATTGATTATAATTTAACCTTTTCTCAGAAAAATCACAGAAATCTACTCAGAATTACTAGGAACACCAGTTATGATCTATAAGCATCTTGATAGAAATAGCTGAATAACTACCTGAATTGTTCAGTGGTCTTTGGGATTTTGGAGGCCATGTGCACAAAGCCAAAAACACCTGATGGCAGGTGTGACTGCATATCAAAATCACACAGATTAGAGTGGACTAAGTAGCTCTGCACTGTATTCTAGGGTTGGAGGAATAGGGGCTGGGGAGAATATTTGGCATGTTCAACTTGCTGTTTTCCCTGGATTCCAACAAATGGGTTTGTGCATGGAAATAGGAATAAAACCTTATCAAAAAAAAAAAAAGAAAGAAAGAAAAAAAAAACACTTTCTGACCTCAGTGCAGAAAGAATGAGGATCCTTGACCTCAGATCTAAGATCAATGACCTCTGCTTCCCTGGTCCTCTGCAGAAGCTCCCCTACCTAAAAATGTGCAGGGCACAGTTTTGTTTTTGCATGAGAATTTTGTTTCTCTCTCTTAAGTACGGTCAATTAAAAATCCACCATTGTACATAGTTAGGTCTGCTTTTTTCCCTACAGACAATCCTTACTATACTCGACTCTAGAGAGACAAACCTCTCTACCTCTAATCTGTCTCTTAGAGGACCTTCACAAGGTCCTGAAAGAAGCAGCCCAACATGCCTGACCTCTCCTTTCCAGTCATCTGCCCTCATCACAACTGTTTAGTGGACATGTGACCCCAGCTAGAACAGATTCTTTCTCTAGGGAATTTGAAATAGGGACACTAGAATCTACATTACTTTGATGTGGGGAAGTGTGAGCTGAATGATCACGCAGATTTGTAGGCTAAGGCCACCATTTGAAGGCAGCCATGATGGGCCACGTGTCTGCAGAAATGTAAACAGAGAAACCAGTCATCAGAGATGAGAATAAAGCACAGAAACAAAGAGAGCACAGAGGGGGGCTGAGGGGATGACAGGGAGGAGGAGTGAGTAGATATCTGCTTCTACTTCCATTTCTGAGAGGCAAAACCGTATTAGTACACATGAGTTTTATGAGATGCCCATGAAGACTTTTAAAAACATACTTTTAAAAGCTTATTCGAATATATTTTCTTCCTTGTAGCAGATAATTTCTAAAACAAGTGGTAAGTAGTATGTAGACACACCATGGCATAAACTCCTTAGTATTACCTCTAGGTTCAAAGGGCTACTCACTATCATGTAAAAATTTCATTGCATTAATGTTGGGCAAGTGTAAGCAACACAGCAGTTCAGGTGATAAAGGACTTTCAACATTGAGAAAGTTAAATGACTGTCTGTGAGCTAGGCACTGAACAGCTCAAAAGAAGAGACTATTCTCCCAGTACAGTTTTGTGAGAAGTTAGCGAACATGTCAATGCACTTAAGCACCACAGTGATAAGCACTATATGAAACCAGAGAGAGAGACAAAAATCACCAAGGATGGTTAATACTAACTGCTTTCTTCATTTGTAGCACAATTTGCTTTACAGAACAAAGTCAAGCATTCCCCTAGTCCCCAGAGACAACCCCTCTGGATTGGAGCTTCAAGAACATTACAAAGGTCTTTACTTAGAATAAAAATGGGTGAAGCATGCTATTGCCTATCACAAAGGATCTTCTTCGAATTTACTAATCATCCCATCAAAAAACAGATGAGTGTTCTGATGTGTGTGGGTATAATTAATGGACAAGTGTGTATGAATATCCATAAGTGAATATGGTATGGATTTAATTGTCAACATTCATTGAACAAACATTTAGGATATGGGAAATTTTATTTTGAGCTCTGCTACTTTATTAGCCATATGATCAGTGTGAGTCTTAGATTTCACAGCATAAAAAAGAGAATACCAACTTCCGTTGGTGTGAGATTTAAATGACATATCTATAAAGCAGAGTATATAGTAGGTATTCAAAAATATGTCATGAAGTCCTACTCCATACCAAGTACTTTCAAAGATTAATCATTAATAGAACCCTAAATGTAATCACTTTAACATAATACTCAGTATTAGATGGAACATCTAAAAGAATTTTTCCTGTACTATTGAATGTTTCATTACAATATATTTATTGATATCTACATCATAGTATCTATATAAACCTAGAATATCTTAAACAAGTAACTGTAGAATGTTAAGAAATTGCCTAGGCCTAGTGGGCCCCATGTTTTTGCTATTATGTGGTTGGCTAGAAACAGTAAACTTAAAATTTACTGTGCTAGTAGATGGTAAGCAAACTGGTATTTAATAAATTTTCCTAATCACCTTTGTACTTCGGGTCACACTGAAACAGTGTCTCCAGCCTCCTCAGGCCCCTTCGTTTTAATAACAAACCACCTTTCTCACCCTCCCAGAGACTACAGACATGCTTTCAACACAGCTGTACCTCACGTACATCTTCTCCACACTCGCCACTCTCTGTTTTCTATTTTTCCCCTCACAAAAGCTACACAAAATCACAAATAATATGGTTGACCCTTCTTGAAACCCCCACCCCACTATTTTAAAACATTAGGAAGTGATATTTACCCTATTCTGACTAGAGCGGTGCCGTAGTCAACATTTTCCCAGGACCTCTCCCCTGCTGCTCACAGAGTGAGCAGCACCCCTTCTCCCTCCCAGTCCCCGCTCCAGCTCCCCAGACTGTGGCTGAGATCATTCCCCGGGGATCATGCGTTATTGAAAAGGCAGCGCAGGGCTCCCAGGAAGAAGCTCCTCTCTGACAGCAGCCTGGAATGTTAGCGAGAGAACCCAACACGCTGAACATGCGCATCTAGCAGTGGTTTAAAGGATAACAGCTTTGCATTGGGCACAGGTCAGGGGAACTTTGGTTTGGAGAACAGGTGGGCTACCTGACAACCAGCAGGCAGCCTTGCTTTTGACTACCACTATTTAAAATCAGGATGTTTGGCAAATCATTAGTGTCTGCTAGTTATTAAACAGAGGAAAGTTCAAAAGCACATGCATGGTTGTCTCCCAGCTTCCCAGGTGGTAGCTGTTTCAGCAGCAACCTTTTCACTTTGTGCAGCAAGACTTGTAAACTTCCCGTAGCTAAAAGGATATTTTCTAACCAGGTGCCCACAACTGAGCTGCCGCCTTGCAAGAGTGGAAAAACCCATATGTGAGTGTTTGTCTGAGAAGTTGCCATTCCCTCTTCTTGTGAGTTTATTATTGAAATTACTGAAATGTACACAAATGACTGCACTTGAAGGTGAAATTTGGTGGAAAAATAAAGATATAATAGAATTCTTTCTTAAATAATTTCCTGGTGTGATGTCTGTCTGAAAAAATGAAGTGAAATTACATGATGTCAAAAAATCATGTTTCAAAATGATTGACAACATGTGACTGTTTTGCGTTGTGAAATGAGGTGGAAAATTTTAATTGCATGATGGGAGGACATAATATTTATTAGAACCCTGTAACGACAGAGGATTGCAATGAAGAGGACACAATTTTAAATTTGGCGTTAATACGTCAAGTCTAAATCTTAAATGAACATGCAGGAGTAAAATTCTTTATCAAAGCCTTTTATTAGAATGTATGATTAAGTTTTCAGATTCTAACAACTAAACCAGATTGACATGTGGGGCAAGTCCACACCCTAACAAAGAAGCTTGCTAGTCCGCATTTGTGTTCAGTTTTGAACCTTGTTACCACATGACACATGCCTGGGTCAGAGTGAGATAAAGTTGATTCTGGAGCAGGACTCACGTGAGAAGTCCTTTTTCTGGAGAACTAGGTTTTGTAAAGTATTCAGGGAGTGGGGAAAAGGACTGGAAACTAAACAGAGGAGAAAAAGATAAAGAAAGGAAAATATACAAAACCACCAAAACAAAGATCTAAAGCCAAAGTACCTTTAACACAACCCTGAATGCAAATGACTCTACTGAGGATGGCAAGTGCCATTTACATTTCTTGGTCTATTTGTCAACGTAAAAGAAGACTGAGGCAGGCATATACTAAACAAATGATAAGAGTACCTCAGCTCCTTCTAACAGATGGCTCTCAAACCCTAATACTTGGATGTTAAAGGAAAAGGGGCTTTGCTTCCCCATAGGAGAGAGATGGCACTAAGGCCAAGGTTGAAGTGAGCTTCTCCAGACCCCAGCCTCTCATGTGAAGTCAATATTGACTTCTCATCCCAGAAGTCAATAGCTGTGTTGATCAGACTGGAGACAGTGGGATCACTTCGCATTCCATCCTGCCCCAAACTCACCACTCCAGGAAATTTATGTTGCCTCTCAAGTCTATGATAGCTGCAGCAATTAAAATTCAAAGAAGACTTCCTCCCTGCCCCGGGGGACATCTAAAATATCCAGCATTAAATTTATTGTTAAGATTATAAGAAAAGAAAATGTAAAGAACAGTTCTCACACCAAGCAGAAGACTCTCTCTCTCTCTCCCTCTCTCTCTTTCACTAGCTGCTGCTTCACATGAATATGGCAAGGACATAAATCACCGAGTTGGAAATCCTAGAGGGTCAGTGAATGGGTCTATAACTAGTGGACCAGAAGAGGTCAGAAATTAAAATGGTTAGCAATAAGCAATGAGAAATCTGAGCAAGGCTTAAAGAAGACTTGGAAATAGGTACTTTATGGTCTCATTTATTTTTTCAGAATTGAAGAGATGACTTTGGAGAAAAAGAACAGAGATTTGCCCAAGAAAATAGAAAGTCACTATCTTGTGATCATTTCTTCTCTCACAGACCAAAGTCTTGTATTTTCTATTTTTCTAATGTCTCAGGTCCTTCAAAAACAGACATTTAGTATCATGCATATGAATATACTCCATCTTTTTAAGTATCTTTCTTTCCTATATATGATTAATGGATGAAAAATTTCCACCAGATAAATGCAATATATTTTCATATAGCCTCATTCATAAGCCAAAACAATTTTGTTTTCTGGTAGTAAGAGTAAGTGTTCCAGTAAATTTACACCTCATTCATGTTTATAATGCAAGGCCCAAGATTTTCCAAAAGCATCTTTCCCCTCCCAAAGAACAAAGTTTAAATAGTATGAATTGAAAATTTCAGAGGTTTCTGAATTGCAAGCAACCAAAGACTAATTTCCACCTGCTCATATTGTTCACTGCATTCTGATCAGAAAGGGAATTTGTGTCTCTGAACCAACAGATAGAAAGTGCACAAGAACATCACAAAGTAATTACAAGTTTATGACATCATCTTAATATTACAAGGGAGAGAATGAAAGACCTGGGAGAAATGTACGATTTCCCTTTTGGGAAAACATTAATGGATGCTTACAATCTGTTTTCTTTTGTTTGGATGTTACAACCAATAATACACTTTTAGGTCTATAAATAAAGACTAAAGTTGAATAAATCCAACAAACCCCTGAGCCTGCAGCTTGGAATCTTGATTCACATTCAAAGCCAAGATTTATGAGTCACTCACAGAGAATAAGTTGAAGCTGCAAGATTTGGGGGGAAATTATTCCACATGGCGATTATTTGGGGGAGTGATTATGCATGCACACCTGATCACAGTGTCACCTGTTCCAGCTCGTCCGACATGATAAAACAGGGCAATTTTCTCCATTTCCCTTCGCTTGCACAACAGACACTGATGCACACAACCTCACACCATTCATTTTTAAATGGGCTTCCCTGTCAGAGGCATCCCTCCCTTCCCACTTCAGCTCTGACTTCTGGAGGTGTTGTGCAATGATTTATGCAAATGTCTTGATGACTGTAAAGGGAAATGAGGAACACCAACACTAATGACCAACAGTAGAAAATAACAGCTTTTCGAAAAGATGTTTGCCATCCACATAGGATAGGCTTTTCTTTTGTGAGATATTTACTCATCCACCCCCACACTCTGTACACACCACAAGCTTTAAATTCCAGTTGGGGACATTGGGCAAGACCTGGATTTTTCTAGGCTTGTTCTCCAGTACAGGAATGTCCTCAGAAAAGATGAGGCTTTCTTTCCTTTCAGAGGAACTTCCTGAGCGTTTGGGCTCCCCTTCGATAGGTGCCACACGGGCAGTGATGGGGCCTCGGCCACCTCCCAGGCAGTTCACTTCAGTGCCTAATTGCCCTTACTGGGAAGAATTTTTCCTAATGTCTCCAAACCGACAGTTTCCCCTTATCTTAGTTTCAAGCCGTTACTTCTTATTAGACCGTTCTCAACCACTGCGAGAAATCCCTGGCTTTCCTTAAAATTATTATTGCTCAAATATTTGTAGACAGTTAGCATAGGCTTCCATCTCTCAAGCTCCTCTTCCTGAAAGTGTTAAATGTTATGTTCCTTTAACCTTTCTTTATAGGTCATCTCTTCTAATCCTTTTATCTTTTTTGTCACCCTTCTCTGAGTTCTCTCTAATTTACAGTATTGATGTCCTCCTTATAATGAGGTGCCCCAAACAGTATGCCATGCTCTAAAAGTGGCTGCCAGGAGAGGCCTGATTACAGGAACTCCATTTTCCTACACACGACACCCCCCTTAGATGCCGTGTGCCTCAGTCGAGCATTTGTCTTTTTCACAGCTGCATTACATTATCTAAATACATCATCAGTCCCTATTCCTTCTCTCATTTGTCTCTTGAAGACATATTCACCTAATCTGGTGTTTTATTTTTCTTCCTACCCACCCCTTCTCCCCAGAGTCCCCAAACCAGGACTGTTCACAACTTGAATCCAGTACTTCTTGGTCAGTTAAAAGAAAGTTTAAGCTCTTTCGGTTATCCAGGCTCTAGTCTATAATCAACTAGATGCAGGTAACCGTTAGCTGTGACCCTTTTATTTACAATGCCGACAGATTGGGTTTATTTTTACAGCATTGTTAGAGATTAAGACCAAAGCTTCTGCCTTCATCACGTTGGTTTTGCTGTGGGTTAGGACCTGCAGTGCCCCACTTCATTTCCTGAGACCCAAGCAATGAGCACAGAATCATTTCTACTAAGTTCTGACTCTGATTAAAAAACAATCTTTATGAAATAGAAGCTAATAAAATTGCTTTCCTAATTACCCTGAGCTAGTTCATTTCCCAGCAAATATAATAAAATAGAGTTACTTGGCTCCGATTCACAAAATCTGAACCCAAGCTCATTATTAAGGCATTTAGCAGGGAAAAAAGCATGTGTGCATAAGATGCTGTCCCATCAAGCAGAATGCAAGAAACCTTTTGAAGTTTAGACCTTTGAAGTTTGAAGTTATTGCTGCATTTTTTTTAAATGCAGGTATTTCTGCTAGGAAAATATATACATTGGAGTCATTTATATTAATGAAGTTGAGTACCTATACTGGTGTAATCTTTGGAGGAGGGTTTTTGTTAAGAACAGCAAGTCTTTAGTTTAGAAAAATATATAGATCCCTTGCATTGTACTTGCTAATCTGCACAGCTATTATACAAGGCAACAAGACTTTTACGTAATAGAATAGAGTAACTCACATCCCGAGGCTATTTCTGCTGTGACTTATGCCACTCACAAATCTCCTTCATCTATTTAAAGTGTGTGATTCTGATGACTATAAATGTATGAAAATGTTTGGGGATTGTTTTATTTTCCTCTAAATGTCCTATCCTTCATTAATGTGGACATGATTTGCTAGTATTTCTAATGCATGCATGAATACTTCACTAATGGAGGTTTAAAATGCCCCATTCCCAGGAGAAAAAAAGTACAATCACCAAAGTTAAGAGAGACTTTAAGAAGAGCATATCTATTAAGTAAAGGGGAGATATTTACAATGGCAAAATCAGGTAGGTTAAAGAATAAAATCTCTCTTCTGTTCAGCAACATGACACACCCGTATTAGGTGATATTGCCAATAGAGTTTACAGCTCAGGGTAACTATGCCAGTAAAGTAAATACGGCCATGATTGACTCACGAACTTGCCAAGGCTTCATGGCCAGCAATGGGGAAACTAAAATCTTCTTTTTTCCTCCTTGGGTATTTGCCTGAAACCAATCTCTTAGAGCTCAGTCTCTTAAATCTGAAATGGGGGGAAAAATTGTCTCTGTCTTCTAGCAAGGAGTGCAGCCCTTCTTGGAAAATTTTGCGAAATTCCACCCCCTGGGCAAAAACTATGGCTTTTTGTCAATATGCCCCGGGTAGAAATCTGACATTTCCATAATGATATGACAGATTTCCATCTGGGAAAACTGCCTTCTGTTTTCACAATGAATTTGAAGCAAGAATGAAAAATCTTTCACTTTGTCTATAAAACTATTTAAAAGAAAAAAATCTGTACTTTTCGTGCCTTGAAATAATGGAGTGGGTATTAAATGAGAAAAATCTGTAACTATTTTGAGTTCAATCAAATCATCAGCAATGCTTAGAAAGAGAACTATGTGAAGAATAAATCCTTCCGGACAAATTTGTTACTTTTTTTGATAGTTAATAGCAGATGAAAGGAATAAAGTATATCTAGAAAAAAGGGAACATGTATCAACAGTATACAGCCAGAATGCAAGAAAAGACTGACAGAAGGCATTGGTCAGTCTACTTTGTGAAACTGGTTCTAATTGATTTCGATGCAAGTATCATCATATGGATTGCAAATCTGCTGAAAGATGATAAACAAAGAAAAGCAGTGAATGAAAGGCACAAGGGGATGACACTGGGGTTAATGTGAGCTCTGATCTCGTTTCTCAGTTTTTGAAATGCAACAAGAGAGGAGCAACCTGGACAACAAGGGCACACGCAAGTGTACTGAATGAATGGTGCTGCAACCACCCACAGGAACCACAAAGGAAATTTCCATAGAGAAGTCAGGGGAGGGAATGTGTGCAGGGAGGGGACTAGAAACATCAAATCGACCTGGAAAAGCTGGAGCCAGGACATTTTAGGGGGAAACTATCAAATATGCAAAATGAATGAGGAACTCATGTTCAAAGATTGATCTGTTGTCAATCATTTGAATTACTTGTCGTTTTGTTTTGTTTTGTTTTGTTTGCCAGGATTGTGAGTGGGTTGCATTTTCCCTGGCCCTCCTCTTCCTGAAGTTATCAAGTCTCTGAGTGAAAAAGTCAGGGGACTTGGGGTGGGTTGGGTTTTCTTTTTTTTTTTCTGTGCAAAGTTAATTATCCCAGACTCTGAGCAAAATAGACTATTTTTCTTAACGCCTTAATGCAAACAAACCTTGCATTTCCTTCGCACCCCCTAAGAAGGAGGGTGCTGAGCTGCAGTTCTGGCTTTTTGTCGGTTGTGTAATTTGTTGATGTTGTTAGTGGGATCTGTAGAGTAAGATCAGCTTTGCAAGACTTGAAGACCATTGACCAATTGAAAGTACCTGCAAAAGAAGAAGGGATTTCAGAAGAAATCCGAGGTGAAAGAAGTGGAGGAAGCGATTTGCTGGAGAAAGGCAAGTGTGTCCTGATGATTAACACCAGGTCGACATGCTGAGAGAAAAACGACACAGACACAGTGAATGCACGGCATCCGGTTTGCCGGCACATCCTAATGAGCACGATGGTCAAATGCCCTGGGTTTGCCATATGCTGTGGCCATATGCATATCTGGTGAACCAGATGCCCTGCTTTTTTTCCCCCATATTGCACCATTTTTCTCACAGCACAGAGACATGGCTTAAGTGAGAATCAGGAGGGGGTAGGGGGAGGTAACTATAGCTTGTTATTCCATAAAGTTGTTGGACAAAAAACATCAGTATATTCATCCATGCTCTAATTCCATTTTCAAATATTTAATGAGCACCTACTAGGTTCAAAAAGAGCTTAAATAAAATCAGGGATGATCAATCTCTCCTGAGTTTGTGGAGGAGAGGTTAGAGATACTCTGTGCACCTGCCACAATCTCTCTCAATAAGCCCTCTGGTCATTCAGTAAGAGGATCTGATGTAGTTTACCATTTCTAATGTTCCTACAGTCTCTAAGAATCAACAGTAGGCCACTTATGCATGGCAATTGTCCAAACTGTTCTTTCCACCTGAAAGACTCCATCTCTGCCCCAATTTCTACCTATTCTTCAGTGCCCACTCATTCATTCATTTTGTTTAAAAATTTTTGACTCCCCTCTAAACTGGCACCAGTCAAGACCCTTGGAATACCATAGTGAGCAGAAAGGACACAGTCTCTACCCTCAAAAAGCTTACAATCTAATGGCATAGACATTATTCTAATAATAAAATAATGTGTAATAACTGAGAGACATGCTATCAGGGCAAAGGGCCAGGAGCTGTGAAAGTGTGAAACAGTCACCAGGCCAACCCTGGAAGAGCAAAAATGAGTCATCTTATTGGCATCTCCTGCAAAAAGACCTTTTTGATTCTCTAAGCCAAGAAGTTTATGTGTCCTCCCTATCTCTCTCCCTCTTTTTCTCTCCCTCTCTGTCTCTCTCTCTCTGTCCCCCCTGCCCCTCCTTCCCCTCAGAATCCTATAGCACAGCACTGAGCCCTTAGCAAAGTCCATTTGTGTTCTTTTGAAATCTGCCCGACTTTCCTAACTCTCGACAGCACACATTACATGTCACCCACCTTTGCACTCTTTACAATGCTTCAGTGAATATTAGTTGAAGTATGGTGACATCTCAGTTACTCATCACAAGAGAAAATAAATATGAATAATATAAAACATCAGATAATCCAAAAATCTCAGGCTCATGCAGCTACTGTGGTACTTACCACAAGCTCCTATTTATTCTCCATATGCTTATAAGCTTCTTGAGGGAGGGATTGGGTCTTCATGAAGGAAGTCAAATATGAACTGTGTTTTGAAGAAAAATTATGGATTAGCCTAGCATAATTTCTGGTACTTGGTAGATTCTTAACACATATCTGTGAAACAAGTACATGAACACATATGTGAAATAATTTTCACCCTCTAGTAGGTGTCCTCTCCCTACTTGGAATGCTTTGCACTGTGCCTTTTGTCTTGCACATGCCTCTCTGTTGTTGGGCACATAATGGGTACTTAATTAGGTATTTATTGATTTAGAGGTCAAGCCTAGGTCTCAGCAATACACTGTTCCAAAGGACACTGCTCTCACTGTGGTCTATGGAGATAGAGCCTCCCTGAGGCACCATACAGACTACAGTGTAAATAGTGCCCCCTGCAGTTGTGCAGTGCAGAAGTCTTGCATCCAAACGTTTCAACTCACACAGAGGAATGTGAAGCTCAGAAGAGTTAAGGAAACTGCCCTGCATTGCACAAGCTCATGGCAGAAATGGAGCTATTCTTCTGACTCCCAGGCTATTACAACTAATTGGTCCATATGTTAAAATGAAACCAAATTTTAAATAATTTCTCTCAAGCATCTTTTGACTCTCCTTGAAGTGAGTCTAGTCACCCTGGAGCACCAGCACAGCAAGGCTTGGAATTATTACTTAAGTGAATTTCTGCTGTGAACCGCAGTCAACATGCTTCAAAGTCAGCACTGTGAACAGTCCCTTACATGTGGCAAAGGCTCCAGACCAACTGTAAAAATCTTAGTTTTCCTGTAGCTATACACCTCTTGAGAAAGAAAAGGATGGGGATATTGGTTAAGGAAAATATAAGGAGATTTAATTCTGGTGCACTCCAGATATTTCTGTTTATCTTCGCTTATCCCCACTGTAGACTAAGAGAGGAGGAGGGCCGGCACACAGGGAGTGCTGGGACAGGCCACGTCAGCGCCCTTTGAAGCCCTGGGATTATAGACAATGGCCTCTAAGTAGGAATTCCTCCTCAGCAATGCAAGAGAAACCATTGTACAACCTCAAAAAAAAAATGAGTCTAGTTACAGGAATGTACAAGTTGTATAACACAAGATTTTCTGTAAAATAATCTGAAGGAAACTAAAATTAGAATAAGCAATCAGGTCACCATTCTACCTTCAATCCCCACCATATTTCTGTCCTTCAGGTCTTTGAATTCTGGGTGACATGAAGCCCAGTCCCATTAAGCCCAAGTTAAGATAGGATCCAGGCCCCTGTGCCTTCTATTCCAACATTCCGTCCTACACGCAAAGGCTTCCTTAGTGAACAGGACTCCACAGATCAAGCGTGAGCCCTTTCCGTGGCAGATTCTAAAATGAGCCCTCTGTATATTTTCTTCGGGTACTTGAAGAACATGAGAGAGGCTGCATTCGATTTTCTGTAAGTGGGTCATTTCTCAATTCTTAATTTAGAAAATTCACTCTTAGTATTTTCTTGTGCTGGGTATCTGGCAGAAAGTTGGGTGAGGGGAGTGTCAGAAGAAATATTGTGCCATAAGTTGAAAAACATATTTAAATTATTCTCTTCTATTTTTTAAGGCCTTACATTATGTATCAGTGTAACCAAGTTGGTTCCTGAAGACTTTCATTTGGTTTTTTAATTGGACATTTTATAGATCTACAGGTATATATGTTCAATATGTCTAAGGAGGAAAATCTAACTAGCCAATAATATCAAAATAGAACTGGAACCAGGAGAGACTCTCTTACGCCTATATCCTCCTGTTCTACTTGCTATACTTTTTTGTGGTGAGGAGGGGAGCAGTTATACCCAGGGTCTGCACCAGCAAAATAAATTACAGAAGTGAGGTAGCTAGTGAAGTAATCCAGTTTAAAAAAATGGTGACCTGAATTTTATAGACGGGATAGGTAATAAGCACTCTTACCTGCTAATGGTTCTATTCCCCATGTCCCTGTCAGCTTGGGGTTTCCTAAGTCACATGTCTTCAGTCACAGATTTTAGATTTGGGACCAGGTCATTAACACTGTAGCCTCACTTGCAGAGGAGGAGAAGTGGAAAGAGACACCTTTCCCTCTATTGACAGAGCCAAGAATCTAACGGCCAATGTGCTGGCCAGAGGTGAAGAGGATGCTTCTAATGTGAATCTACACAAATGGCCAGTTGTAATCACATTGCCTGTTGGCAGGTGGTCCTGTCCCTAACACTGTACCAAAATGCAACATGTGAGCAAGTGCCTTGGAGAAAGTAAGTGTATGAGTCAGGGTCTCAGCAGGAAATGGAGTCTCCAGATAGTTCAAATGAGGAGACTTGAAAGAAAGGGCTACTGACAGAGGAGTAAGCAGGATTAGGAAACAAACAAAGACCAAAGAACAAGCAGAGAGGCACATAGAGACTCAGGTGCACAGGAGGCTAATGGAATGAAGGTAGGAAATGGTTTCCTGAGACTGGTAGGTAGGAGCTGGGTCAAGGGTAAGGACCACAGAGCAGAAGCTTAGGTGATGCAGAGGTACAGCTGCCAGCAGGGATGTGTACCCACCGTCTCCCTCCTCCCTCTCTCCCACTAGTCCAACCCCGTGCCTTCCAATGCCCAAATCCAATCAGAAGCCAGGGTCAGCCTCTAGGACACTGAGCAGGACATAAAAAGTGTAGAATGAATTCAGGGATAGGTGGCCAGTGGAGAAAAACTAGCATAATCAGTAACATTCTTTAGATCATAGTCCATTGAACTATGATTGGGGCTTCAACCTACCTGAAGCATAGGGCGGTATCCCCACGTGTTCTGCCATTTGTCCCCATACAGCCGTCAGCAGCACTATGCACACTCCCCTGTTCAGCCTCTTTACCAGTGCCCTTCCCACTCTCCTCCCCATTTCATTCCTCTTCTTAAAAATGAGTATTTGTCAAGGCCTTTCTGATGTTACTGTCTTCTCCAAGTTTTGATTCTTCTTCCTACTCCCATATTCCCTAGCAGGATGTAACACCCGGTGTTAGCCATTGATAATTATTGTCCTTTTTTTAATCCAATAAATAAGTTATTATTGAGTTTTATTAGGTACCAGGCACTATATCTTATGCTGAGGAGCCAATGGCATGTGAGAGGACAGTCCCCTCATCCCAGAGCTTTCAATAAGTGAAGTGAAGGATGCGAGTGGAATAGTCTCACATGTATACATATGTGATTACAAACTTCACTAAGTGATGTGAATAAAAAGTACAGAATGCCTTGAAAATGTACAGCAGACATACCTGGTCAATAGGTTATGGGTGACTTTCCTAAGAAGTGATGCCTGAGTTGGTTGTGAATGCTGAGTTGGTATTAACTAGGCAAGACAAAGGTTGAGGAGGAGATGGAGAGTGAGGTTTCAGGGAAACAGCATGTGCAAAGGCCCCCAGGCAGGCAGAGTTGTGTTTCTTTGATGAATGGATGGAAGACCCATGCAAGCGGCCCTGGACAGCCGGGCAGAGCCAGCTCTGTTAAGCTGGAGTCTCACTCGAACACATCTACGGCCACATGTGACCAAGTATCTAAAAACTTGAAGTGGCTTGGCTGAGAATAAACAGGAGGCTGCAGCCTTATTTATGTTTGCCACTGATGCCTTATAAACATCACGAGTTCCCCCAAGTCTCCTTTATAACAGTCCTTAATTTGCCATATTTTGTTAAATAGCTGGTCTCCCCCAAGGAAGAGAAAATGTTCCAGTGACAGACTCTGAGTTATATAACACTCTGCGAGCTCTGCTTTTCACCTGACTATACAAAACATTGGGAGGCCAGAGGACTGAAGTTGCTGAAAGAACATTTAAGAAGTAAATGTTACTGTTTTGTCCTTGTTTGGATTTGCTTTGTTCGCTTGTGGGCTCTTTTGGTTAGTTTGGTTTGGGGTTTGTTTCTGCATTTACATTGCACGAATTTTGTAAGTGAGCAGGGGAGCAACACATGGTAGGCTTTGAAAAACTGCAGGTACAGGTAAGGGGAGGAAGGCGGCAGTGAGTGATCCCATTTGTTTTCCTGGAGCTCCAAAGAGCACAGTCAAGTTCTCAAACCAAAGCTGTTTATTACCTTGTGCTCCCCCTGCTGGTCCCAGGCTCACAGAACCAAGGTGTTTATAGAGGTGAGTCTCTCCAAATTCTACCCACACCTCTCTGCCACTTCTGGCCCCAGCACCTTCAGGCCTCCCTATCCCAATCTGCAACTCCAATGCCAGCTTCTCCAGCACTGGCATTCCGCTTTCTCAGAACCCCCAAGCACGGGTCGTCTCTGCCACTTCATGTAGCACTTAATTGCAAATTCTCTTGCTTTGTGCTCTTTGACCAGTCCATACGTTTTTCTGGGTCAGTGACCATGACTCCCATTTCTTTCAAACCCAGAACACCCCGCTCGAAACAAAGCAGACTGGTGGATTAACCATCAGAAACAGTGATTTGGTGAGCCTAAAAACAATTAGCAATCAAATATATGGCTAGGTCCAAACTTTTTAGAAGAAAATATCACAGATAACATATTGCACAATACTCTGTGTCACCAGAGTAATATCTGTTGGCTATTTTTTTTCCTTTTCCCTCTCTGCTACTTCTTTGCTATTGCTAATGAAGAGACCTAAACTTTCTGATCAGCACACATGCACCCCTCTAAACTCTTTCCTCATTAAAAAGTCAAAGCTCCTTTCACATACGATGACCATTCCAGAGCCAGGAGAAGACCACAGGACTGCGCAGCCCATGGGGCCAGCCGGGTGAAGTGGTCTTCCACTCCTCTGAGGCTGAGCCCCTTCAGACTTTCTGTTCTAACCCCAACACCTCAGGTTATGATTTCTTTTTTGCTGATACAAGCTCTGGAGGTGTCCCCAGGGAGACATAAAAAGGTTTCTGGTTTCTACTTAATAAGGAAACCTGAAAATATACAAGACCCTAAATGCATGGCCTCTGAGAGAATTCTCCCATGGGCAACATCCAGGTGTAAGAAATAATTAGGAAGGGCACAACCATACCTGCATTAAAGTTGATGTTATGTTTACATGCCTGCAAAATACTGTGACAGATCTTCAACTTAACTTTTTAAATTATATCTTTCTTTTGTTTTTCTTCTCTTTCTCCTTATATAATTATAATAGAATTGTTTTGTGCTCTAGACTTTCCTAGGTTTGACCACATTATTATTATATTTTTTTTTTGCTTGATCTTCAAAATAACCTTGGACAGTAGGCATGGGAGAGAGAATAAGCCAAGGTCACATGGCTAGTTAATGGCACCTCCAAGGCTAGAATATAAATAGCCCTCTTTAACTGCCTCTCTTAATACAGATCTGTAATACCAGAATTATGAATTACAATGCATGAGAGGGCTGAGTCAGAGAGAGAATGTATCCAAGCTTTTTGAGGGCCAACAATACCTCACTAGTCCCCAAATCATCACTAAGCCCCCATGTTGAGAATTCATTTTCAACTGGAATGCTTCTACCCATGTGGCTTAGATAATGGTTCTTTCTGTTTATCTGACTTCCCACAAGAACTGAATAAGTAAAGGGATGCTTATAAAGTACTTGGAGATCCCCAAGTCTTAAGTGCTACGCTGATGATGTCAGCATCCACTGCAAAGTAGACTGTTTTATATCAAGCAATTATAAATACTGGTGGCATCTGTAATGTCTAACTAGAGCAACTTACAAGTTCTATTCTTATCTTTGATTTGACTTGTTTCTGGGCCAGTAACTTAGATTCTTACCCTTACCTTAATGTACTTTTTATAGTTTAATTTCCTTTTTGTGGTGCTGTTTGGGGGTGGAATTTTTTAAAAACAATATGATGCAATTGAAATCAGATTTCTCCTAAAGAAGTCAAGCAGATCACAGAAGGGTGCAGCCTGAAAACTCTGCCCCATAACCTGTGGCCACCCCATGGGGAATCATATTCTTCCTTTGCCACTCTCTGTTTTTACCTGGATGATTGGTTTGTCTCAGCCTTACAATGAGGTAGTATTGGGGTAGATGAACCTCCTGAAAGCACACGGAATTTATTGGTATCACCCATGAAAGCTTTATGGGATTCTTCTTTCAGCCCCTATTTAGTCCTTCCTGGCAATATTAACTCCACTTCTTTCCACAGTTAAGATTGTCAAGATACGAATACAGAGGCATGCATCGCATCTCTAAGGAAATCTGTTCATTGCAGGCCAGCCCAGCCCACAATACCTAAGAAGCAGGCTTAGTGCCTCCCTTCCAACACCGCTCTGCTGAGGCAGTGGCACGTGACATTCCCAGGAACAGCACCATTCTAGGGACCTCCAGGAAATAAGGGCCCTGCACTGACATCAAGGCACATGCTGGCATGGGAGAGGAGAGGGGCTGTATAACTCGTCCCTTGGCCTCGCATTTTCCCCGGAAGAGAACATGACCTGAAAGAAAAGGGCAGAGGGAAGAGGGATGTGGGAGAGAAAACCCAGGAGAAGGTGATCAGAAGGAGGAAGAAGAAAGGCCTACAGAAAAGAGGACCACGATAGGTCCTGCCTCCTCCTACTACACACTTGACCTTTGGAAAATTGCTTAATTTCCGTGGGTCTTGTATTTGTTTCACCTGTAAAGTGGGAAATACACTACAACCCACCTCACAGCCTTTTTGTGTGTGCCGAGTGAATGAGATACAGGAAGCACTTCGCAGAGAACTGGAGGTTGGTGGGGTGTCCACGCCAGCTTTGCAGCTTTGGCAGTGATGATAACACTATGGCATGGACAGCCCCAGGACCCCCGTCATCCTGGGGAGAGCAGTGGAGAAGGTCAAAACAGAGAGACAAGAGCCTGCCAGGGACAAGCTCTGCCTCCATGATGAATTAATGAGTTAATGAGATCAGACATGCCATACGTATGCCGTGCTCACTTTCCCTTTAAAGTTTTCATAAATGGATCGACGCCTGTGGAACAAAGTTTTCCAGTACCATTAGCCATTCATGTGGTCCGTGCCACACAATTAGTTGTTTAAAGGGGAAGAAAGAGCTTCAAGATGACAAGGTGAGTCATGGACTAACAAAAGAGAAGTTTATGTTATTTTCCTCGAGTAAAATACCTGCATTTATTGATTGATTTTTAAGAGATCCTTTCTCTAGGATCAAAATGTCTTGCTTCTTGAGTTAGAGATTGGGAGACAGACAGTGTGGAAAGAGGGGGGAATTCCTTTGAATTAACATTATTTACAGAACAAATGTTTAACATTATTTACAGAGCTATGTTTAATTGCCCTAATTATTTTTGAATAAAGATCCTTACATATCTTTCAGGGGCTCGGACATTACCAAGAAATTTCTGCCTATGCAGGTTTCAGAAAAATGCAAAAAATTCAAAAGGCACAATGTCCTCTCTCCTGTCCTCCAACTTCCTTTTTTAAATCTCCCAAGGAGAAGACACAATAAATTGTATCTATGCTACAGAAAGAGGCATTCTGTTTTAACTTTTTTTTTTGTCTTTATTAGAGTCAAGTTGCACTACCGTATTTTAAAATCTGGCAACAGGTTTCAAATACTCAATCTCACAATCTCAGTATATTAATTAGTTTTCAAGACCCCCAAGCAATAAAAAATCTAGTCGTTCAAGGTCACAGTTTGACTTATTTACAATTGACAAATAACTTGGCAAACTCTGCACTGAGCCACTCCATACAATAGAAAATATATTGTCATTCAAGTTAACAAAAGAATCTTTCTTTGCCATCTCACTACAATGGCCCTGCAAATGAACATCGCCTGAATAAAATCCTAACCACATTTTCACTCTCATTAACCACAGTAGGGTATCACACAATTTGCCTGGCTCCTGCTTAGACCACTGTGCACCATTTTAGTAGCAGCAGTTTGATGGGTTTTATGGCAGGTGATATATGGAGTGGGAGTTTCGGGAGTCGTAAACAGAAGGCACCGTGTATCACAATGTGGTTTAGGGATATAATGACTGTGTTGTAAAGCAAGGGATGACAATACTGCACTAGGCTTGGGGTACTGAACCAATAGACCAAACAGCTCAACATAATTCAAGTAAGAGTGAAAAAATCCTAGGAAGGGGTGTGCCTGCGTGTGTGTGTGTGTGTGTGTGTGTGTGTGTGTATGAGAGAGAGTGTGTGTGCGTCTCTGTGTGTGTTTGTGTCCAAGCCTTCTTCTAGGTTTCATTAATTGCTTTGTATGAATTTGAATAAGAACTACTCAAATTAAAACAAATCTGTGTCTCCCTGGAAATATAGAACATTTCTCTTTCTTTCTAGCACAATCTTTTTCTGCCTCTTCTGGCCAACCCTTAGCCATTTTCACTATCAGAATAATTAAGTAAACAGCTAGCCCTGGTACAAGGAAAGGAGTAGCAGAAGTTCAGGGAGATTGATGCAGAGGAGAAAAATAAATAACACCAAAATAAACTTTCTTTCCTTCCCAGGAGAGCCCATCTCCTGTGGTATGGGGTCAAATTAAGTCTGACCAAATAGGTACCCTGCCTGCCCCAAAGCAGGCAGATTTTGCAGGGTTTGGTGAGTCTCAGGATCCCTTCTGTTAACTTGGTTGAACACCCAGCCCTGGGTGTTCAAGACCCCACCTCTCCATGACTGTCTAAGTCAGCGTCAGTCACTGCTCCAGAAGATTTGAGTCTGGTGTTCTCCAAACAAACAAACAAATAAAAAAATGGCAACATGTGGCCTCTTTCAGAGAAAACTATGTTGAACCACCAAATGAGAACTTGTAACTAACTTGCTGTGTGGCTTTGGCCAACTCACAAAACCTCTCTGAGTCTTCATTTCCTTTTGGCATACCATCGGGTCTTACTGACCTTCTATAAGGATCACACAAGATAGTGGTTTGAAATTCTATAGCAGTAAGCCAATACCTTCATCACCTGCAATCACCATCTTTATCACAATAGGATAATGGAATAAGATATTAATGTGTTTTATATTCACTATATTTCCCCTTGCTTGGTTTCTAAAGAGAGCCAGGCTCTTTGTGTCCCCTTTTTAGCAGAGGATTATAAAAACTTAAAGTAAAAATTGCCTGCAGAGAAGTCCCTATCTGTCTTTTTTTCCCCCTAAAAGTTTGGGCTCCATGAGACATAAGAAAACAAAAAAAATGCTTTTGGGTTTCAAAGACTCAGAAGGGACTGGAGGGAGTGAGACTCCTGGAGTCTGTTGCAATGCCCTGGGGAGGTGACAGGACCTCTCCTGGAGAGTTGGCGTCATGCACCTGAGGAGGCTGGCCCTAGACAAAAGGACTCCCAGCTTGGGCAGAATGTGTTACTGAAGAAGCATTGCATTCACCAGGTTTCCAGGAACCAATGAAGGTTAGGGGCTGAACAATACCCAGGGCGGAGTGATACCAGAGGGCCCCGAGAAATGTCCTCACTCCCCTTCTCTCCACCAAAATGAATGAGATTAAATAAATTTTTTTCCTGAGCTAACACAGATATAACGTGATTTACATAAAATAATGTTGCCCACCTATATTTGTGGTCTAAAGTTCAGATCTACTTCACTATTGTCCTGGATAATTGTATCACAATGGGAGGTGGTCCTCATCCATTGTTTAACTAGTCTGCAGTGATATTCCCATCCCTGTCGATTGAACACTTGCAAATGACTCCTTCAAAAATTTGACACAGTGGAGCACACACAAAAAGAATATCTCCCCCCACCCCTCAAAAAACCCACAATGAAAATATAAAAACAAAGGCTAGTTCCTAGCTTTCCAAGGGGACTGCTAGGAGGGGGACACCTTCCCTTGGAATGTTGAAGTTCCGAAGTGCTTTCTAAATTCCCAGGGCATCACCTCCTGTATAACCACCCTTTATACTTGCAGCACAGGAATGGAGACACATCCCACTGCTCCTCAGCACACCCACAGGCCCTGTGTCCTGACACCGATCTCCAGGCAGACACATAGCCTTAGTCTACATGAAAATGCTGAGGCTGTCACTTCGTTTCCTCCTTTCTTCTTAACAAGGAAATGACTGACCCACGTGTACCACGTACCTATTTATCAACAGATCATAAGCCCAGTCTTCTGAGATCTTGTGACAGGTCCCATTAGCTGTGAGCTACCCAATAATGTGTATAATCAGTTGTTAATGGCACTGTGCTATTCTGTGATAACTGGGCCATTAGTGAGTGTCAGTGAGTCCCCCACCTGACTTATATCTGGCTTCAGAGAAGCTGCACATTTCCATTCCTGATGGCTCCCCTACAGGTAAGAGGTGGGGTGAGTGACTTGCTACTTGACCCATTCTGGACACATCGTGTCCCTTTATGGTCTGTGTTTGGGACTTCTATAGTAAACAGGCTTACGGGCACTTAGCTTATGATAGGGAAAAAAATGCCATTTGAAATGATAAAACTGAGTCCAAAAATAAAAGGCAAGTCCCTCTAACCTAGAGGTAGCAAATACAAGGCCCTCGGGCCAAATGCTACCCTCCACCTTGTTTCATCCAGCCGGCACCTTGTTTCTACCCCGAGGCAGTGCGGAGCCTCTTGCCCCTAGTTAAGGAGTAGTTACATTTATACAGTCCTAAAAGTATATTCAGCCCTTTGAAGGCAATTGCAAGGCTAATGTGGCCCCTGATGAAAATGGGTTTGATACCCCTGTCTAACCATCAAGTTTATCTGAGTCACAGCAAGGTAACTGACACTTGGGGGCAACCCTAAAATCCCAAGTGTTCTCAAAAGCCAGTCTTCTCAACACCATTCCCCATGCAAATCCTTTATAAGGACTCAGGCACAGCTGTTCTCCGTGGCTGTGGAGAACCTTCACTGTATGTACACACACACACACACACACACACACACACACACACACTTCTTTTCAAATAAAAATGTCTCTACCACCAAAGCTTGGGTTCTACTATGAATGCTTATTCCAAGAACTGCTCAGTTTCCTTTGTATGTGCTTTGCATCCATTTTATTTAAAGGAAGAGTGGCAAAAAGTTTGAAAAGCCTCAAGTAAGAGGGAAAGTGCAAAAGTCTGCATGGTGAGTTTTCCTCCATGCTCACTACAAAATCCATGCCAGTCACCCAAGCAGGACAACCTCCAAGCTCAGCCTCAATTCAGACACTTCAGAAGTGTTCCCAGCTTAGATGGTCATAGGCCAGAATTTGATTTATTTGGGAAAGGAAAGTTTCATTGAACCTAGAAATCTGTCAACCGAATCCAGCCAATGCTCGAGTGATTTACATCCGCTCTGCATCCCAGCACGGCCTATCGGAGGCCCTGGAGTTTTTACTGCAGCCTCCATAAAAAAGAAATTTAGCACTAAGGACTCGCCAAAGGGTCATCGAATGTTGTTGGAGAGAAATAAAGAATGAGATATTTGTAAAGTGCAGGCAGAAAGGATGAGGCTCAGCTTACATTCTACCTCCAGTTCTGGCTGCCAAGAAACTGGGGCCTGGGCCTATTCTTTCAGGAAAAGTCATTTCCTCGGAAGGACTGAGGAAACAGAGGTACTCCCAGGCTGAGGACAGAGAAGTAGGGTTCCTGACCCAGCTTAGTGTCCTAGGGGAATGACAACAGCCTTGGTCCAAAGTCATCCTAGCCCTGACTGGTGCGACTCAGTGGGCTGGGTGTTGTCCCACAAATGAAAAGGTCGCTGGTTTGATTCCAAGTCAGGGCACATGCCTGGGTTGAGGGAAAGGTCCCTGGTTGGGGGCTTATGGGAAGCAACCAGTTGATGTTTCTCTCCCTCTGTCTCTCCCTCCCTCACCCTCTCTCTAAAATAAATAAATAAAATCTAAAAAAAGAAAAAACTCACCCCAGACTGAGAGGGCCTGGGTCTGGAACATCACAGTACAGCCAAAGGTCAGGTGGTGAATAGCCTAAAACACCAAGGTACAGTGTTCAGAACCCTTTCCCAGGGAAAGGTGGCTCCAAGACATAGCCAGAGGCATCAGCTACACCATCCCCAATAGAAACCAGACATCTCAGCCCAACTGCCTAAGAGTAAAATTGTAGATAAAATGAGAATGTGGGAGCATTATTCCTTCCTGAGCAGTGATTCATTCATTCATTAGGCAAAAGAAAAAACAAAGGATTAGGTGTCCACCACATGCCACGCACTGAGTTGAGGATGGAGAGAAACCAACCAGATGCAGCCTCTGCATTCCTGAACCTTAGGAGAGTGAAGACCCCTCATGGCCTAAAAGGTCAGCTCTAGGGATGAGACCAGTCAAGGGAGGTCTGAGCCATCTCCTGGTAAAATGACTCAGTTGTCAATGGCACCTGATGAATCTATATCGTCGTATAATCCCATACCCTGATTCTGCCTGAGTCTCTGTTTACTCATCACTGCACCCATTCACTTACACATGCATTTATTCAATCAACATTTATCAGATACCTAGTATAGGCTAAACATCAGGCTGTACTTTAGAAACATAATGCTGAGTAAAACCAAACATGATTCTTGCCTTAATGGAGCTTATTAATTATTAATTGCAAATAAATGTGTAAAAAAAGGAGGAACTCATGGTGTTCTGTGACGGCCTGCAATGGGAAGGCAGGGTTGACCTGATCAGGGAGATCCAGGACAATATCCCTGATGTTTGGCTTCTGATTGGGAAGATAAGAAACTGTTGAGGAGAGAAAAGAAGGGAGAGTGCTCCAGGCAGAGGCAACTGCAGCCCCAAGAGCGGGGTGCACTGTGGTGAGTGGTAGGGCTGAAGGAAGACAGCATTGCTGGGACACAGGATGACAGGGCACCTGGAAGAAGACAAGGCTGCAGATGAATACATGGGGTTTGACCACACTCTAGGAATTGTGACTTTGTCCTAAGAACATGAAAAGCTTTACAGGCTACCACATAATCATACTGATTTTTAGAAAAAGTCCCTCTGGCTGCAGGTGGAGAAGAGAAAGGAAAGGAAGACAGCATGGAAGCAGAGGGATCTGTTGGGAGTCTTTTATAGTGCAAGTGAAAGATGATATGGCTTGGTTAAGGGTGGTGCTGGAGGTGGAAATGGGGGGAAAGTAAACACAAATTAGGAGCAAAAGTCTCTGGATTAGCTGTGGGGGGTTAGGGTTGTCAAGGTGATCTCTCTAGGTTTAAGGATTGTGTAGCTGGAGGGACAGCTGGCCTAGCCATAGCTGCCACTAAGCTCTTGGTCCATGTTCACCAGCACATCCCAGCCTATCCGACGCTTCTCCAACCCAGTTGGATCAGTTCCTCACATTCCATCGCAACCATCAGCTAGGTAGTCTCAATCTTGACTTTCTGAATCAGGTGACCTGATGCGTCCCTTCAGTGCTTCATCTGGCTTCACGTACCATCATATCACCACGCCTCTTGCTTAGCCACTGCAAGCACCCCTCACCACAATCTCCCCACTCCTACCTCAATTTCAACCAACCAGACCTCTTCAGCTCAAATTGCTACTTACCCTGACCTGCAGCTCCAACAAGGGGCAAGATACTATCTCACAGCTGTTTGTACAGACATATCCCCAAAAGATAATATTGTGTTTTCACAGTTGGACATGCAAAAAAAAGAATCAACTCTCACTTACATAGTAATTGAGGAATCAGTAATGATGTTATTCACTGAGCTACTATTTTATTGAGCACTATGTTATGTGCTTTATGTAGTTTTAACTACTTAAACTTCGTAAGAATGCTATGAGAAAAATATTGTGATTCTTATCCCCATTTTACAGATGAGAAAACTGAGACACCGAGAGGTTAAATAATTAGCCCAAGGTCACATGACCAGTAAGTGGTTGCCATGGATTTCAGCCCAGGCAATCTGACCCTGGAGCTAGTTCTCTTGGCCACTACTCTCTAGCACCTGGGAGAGAGATTCAAATTTGTCTGGCTTAAAATCTCAGGCACAATCAGATGTACATATGCACAGGCCCTCCCAAACTCACAACTCTGATTCCAGGTCTTAAATCTCTCATGGTCTGGCCATATTACCATCATTAGAGAATGGAAGGAGTCATCCAAAAACCCCAAGAAAGAAAGCCTTTACTGTGTGGAATCAAAAGTAGAGCGTCATTTGTTTCTAATGAATTTCCACTGTTCTCATGTATCAGCCCCTGCTCTGTTATCTCTAATTTTCTTTAGGAAACTGGATTCGAATATCGGCTACACAACGAGGTAAGGCTGTTTGTCCCTCACACCACACTGCTGTACACTCCAGTTGGCTTATTATTTATTGACCCCTCCCTCCCCCTCACCTGCTACTTTTTAGATCTCAAGGCTGCTACTAGTTCTATATCTCACAGCTTTCTTCCCTTCATAGAACTCACTGCTCTTAATCAGTTGTCCCCTCTGGAAAATATGTGAGGTTTTTTCTGGGAAGCAATATACTACTCTGAATAAGAAGACAGTTGCCCCCTTTGTTTGTTGCACTTTGTATATTACGTAATAAATCATGTCGAATCGGGGGTGGCTCTCTACTCTGAGAGAGTAAAATACATGAGCTTGGAGATACCTACTCATTTTGCATATAAGGTTAATGTTCATAGGAATAAAAATAGCAAATATTTATTGTATATCTCATAACATACTAAGCTATCATCATGAGCACTTTGTGGCCACCATTTGACTTAATCCTTGCATCAACCCTATTTGCTCGATATAACTCATATTATTTTACAGAAGAAGAAACCAAAGTTTAGAAAGATTGTGTAACTTTCCCAAGAACATGAAGATGAAAAGTTGCAAAGTGAAGACCTGAAACCAGGTGCCTTTGGCTCCACACCATTCACTCATCCACTATGTTAGAAAGGTGGAAGACCATGTGAGAAGTCAGCATCAAGCAGAAGCTTCTCAGAAAATCAGAATCTCAGGCCCAACCAGACCTACTGCATTTTCACGAGGTCCTCAGATGACTTGTATAAACATTGATGTTAGAGAAACACTGATCCACACCATTTCCCTAGACTTTAAGCTTCAAGTCCCCTTTACTGTCCAAAATCCATTAAAGAAATAGAGAAATAACCATTAGAACACTACTCTGTCTTAAACTACAGCCCACCCAGGGAGTTCAACGCAGTAGGAACTAGAAGAGTATGCACAGCCTGAATTGAGCATCCTTTCAGAACACCTTCATATATCACTGTGACCAGCCCAATCCTTTGCAATTGCATCTTCAGCATTTCCAACTGCATTCCCCCAAACCTTTAGGTACAAACTTGTCTTTACGTGTCTCACCACATATTTGTAGTCTGTCTTTAGCATTTCATATCTTCCCCTCTCTTCTCCTTTTCCACAATGTCCCACCCTCAATACACCCCAGCTTAAGCTCTTAGAGACCAGGTTTGCCAGATGAGATACAGGATGCCCAGTTTTATTTGAATTTCAGACAAACAACAGCAACATTTTTAGTACACATATGCCCCCATGCATTATTTTGGATATACTCATACAAAAAAATTTATTCATTGTTTATTTGAAATTCAAATTTAACTGGGCATCTATATTTTTATTTGTTCAAACTGTGAGATGGAGGTTTATGAGGAACAAGATAGTTACAAGATCTCAAGACATCCTCTAAAGGGAAAAAAATAAGCCTACTTTGGAGAGTGATTATGCTCACCACCTTAGCCAAATGATCAAACTTTGAGAACAAAGAAAGCGGGATGTCCTGACCCATATGCACCCTGGTGAGAAGCAATGTCAAGCACATAGAGCCTCGTGTAAAGCATTCTAGACATCAAGGCCTGATGGGAATCCTGAGAGGCCTTTGGTGCTCGCTTCACTTATAGGAAATAACAGGGCACAGAGGAACAAATCAGATGACACCAAGAGAAAATGATCAAGCAAATTCAGATGATGGGGTATTCTATAAAACAACTGTCCTGTTATCTTCAAAAGAAAATCTTTACTCTTAAAAAAAGTAGGGGTGATGTTGGACTCTTGTAAAGGAATCTAAATCAATATTACAAACAAATGTAATGTGTAAACCTTGATTGCATCCTGGTACTGAAATTTAACTACTTACTTATAAGTGACATCTTGGAGACTTCAAAATTTATTCTCAGGTATAGTAATGATAATATGGTTATTTAGAAGAATGTTTCCATTTTAGGAAGTATATTCAGAAGGATTTAGGTGAAGTGTCATGATGCCTGCAACTTAATTCCAAATGGTTCAGTACATATATGTGTGGATGGACATGTGTATATAAATATGTGTGTGATTACTTATTTACATATAGACCAAGCAACTACTGTTGAAACCTGGTGGTCACTGTATAATTCTTCCAACTTGTCTGTACATTTTTAAAGACGGAGGGAAACTCTTCCTCAAATTTCACCCCAAAGCAATTGGACAGTTGGCCTGCTTCAAAGGGCAATCTCTAAAATAACACCATTGGTTCTGCAAGATTAGAGTCCTGTAGTACCATGGAAGAGTGGGTGTAGTAGAAGAAAAGCTTCTCTATATGATAGCAAAAACATGTTTGCACCATCCTTCACCAAATAGGTTAAGTTGGGCCACTTCTACCAAACTTCCTCACTGTGTGCGTGCACACGCAAACGAGTGTACACGCATGTGTTCCCCTTAAAGCCTCACTGTAATCTCATACCTGTTATACTAACCCCCCTCCTGAGTTCTCCCAGGCACATTTGCCTAAGTCTGAGCCCCAGTGATGGAAAGGATTTATATCGGCCCACAGGCCCATATAAATCCATGGATGTGGTCAGACCCTGCTTGGATGATGTGTGTGAGTGAGTGTTTAGTTTCAAGGTCACCAACACACACACACACACATACACACACACACATACATCTCAGCTCACCCCCAGCCATGACCTTTACCTTTCAAGTGGACTAAGACCATACAATCAAGGGAAGTCTCCAGGCCAGGGACCCTGGAATTAAGCATCTGATCCCCTCTCCATGAATCTCCAGGCCTATCTCCATGGCTAGCTGGCTGAGTTGGCCCTGGGATCAGCCTCTTCACATCTCCTGTCTTCAGTCTATATCATCTGATCAATAGGTGAGACTAGGGTCAGCAAACTACAGCCTGTGGGCCAAATCTGGCCTGCCGCTTATTTTCCTAAGTCAAGTTTATGGAACACGGGCACACGCACTAGTTTATGTATTGTCCATGGCTGCTTTCTCGCTATGACAGCAGACCTTGGTATTTGTGACAAAGACTGACAGGCCTGCAGAGTCTTAAGTATTTACCATCTGGACTTTAAAGAAAAAGTCTGTTTACCCTTGGGTCAGATGATTGATAAAGTCTCTTCAAACTTAATATTCTGATTCTCTAATTCTTCTGTCCTTTCTGGCTCCATTAAAACTTCGTATTTATAAAAAGGTGTCTGACTAGAACCCCATCTGCCCAGTATTGTAAGTGGTTGATGTTGTAGCCATTCCACCAAAAGATACAGGGAGCTGAGCTAGAAGGGAAGAGATTTTTCCAGAAGTGAGAGAAGTCTGAGATGGCTGCAGGTACTTTAGCTTTTCAAGGAGACCTTGCATTTGATATTGTGTGTATGTGCACATGTGTGTGTAAAAGCTCTACGTATCCAGTTCCTTTCACATTAATAGAAGGCATGTGGTTCCTTCTAGAGGGAAAATACCTTTCAGAAATAGCATAATTTGCTCTAGTGGATAACAAATAGTTGGAAGTTTTCTCAGTGAGCAACCATTGTATCTGGTTTCAAATTCCTTTTCAAGCCAAAGAAAATGATGATGATCTCTAAGCCATGGCTGTTTTTTGACATGGACCTGAACTCAGCATTCTAAACAGGACTATGCAGAATTGGATTACATTTCATCCCCCTCACCCATCCGTCTTCCTCTTCCCTGCTCATTTGCTGGGGCTGCGAAAGTATTGGGTGCTCCAGAAGAGACTTAGTTTTCCAAACTATGCAAGTCATTATGAATGGCCTTGTGTCCAGGTAAAGGTTAAGGAGGTCTTTTGTTGTTCTAGTTTAACTTGTCCCTGCCACTACAGCCTAATCATTCCACATAATAACAGGCCTGATACACGGGCCCGAGTCAAAGTCGCAAGTCAATAAATCCATTCCTTCCTCCCTTTCAGGCAAAGTGTTGAATAGTACTGAGTGTGCAGTGTCACCGGATCCCACAGTCCATCACATCAAGGTCGTCTGGTATACAGCACTTAAAAAAACAACTTTCTTTTCAGTGCCTTGCACATCCACGAGAAGCATTGCTGACCCACACACAAGGGTGGAGGAGGGAGGAGTTGAAAGGCAAAGATCGATCGTCTTGGTTCACAGAATCCTGAAGCCATTGAAACTGAGAGTCCAGGGCCCTAGACATCAGCTTCCTATGTGTCCTTCTCATTTTATCAATAAGGAAACTGGGACCAGAAGAGGGGGAGGGATTTGTCCCAGATCAGGTGGCAGCACCTTCTAGGGCTTAGACTGGAACACCAACCTCCTGACTCTCAGTCCAGTGTTCACTGTCTGGGGAAGATGGGGGGACAAAGAGAGAACAAGAAATCTCCCCCTTAGAAAAAAACACTATCCAATGCCATCCTCCCCACCCCAGAGTCCATTCTGCACTGAACGCCCCATCTGTAGATAAATTGTGTAAGTCACATTCTGACTTTGCACCTGGCAAAAAAATATCCAAACATCTAAAAAGCCTCAGGTTCCTCACTTGTAAAATGGAGATAATAACAGTATCTATTTTAAAGAGTTGTGGTCAGGCTGAAACACATAGGGTGGTGACAGCTCAGCAAATGCCAGCTCTTACCATCCTCATCGTTGTCACCAGGACAATGGCAGCTGCTCTGTGTTAACCCACAGACGGCCGCCTCGCCAGCCCCGCTCTCCCCGCAGCACGCAGGCAGGCTCTGGGCTGCTCCCGGCGAGACGAAGTACGGCTCACCAAATTATCTTTCCACCTCCAGTGTGAGAATAAAGCCTGAGGAAAGGGGCTCCTTGGAAGTATGCAACCCTGAGTTACAGTTTGTTTACTTTGCCAAGGGACTTCCAGCTCTTCCAGGTTCATAAATTCCTTGTGGTGGACAGGGGAAGGACTATAAATTAACTTGAATAATAGGACTACATTTGTGTACCTTCCAAAGGTTTAAATCGCTTTGAAAGGGAAAAAAAAGTCACACTTCTCATCTGCTGCCTCTGTTTTTCCCTTAATTAGCAGCTGGATTAGATACCCTTGGAGGTGAAAAATTAAAAGCACCAAGGAGGAACCTGAAGCAAACGCCAAGCATTTCTGCTTAGGGACCTTCAGACCATGTTTCCACCACATCTGTAAGATGGATATAACAGTGTGGGCTTGATGCCCCACACTGTGCAAAATACCTGTTTCTGTTTGTCAAGGCCTGGGATGCTCTGGCATAATCACCACCTATTATTGTAAAGACTACATACACCAAAGGGGCATGCGCATAACGTGTAGAGAACTGGGCTTCCTTTGAGCAATTATGAAGGTGTTTTAAATCTGCCTAGCACAGTACTGGGTATGTAGTAGGAATTCTTTATAAACTTCTCATTTCTTCATAAACCTCTTCTTGTCCATTCTTTGCAATTCTGAAAGCCCCACCCTGGAGAAAGTAGCTTTCAATCAATGCACAGGACAACCACTGCGAGTCAGATGTGGAGTAAAAAGGAGTCCAAAGGTCTGGCTTCTGAGCATCGACCTTGAGCCAGCCTGAATTCAAGAAGATATTTATTCTCATGACATTCTGAGATACTGCAAGGATGGATGGGATAATGCCCATAAATACTGTCTAATGTCAAATAGCAGAACACTTTTTGTTTGTCTAGCCTAGAAATTACTGCAGAAGAGTTAGATTGGTACCATTCTTTTAAAAACAATAATATGCTGACTCCATAACTTATTAAGGGGTCTTGAGTCCCCTCTCCTCCCTATGTCCATTCTCTTTTATTCTCCTTCCCTTTTAAAATGTTCAAAGTTGATCCTAAAAACTCAAAAACATATAGTAAAATAAACATGACTAGAATTTATGAATGACTTTAATTACCTTAAGTTTTTCAACAGATTTTATTTTTAAAACAATTTTAGAGTATATTTTATTGATTATGCTATTACAGTTGTCCCAATTTTTCCCCCTCTGTCCCCTTCTGCCTAGTTCCCTCCTTCCCTCCAGCAATCCCCCCACCACTTAGTTCATGTCCATGCATTATGCATGTAAATTCTTTGACTTCTCCACCTTAAGTTTTAAACATGTAAATTAACCTATGACTATAAGAATTTCAAATAAAATCCAAATTCCAATCAAACAGTTCTAATAAATAATCCCATAGATTTTTACACAAACCTAAATATCTCAGAAACATGCGTGATATACATAATATCTTACGTTGGTCAACGGAAGACATGGGAAGGGGAAAAAAGTAAAATGTACCACACTCTGTCATGTATAATGTGCAAATTTTTTAGGAAAAAATAAGAATTCACATTATATATGGGTAGTATTAATTCTGTATCTATATAAATGTTTTAATTATTTTATTTATGCATATGTATTAAAAGTATAACTCTAGAAAGTGATAACAATATCTACATGCAAAATAATATCCTGGTATATATTAATCAGTTTTGTTTCTAAATATAAATAATTAAGAAATTGAATTAAAAAATTAAAATGAAAGATTTTTTTCCTGAAATTTTGGGCCAAAAATTTGGGTGTGCATTATACACAGCAAAACATGGCACATCTTTAAGTGCTGGTCAGAGCACTACTCGGATAATATATTGTATTTTTCAACTAATGGGATCAACCCCTGCACTAGTATCTGATAGATCCTCCAAATAAATTGGTCAGGATGAAAAACTTATATTAGCCAGTATGACACTCAAACCACCTCAAAATACATGAGTTATTTTGGATTCTGAGAGCTTAAGAGGACATGCCCTGGCCCCCCAAAACTCCTTTCTGACCCATCTTAGAAAAAATATTTAAGAAAAGAGTGTCTAGCACTGGCTGGTGTAGCTCAGTGGATTGAGCACGAGCTGCGAACCAGGCATCGTAGGTTTGATTCCCAGTCAGGGCACATGCCTAGGTTGCAGGCCATGTTCCCCAGCAACCACACATTCATGTTTCTCTCTCTCTCTCCCCCTCCCTCCCTCCCTTCCCTCTCTAAAAAAATAAATAAATAAAATCTTTTTAAAAAAAAGAAAGAAAGAAAAGAGTGTCTATGCACTTGGTAATACTAAGACAAGAAATCCTCTGCATTTCTGATGCCTAATAAACCTTTTAAATAAGAAGCTTCACTTTTTCTTAATCTTGCTGGCAACCTTCTTCTGCACAAGCACTTATCTCAGTGTCCTGTTTCATATGTTCTCTATTTGCACAACAATGAAATAGGTCCCAAAGTGGAGGGGAGAGGGGATCACCATGTAGTAAGCACAGTCCTATACCTCATAAAGTGATGTTCTAAAGAGGAGAGAACCTATCTTTCTGAAGAAAAAGGATTTTGTTTAATGTAGAAATAAAGAAATCAAGGCAATAACTATTAATGGAGTGATTGCTTTATTCAGGACTGCACTCTGATTTATATGCAGCTGTTCATTAAAGAAACAGCATAGATTAATGGCTAAGAGGTTAGCTTTGGGAGCTAGACCACCAGCTCTGAATTCTAGCCCTACCTCTCACCAGCCTGGTTACTTTGGACAAGTTCATTAAACTCATAGTGACTCAGTTTCCTCATCTGTAAAATGAGCACACTGCTAACCTACCTCATAAAATCATTATGAGGATTCAATGAGTTAATACAAATAAAGCACCTATAGCCACACAAGGCTCAGAGTACAAACTCAATGAATGTATGCTGTTATTGATCCTTAAATCATCCTAATGATGAATGTGTAGGTGAAAGACTGAGCCTTAAGAGTTTCAAAAACCTGCCAGGTCCAGTGATATCAATACCCAAGCAGCTGCTGACTCCTGCGCTAAAACATTCCCTCAGGTGCCCATCCCTCTCTGACCTGTCCTATTACTGTTTAACCACAGCCTCCAAACTCAGTTCAGATGCCCAGTGCAAAGAAGCTTCTCTGATTCCTCTACCTCCCCCACCACTAAGCTAAGTGCCTCTGTCTTGGGCAACCTCATAGTAACTCTCACACTCTACTGAAGCTGTCTCTTCAGTGTCTGTTCGCTCCACTGGTATACAGGCTCCTTGGTACCAACAGCTCCCAGCATGATACCTGGACGCAGTAGGCACTTAATACATCTTTGTTGCATGAAGAAGGAGTTAGGTAGGAAAATGACAGAACTGGATTTCAGCTCAGATCCATGAGTCCCCTCACCCAAATGGTTTCTGCTCTTAAGAAAATTTTCTGCAGCCATATGTGCACAATATTAGCAAAGGATCTTAGTGCAGAAATGCTGAAAAAGTTCAGAGTGAAGTGCCCAAGGTGATCAGCACAGTCAAGAAACATTTCATAGACGACTCAAGCTAATCTCTGAGAGATGTGGAATTAGCACAGGCAGAAGTGTGAGGAAAGGCTTCCACGCAGAGAGAGGTGGGGAAACATAAGGCAGCATGAGAAAAGACTATGCAAAGCTTTGGATCCTAGACCGAGGAAATGAGAAACCACTGGATGCCATTTGTTTCACTAGAATGGAAGACTGGTCCATGAGATAGAGTCAGTCAGCCCTGGATGTGAACTCCAGCTTCAACCACTGAATAGCTAGCTCAATGGCATTAGACAATCCTATCGGCCTCAGATATGGACATCTATGAAACAGGTATAAACTACCTCTTACAAGGTACTGACAGGATTCAAACTAACATAACATTGCTGACCCAGAGTAGCGGGTACTCAATAAATGTGAGTTGTCATACTCGGCCTTACACGGTAACCATGCCAGACTCTCCGAGAACTACTAGAGAATCACATGACAGTCACATTCTCTCTACTAATCCATACCCCTTCCACATTTCTGTGAATTCTGTTCTAGCAAGACTATGTATAACTAAGTGTTATAGTTTCCCAAACAAGCTCTGGTAATCAACATACCAGAGGGTTCTCTGAAGGAAGGACAGGTTCCCACTAAACCACGACTGGACCCTGGGGAAAATAGAGAAGGTGAGCTCCTCCACCCACCCCACCCCACGCCCACACCCGCGCCACAAACACCTGCCAAACCAGTGGTCAGGAACAGGGAGAAAAATCAATACTGAGTCCTCTGTCACTGTTTCACAAAGTGGCTCTGTGTGCGTGCATTTTGCACCACTCGCCGGCAAACAAAATGGAGTGGTGTAGTTAATTGAAAAACAGCTCTGCCCTGCCTGCCATAATTGACATTAAGTACTGTTTGGGGTAGGAAATCAGCCATTTCCAATTGATATTAAACGGGAAATCATTTAACATCAATGGATATAAACCAGGCGCAATTGTGCTGAATTAGGGAGAAACGTTTTGGCTCGTGTTAAAAAATGTTTCTGTGAAGTGGGATTTTTCAGAGTAAGTGAATATTAAGTCAGCTTAATACCTGTATTAGGAAAAAGAAGAAACCACTTCTCAGTCTCCCCTCAGGCTTGGGAAAAAGCTGCCAAACGCTCTTTTGGAAGAAGCCATGTTCTGAGGTGGTCTTGTCTTTGTAAAACAAAGTGGAAAGAAGGTATAATCTGGGGGAACAGATGAAAGGAGGAAGACAGTCTCCTGCGAGCTTACCCAACATTGCTGCTGTTGGGGGAGAAGTTGGAGCTCTGTGAGGAGAAATGGCTGGGGAATCTCTGGGCTCCCTCTGAGAAAGGGCCATGGGGACAGTGCCCCTGACAAGGAAATAAATGAAAACACAGATAAGAAAGGGAAAGGGATGCCTTATTGGGTCCCTCTCTTCCCAATACCTTTTTATATCATGAACTGGCACGATCTGGCAGTCCCTGACTTCTCTCCCCAGCCTGTGACATCACAGAGAAGATGTCCTAATCAAAGTAGTGCAAACCCTTGTTCAGAGAAATCTGCCTGATCTCTTATCAACCAGGGCTTAGAGAGCTCTCCATTATTGTCCAAAAGAGGATAAATACCAAATCGGACTTGTAATCCTCCGCTCCCCAAAAGAATGAGGAAGAGAGGGAGAAGAGGAGAAAAGGGATGTAAGTGTAGAATTCAACTGGAAAGAGAAGACTCTTTCCAGGTAGGGACTGACTTGCAGGGAAAAAGGCAAGAGGGATGTGAAGTGGGCTCTTCAAGGGTCCTTGGAGAGTCCAGGGCTCCATGTTACATGTGAGGAAACTGAGGCCTACAGAGGTTGTGTGACATGCCCTAAGTGGCACAGCTACTCAGTGCCAGATCCCGGTCCAGAACTCTCCTGATTCACTGTCCATCGTTACTGCAACATCCCATCTGAAGAATAAACAGAAGAGAAAAGGGGGGGGGGAGTAAGGAAGGGATGGAATAAAGATAGTCGCAGAGGTACAAGGGTCATGGGTTGGCCCAGAATTTCTCTTTTGGGTGTAAATTTAAAAAATAATACTCATCTCTGAATTGACACCACCACACATGGTTGGCACTATCCAGGGCACCATTTGTCAGCCCTGAGAGCATTCCATCTGGAATGGTGGCAGTTACAGGCACAGGCGTCTGAGGGTCTGCATGTCCCTGCCTGTGAAATCTCCACGGCATGTGTGTGACTAAAACAGCTGGCCAGGTTTCATCCCAGTGAGAACTCTCAGTGAATGAGTTCTAAGGCAATATCCAAGACCTTGTCCTTTTGAATGGGTTTTGCATAGAAATAAAATGTGCCCCCTCTCAGATAAAGAAGCTAAATGAATGTTTATAAAGATTATGTATGTCACCCACGTCTCCTCCAACAAGAGGCAGCCTGGTCCGCAAGTGGTGCACAAGGTGGCACTCTCAGAGGGGAAGATGGAAAAACCTTCCTCAGGGCCTGTCTGCTCCTTCAAGGCCTGACACTAGCCCTTTTCTGGTGCTGTGCCCTAAAAATGAAGCCACAGAAATCAAGGTCAGCTGGCAGAAAAGCCTCCCATTCTCCTTCCCCTCGTAGGAAACGACGGAATCAACAGGGCACTGCTGCCATGGCCTCAAGACACAGTCACTGATGCCAGTGCCAGGGATGAAGCGCGGCCCGCGGGCCACATGCAGCCCAAGATGGCTACGACTGAGGCCCAACACAAAATCATAAATGTACTTACAATTTTTTTTTGCTCATCAGTTTTCGTTAGTGTTTGTGTATTCAATGTGTGGCCCAAGACAACACTTCTTCTTCCCGCATGGCCCAGAGATGCCGAAAGGGTGGACACCGCTGGTGTAGAGGGTTAAGGAAGCTGTTTGGGGTTTTATTTTCTCAGCTTTCTCTCCTCAGGCCGGTGGCCTTAGCAGACTTTTTCACAACTATGTGCACAAAGGCTTTGACTGCCAGCTCCCTCATCAGCCCTCTGCTCACAGGGGACAACCGTGTGGAAGTAAGCAATGGCCACAATATCCCCGGCTATCCTCTGACCCCCTGGCTTGGAAGAAGAATGTCTCAAAAGCAGGACTACGGCTATTTCACTGGCTCATTAAGTCAACCAACAAGCACGGCATTGAGCATATACCCTACAGCAGACACCATGCTGGGCCAGAGCACTCAGAGATGCAAAAAACACATTCCCTGCCCTCAAAGAAGTTGGCAATATAAGAGAATTTATTGACTCTTCCTCCACATCCAGTCACTACACATAGAAACAAAATGCTCATATTGACTAGGGTGCCTCACTTGGTGCTGCAGCCTGACTTGAGTTCCTAAAAAGCTGACTCACTCTCCCGTCACAGGACCTTTACATATGCCATTACATCTTTCTGGAGTGTTTTTCCCTGCTACCTACTCAACTTTCAAATCTGGGCACAAACATCACTTCCTCAGGGAAAAGTTCTCCTCACCTCCAGCCTGGGTCAGCTTTCCTTGCTCTGTATCTCCCTTTCCTTCTTAGTTTGTGATCACCCATTCATTTGTGTGTTGCTGCATATCCATCTTTGCACCCCCCGCTCCCAGCCAGTGAGCTTGGAAGGAAGGAGTGGTGGTTGTTTCTGCTCACTGCTGAGTCTCCACACCAGCACAGAGCCTGGAACAGTTCAGATACTCTATAAATACTGGCTGATCCCTGTTGAATGAACCAGGAGGAAAATGGTAATAAAACACTTCTGTCAACAAAAACTGCATCCTAGTTCTTCATACTAGATGTCTAGGTGGAAACTACTTATATAGCTGCCTTGAAAACTTCACCATCACTCGAACGCCCACATGGTTTCCAAAGAGTCATTGTAAAGGTTGAGGAGAGTGGATTCTAAATCAGACTTGTCTGTGCTCAAACTCCATCTCTGCTAGATTCATACTGCTGAGCAAAGGCTTAACCTCTGTGGTAGATGGAAAAATGCCTCCCAAGAAGATATCCATGTAAAATCATGGGAACCTGTGAATGTTACCTTACTAGTAAAAAGGGTCTTTGCAGATGTAATTAAATTAATGATTTTGAGTTGAAGAGAAAATCTTGGGTTATCCACGTAGACCCTCCATGAAATTGCATGTATTTTTATGGAATAGACACACAAACAGAAGAAGGGAAGGCAGTGTGACCGCAGAAGTAAAAATAAGAATAATGCAGTCACAAGTTAAGGGACACCAATAGCCACCAGAAGCCAGAAGAGGTGAAGAACGGATTCTCCCCTAGAACCTCCAAAGGGAACACAACCCTACCAATGCCTAGATTTTAGACTCCAGGTCTCTAAAACTGTAGCAGAATGAGTTTCTGTTGTTTTAAGCTGCCCAGTTAATGATAATTTGTTATAGCAGCCACAGGTATCTAATGCAATTTCCCTAAACCTCAGGTTCTTAATAGGTAAAATGGAGACAGTGACACATACCTGGCATGCTATAGATCTAAACAAATCAAAAAAGTGCCCAAGGAGTTACCCAACCCCAATGGTCATGTCTATTTAAGATGGAAATATTTAGATCAAAAGAGAAGTTCCTGTCAATCATTTGGTAGCTGGGTCTATAACTCACTTTCCAATCACCAGAAAATAAGACATGCTCCTGGCATATGATTCTTTTTCCACTTCTGGCTCAGATGCCCCAGTGTCATTTCTACACTGCCATAATGTCAGGAAAGCCAGAGACATGCATGAGCTGTCTGAATGGAAAGATCAGGTTCTCTATCTTAGTATCCCCAGAACCCAGCCCAGCATCTGCAATATCGTAGATGGTCAGTTAAGGATTGGTGAGTAAATGAGCCTGGATCATTCATTACAGGTCAAACAAATTCACTCACCAAGTGGAACAAAGAAGGACAAGGGTTTCAGAAGGAAGGAATGCTAAACACTATTTACCCACATGAGTAGCACACCACATTTTTGAACCATCACACTAAAGATGATGATGATGACACTGTCTAGACTACTATTTCCCAGCATGACAAGGACTCCCGCCAGTATCTAGATGGCCCTAACATGATCAAGTGAGAGTAATTCTCCTCACATATACCTGCCTTTCCAATTGCTCTTACATTTAGCAAGAGACATTCCTTAAATAATTCCTGAATGACTCAGCATCACACACACTCAAAACATTAACAGGTTTTGTTTACATTTTTGCTTTTAACTTGGAATGAAGGCATAATGGAAGTTGATCTGCTAAAATCAAAGAGGTTAATTTTCATTCTGAGAGTGATGCTTATTCAAGGGATTAATGTAGGTTAAGCTAAAAGTTGCTTCTATGACTCATGTCCGCTTTTCACAATTTCTCCTAGCATGATTTCCATCTCTAGGCAATGAGTGAGCTATTTTGAGAGTTGCCTGTATGTGGAGGTAGATTAATTTCCTTGGATAGTATTTTCAGTGGGTTTAAATTTGTTGAAGTGATAACCTTAGTAATTATAACTACTAGTGTAACATTCATTATAAATCTATTTTAAACATGTGAGAGATATTTTATAACCATATAAATATGGATCACTCAGACAGACCATAGCCAGTGTAACAAGAACAAAACTTCATGAATGTCTATTTGCAAGAAGAGAGGTTGTTTTCTTACTTTTTAATTTTAGGGTGAATAATAGCTGTTGGCTGATTTGAAGTTAGATCAGCATGCATAAGTCCAGACAGGGAGATGAGGAGGCTTTAATTTAAGATTCTGGAAAATCTCAAGCTATATTTTAGGGGTTGCTGTCTTAAAGATTCAGAATCACAGTTTCTTAAAGTTTTTTATTTCATTAAAAGATATATGGGAAAGGCAGAGGAACCCACAAGACACCCTAAAACACATTAGATACAATTCTCATTATAAGTATTTGCTCGAGGGAGCCCTAACTCTCCAGGGAAGAGTTCAATGCTTTTCAAGGTCATATATTCACTTGCTCATTCACATGTGTTTATGAAGAGTCAGCTATGTGCCAGGCACTATTCAAAGCACAGAGGACATATAAGTGAATAAAGCCCTTTTCAAGCTTACATTCTAGCAGAGAAGATGAATCACAAACAAAATTAACCAGCGAATTAACAGAAAATTATCAGAAAATTGTAAGTTCTATAATAATAGAATAAAACAGGGCGATGTGATGGTTATTTGATGAGTGGTCTAGGAAAGTCTTACTGAGGGGCTGATATTTAACTTGGTCTCTCACCATCTCTGCTTTTCTCTAAATACATGGAAGTCAAAATGGAAAAAAGAGAAGCAATGTGTGGCAGCATCCAAAAAGAGGAAGCTGAGATTTAGCATCTGAGTGAGACATTCCTAAAATTTCATTTGAAAATTCATCATGATAGGTAAAAGGGTCATATTCAAAATACTCCCAGTGAATAAGCCACCAAAAGCACGCCTCTGCCCCTGCATCTGCGGAGGACTGCTTGTGGCCAGAGGTGTGTCTCTTCCTTGTGACTTCATGAAAAGCATTCATGTCAAACCATATATTATTAAATCCTGAGTGTCATCAACTGTGAGGTACAAACCAAACCTAGAGATGCTAAAATGTTTGAACATGAATGTCTTAAAATTTATGACACAGAATAATTCTCTCTTCTTTTTCTTCAGACTAAGTTTATATGTATCTCCTATTGGCAATGAGAGTACATGCCACGTCTTTACTTCATTGAGTGGGTCTCATCCTCCCACTTCCTTCCACACCTTTTGAAAATTCTTCAAGCCACCATGAATATTGTCTCAATGGCCACTGGACAGTATTTCAGGGGGAATGGGAATTTTCTCTTCCATACTTAAGAAATAATCTTAGATCTGAACTCCTCTCTTGAAACATGTCTCTCACCCAGTTCCACTGTGTTCTTAACTATTTCCCCATGTGTATTCTGTTATCATTCCCATATCAATCTTTGTATTTGATGGTACCAATTTCCCAAATCCCCACAACACCCAGCTGTACATGGTAGGCTGAGCCAGATAATCAGTCTTCCCAGATGATTTGGCGCAGGACCTTCCTTCCCTGATTTCCACCCTTCATGGGCAACGCTCTTACTGGGCTTGCTCAGAATGTAAGAACATGGGTTGAGTTCTTTATTTGGAATCACCAACTGCTGTACTTTTCCTTTGCCTACAAATTAAAGCCTCTCTCTATTGATAAAATACCAATTATTTGTCTTGGATCCAAGCAGAACCCTTAAGTAAAAATCATTAAAGCAATCTATTAATTTTGGGAAATAGAGGATAGGATGCAAGATTTTAATTCAAAGAGTAGAAGATTTATTCTGAGTAAAAATAAAGGAAGTGTGGATAGTGGCAGTATGAGACCAGATTCTAATGTAAAGATACCTCAAAATCTCACACAATTCAAAGCAGAAAGGGGTACCAAAATATCAAATAATTATCTATAATTTGTCATTGAATACATATATGTATTTTGTTCTCCCCCTCTAATAGAAAAACCAAGGCACAGTGAAAGCTTTGTGTGAAAATTTCTAAGGAAGAATGAGTGAATAAGATGAATCATCAAGTAATTAAAGATTAGAAGGGAGAAAAAGCACCAAAGTCTCCCTCACTTGGTCTAAAGGCCAAGCGGAGCCTGGCAGCAGGAGATGCAGGCTGGGACTTTGACCGTGGCACTATTTCAGGTCTGATAATGCTGCGCTCTGTGCCAGGTGTGTTTGAATGGGTGCTAAAGAGACTGGATTCACTGAGAACATTCTCTGCACAATTTGGGAATAGCTAATCCAGTGATACTGAGGAAGAGTAGATGGACACATTCTCCACAACTGCTCATCTGATGAAACCAAAAACTCTAAAGCTAATCCAGTGAATTGACAGTTCTGTTCTGAGAGACAACTTTGAATGACTGACTGTTAGACTTTTAATGAGACTTCATTAAAAAAAATAAATAGGGAATCTTGACACTTAGAATTCATAATCCATCCATTCTCTCTATTTCTATAAAAGGCACATGGTACATTTAAAATAAAAATTCTGATGATTTCCCTTTTTTACTTCAAGATAAAGCACAAAATAGAGGAGAGTCTCATTAAGTAGGAATAACAGTGATGGGAACTGTGGCTGAGATTAGCTCTGCTCAGGTTGGAGGGAATATTGCTTCTACCCGGCAGTATTTTTTAATTACACTCCTGATTTTCTATTTGGAGACATCATAGACCTGGCAAATTGTCACATAACCACAAGTCAAATATGTGTTAAATATGAGAAAATGCTGCCATTTTTATCTGATTTGTGGTTCATTCATACACCGTTATCAACTTTTAATTAAATAATATAAAATACGCGTGGTCAGCAGTTTGACTTTTCATTTCCTCACTATGTCAGTAATTCAACCTGATTGTTCCCACCTACCCTAGAATTACACATTAAGGATGTAACCCTTGCATGGTGCTGATCCAATATCTGGACAATTTAAGCCCCTGCTAAAAATAGCCACTGTCCAACCATATCTTCAAACACACACACACACACACACACACACACACACACATATGCCAAAGAATATGCTCCATCAAAAACACAGTGTGCTTTTTAGAAGGGAGCAGCAGGAGGCTTCCTTGTCTGACTTTCTTCTGTTTCATGCCTTTCCCCAGTGTCATATTCCTTGTTGATTTATAGTCTACTAAGTTCATTAAAGATCCAGCGTGACTCCCATGGAATTGCCTAAGGCACTGGAAGAAAGAACTTTCCTTGCAGGTTGCTATGGACTTAGACAGTTTACCACTTCATTAAGGCTGCTCTTCCACTGGACAGTTTGCATATCGCTGTGCCACAGAAGCCACTTGCTTCTTCCTTAGCCACTACCCCCCCCCTTCACATTCTTCCAAAGAACAAAGACAGATTGAAGACAGGGAAGTAAAAAATGAAACCAAAATACTTCCAATCCCTATTTTTCTTATTATGACTGTTCTTATCATCTTCAAATCTTCTCTACTGACCTACTTGACAGGATACTGTTCTGTATGCTTTATTTTTTCAGTTTAGAACTAAATGAGACAGGAACCCTACAGAGAAGGCCTTGGAGCCTGGGTAGGTATAGATTCCTTGCTAAAGAAATACACATTCAGCCTCACTCCCAAGGAAACGAGCGGTGTCCTTGGGAGTATATTTTCCTAGGATATTCTTGGAATTATCTGAAAGATAGATTTTCAGGATTAGGCAGCTCTATTTGTAACCCAAATGAAAATAAAAGAAATTAGTTAAGTGATAATAACCAAGAAGTGATGCTAAAAGGAAAAACCTTCTTGTAAATAAACTTGATTTATTTATAGTTAAATGTGTGATTACAAAAAAATATTTTCAGCCAAACCATAGAACTTCTGCTTAATAATAATAATACTTAGCACTTATACAAGCACTTTACATCTGCAAAGTGTTCTACAAACATTAAGTAATTAATCGTTAACAACACCCCAGTGAGGTAGGTAAGTATTATTCAAGTATTCTCTTGAATGTTCAAACCAGTATTACAGCGAATCCACAGTGGGTTGTTGTGTGACTGTGTGTGCATGTGCATATGTGTGTGTGTCCTGTTCCACTCTTACTGAATTCAGGACTTTGGAGTACTTTATAAATAGAAAGACAGCTCATCTGGGGAATGTTTGAAGCCTTTCCAAACTGTGGCTTTGGCATTTCCCTAATAGAATCAAAACAAACGCTGAGGTGGTTTCTCCAAATCCTGCATGGGTTTGAAGTAATTGGGTGAACAGTGGTTTATACACAGGAAGACCACGACTCCCTCCCTTCCCACATTCTTCACTTCTTGGTGTTTTGTTTTTCACCCTCATTAGATAATAAATGCTAAAATCTCACTTTTAGAAAGATTTTACTCATTAGGCAGAGGAAGAGTTAGGGGAGAGTAAGCACACAGGACATAGTCCACCGTGGGAGAGCCTGGCACCCCTAGGGAAAGATAAGACACGGACTTGAAGAATAATAGTTCTGGATCTTGGGGTAGGTGCCAGGAGAGTGAGTCAAAGTACAGTACGAACCAGAGAAGTAACTATCAAAGGCCAAGGTTAGGCCTTGTCAAAGCAGGAGCATTTGAGTTCCCCTACAAAAGGGTCAAGGTAAGTGTTCAAAATGCCCGTGACACACAACATTTCCATTGTCGTTTGGCTGAAGGCATTGTGACCTCAGCAAATAAAGGCCATTGTTAAAGCACTGGTCTCTTTCCTGGGTCAGATAACAAGCTGCTAAAACAACCTTGGCTTTTTTTATTGATTTCTTCATTTATTCATTAATAATAGCTTGTGTATCGTGATCATTTCCTCTGTGAAGGGCATTATGTTGAATTCTTTGGTTTTATCTGGTTATTTAATCTTTACCACAGTCCCCTCAGGAATATTCAACTATTAGCCTCATTTAAACATCAGTAAAATGAGGCTTAAAGAGGTTAAGTAACTTGGTTAAGTCACACAGCTACTAAGAGTTAGGATTAAATCTCATCTCTTAGATTCCTGATCCCACTCTCTAAACTGCACTCTATATTTTCTCCCATTCATATATTTATTATCTAAGTAGATGCCTGGCTTAGAATTAGGATCTGAGTATAAGAAGAGACATGATTTTGCCATGTAAGAAGACAGACATAAAAAAGCTCACATATATGCCATTTCAAATGGGAATCAGTATTGTGAAGAAAAATTAATGGTGTGAAATATACAGGAAACATAATTTACATCAGAGAATCAGAAAAGTCCTCCACAAGTAAATGATATTTACTCAGACAAAGTAGTAGAAGAGCATTCCAGGCAGGGGTATGACAGGTGCGAAGGCCCTGAGGTGGGAAGAAGTTCAAGAAGCTGACAGTAGAACAGTGTGGGGAGTAGACATTGATCCAGGGGGACAGGCACACAAGACAAAGTTGAAAAGGGTAGCTGGGGCCAGATCATCACACAGGGCCTTATGAGCCATATGATCAGTTAAAATTAAGTTCAGCTGCATATAACCAAAACACAAAATAACAGTGACATGAAGAAAAACACATTGAAGAAATCCAGAGATTAGCAGGACAGGGTTAGAATCACAGCTCTGTGGACTTCAGGACTAGGATTCCTTCCATCTTACTACACTGCCATCCAGCATGTGGCTTCCATTTGACAGGTCCCATCATGGTCCAAGACATATTGTGTAGATCCAGCTATCAGATTTCCACCAAACAAAAGGAAGAAGGTATGAAGAACAGGCCAAAGGGAAGCTTCCTTAAAAGATCCTTCCCTGAACTCTCAGGCAACATTTCCATTTACATATATTTGGCCAGACTGTTACAGAACCACACCTGTTTGCAAGGGAGGGAGGGAAATGAAATCTTGTAACCAGGCAGATTCTATTACTGCAATGGGGGTAGAATTGTGGGGGAGCATGGATATCAGGAAGTCCATTTGTAGTCTCTGCTGTACTATGATGGAGAGTTTGGATTTTATTGTCAGTATGACACAAAGCCTATATAGAAAAGGTTTTAAAAAGGGAAGTAACATTATCTAGTCAGCATGCTTAGAAACTTTGGTTGTTTCATGAATGGGTAAGTTTGGAAATAGGAACATCAGCTAGAGAATACCATGGTGGCCCAGGAAAGAGATGTGGGTTTGATAAAGGCAGAATCATTAGAAATGGAAAAACCTGGTGGAATCAAGATCTAAATCAAAGATAAAAGAACAGAAATGTTTATATATTTTACATGGGAATGGAGCTGTGAGAGTTTTCCAGTATAATACCTAAATTGGCAGCAGGCACAACCATATGGCTGAAGGCACCACTTAGAGAGAGGAAAAATACTAGACAAAAGAAATATTTGAGTGTGTGGGGGGAGTGGGGAGAGGTTTTAGTTCTGGACATCTTACATTTAAAAGGTAAGTAAGTTATGCAATTGCAGATTTAAAATACAGAGTTGGACATACAGGCCTAGAACTCCGAAGAGAAATTGCAGCTAGAGACAGATAGTTGGGAGACAATGCATGTAAATGATGTTTAAATCACTGGGAGTGAAATAAATTCTCTTTGGGAGAAAATAAAATATAAGAAGAAATAGATACTATGGTCTTAGGGACGACAACAGTTAGGACCTGGTAAGGAAAGAGGAGGCCGAGAGGAGTGATGAGCAGTGTAAAAGGGAAACCAGAGAGTGTGGTGTCATGAACACTGAGAAAAGAGAATATTTCAGAAGAAAAGGGAAGTCAACTTTGACAATGCTACTAAAAAGAGATCAAGAAAAATGAGAACTGAATAGTCAATATTCGGTGGAGCAACACAGCGGCCATTGGTAACCTCAGCAGGAACAGACTGGAGTTGGTGAGTGAAAAAGACACCTGTGTATGTACTGAAGAACAGCTGTGAGGTGGCAAGTGGAGGAATGGGCATTCGCACAGACATTTTTTGACTCGGCTGTGACTCGGCTGTGAAGGAGAATAAGGGTAGTAACTGGAGGGAGATACAGGGATCAAGAGGAGATATTTTAAGACTGGGAGCTACTAATGCTTGTTTGAAAGTCATTGGAAAGAGTCTTGTAAGGAGGAAAGTTTGATGCAGGAGAAAAAAAGGTTTACGAATGAAGATCATTGTCTGAGAATAAAAAAAGGAATTAGATATAAAATATATATGAAAGGCCTAGTCTTTGACTGAGGGGAGTGCACATTTTTCAATGCCATAGGCAGGAGTTAGAAGGGACAAGAGTGGAATCATATATGTTTATGGTTATAGTGGAGATAAAATTAGAGTTTTCTCCAATGCCTTTAGTTCTCTCTGTGGAAATGCAATTACAACCATAATGAGTAACCTTTCCCATTTGTCAGATTGGCAGAGGTAGAAGAGATGAGTAGTGTTTTGTGGTGGTGAGCTGGAAGATACTGACATTCTTATACACCACTGAAGAAAGTGTGAATTAGAGCAGTCTCTAGGAAAAGCAATCCAACAGCATCTATCAAAACTAAAAATGACATACCTTTGACCCATGCATAATATTTCTAGGGACTTAACTTACAAATATACCAACACATATACAAAATGATACAGGTATGAATGTATAGTATAATTTGTAATAACAAAATATTGGAAACAACCTAACTATCCATCAATAGCAGGCAGGTTAAATAAATTAATAAACATCTATACAATGGCATATTATAGTGTTATAAAAAGAATAAAAACACTCTCTATATAGTCTACATAGAGCTAGTATATAGGTTTTGTGCTTGGAACAAGAACAGCCCAACAGCTCAACTTGGAGAGGGGAGGGTTACTGGAAGATATTCCAACCATATTTAAAATCAAAAAGGGGCCCTAAACATATAAAGAATGGCAACTATAAGAGTGTGAAGATTTCATTATCAAGAAAAATATAATTATCATTGTTTTTTTATGAAGAAAGCCCCCAAGAGGACCTCCGTGAGATTAACTATGGAATTATCACTAATTCGTAATTCTAAGGCTCTTCTTTGATGCTAAAATTCTTGAACTTATGTTTTCAATGGCTCTAGGTTACACAGAAAATAAAACTAAACTCTAAAAAATATGGCAATGAAGCCTTCTACCTGTGCCCCAGTCTGCCCCATCCAGGCTCTGCAACTTTGATTTCCTGTTTACATTTAGATGGATGTCCTCAAAGGGGCCAGAATATTCCTTATTATACTACCTCCACATGTTTGTTCATGAGTTTACTCACACGGAAAAATATTCTTCCCTTCTATCTAAAGTCGATATTTCAAAAGTCATGGAAAGCCCCACCTTCCCCTCTAGAGCCATCTGTCTAGCAACTTACAAAGCCCAAGGACTCAAAAAGCAGCCCAACTTCCAAGAATGGTTCCCAGTTCTCTTGGCCAAAAGCCTGGGGAGCAAGCTCATTCATTCATATCCATTGAAAGAGAAGCAAACACTGGACTCTGGTCTCTCCAGAGGGTTGTAGGCAAGAGAAATGCCTCCCCTTTTTCCAGGGGAGCAATTGCAAGCCCTTGAAGATCAGGTTTAAGTCATTTCCTGACCATACACCAGCACAGATCTTCCCCAACTCCAGCCAGGTACAGCACCTCTGGAAGACTCAAATGTAATTTCTGAATTAATAATTCCTTCCAGCTTTGATATCTTCATTTGAGAGTTCCAGAAGAACAGAGTGTTTTTAAAAGGAAATGGGAGAAGGCATGCTCAAGGGGGGCATTATGGTGCAGAGAGAAGAGCTGTAACTCTCAAAAACGCATCTGGATGAATGAGACTAACTTCCTATGACTAATGTCCCCCAAACATTAAGCTAATGATTAAACTAAAACAAAATGCAAATCCCCAAGATGTCATATGCTGTTAGGCAGACTGATGGAAAGGAGCCTTGCAAACAGTCCCAACATTGTGTGGGGAGCTAGAGAGGAGACATAGATGAAAGCAGAGAGCCATATGGTCCTAGACAATGGTCAACAACCAAAAATTCAAAAGCAAAGAACAGAGAGAAAACGCCAAACTGACTGAGCAATGTGTTTCTCCTCCTCTCTTATTCTGGCATTTGTCTGGAAGTTCTAAAGTGATGGGGATGAGGAACAGAGCAATGTCTCAGGAAGCAAATCTGTAGGCATTCCTTGCAGGGCTCAGCTTAGCAAGCTATGTGACAAGCATGTTCTGCAAGAAGATTCTCCATCCCCAGAAAAATGAGGGTGTGACCTCCCAAGAGCCACCTATGTCACCCATTGATCTTCTACTATCCCCAAGAAATGGAACAGTCCCCCAAGTCAAGAGGAGTCTGGAGTTGGCAGGACATCCCAGCCACGGCCAGAAGTTTAGCAGAGACTCAACAGGGGGTATTTAGTGGCAGCAGTGACTTAAAAAGGTCTAATTTGGGGGTCCAGGACACTTATCTACCTTTTGACCTCTTAGGGTCAGAAAATTGTAATGATTTGATTTTAGATGCCTTTATTTTTCAAACTACCACTAAACAAGTATTTGTTGTGCAGTTCCAGCATGTCTGCAACTGCAAAGCAGAAAATCTTGACCTGGCATTTAAGTCCCTTTTGAAGGTACAAGGAGCCCCAATATTGTATGCCATGTTTTGCATGTAAGAAAAGTCATTGGTTTTATTAAATTTTAAAACCATCTGTTACAGAAACTTCACTTAAAACTGCTGGTCTGCTTTTGTGCAGCCAATAAGTGATGGTCTTAGTTACAGAGAATAAAAGATTATGTTTTCCAGATGTGTGAAGGATATGATAGTGGGACCCCATCAGAATCTGGAGTTTGCGTTCAGAAAACCCACTTTATAAACTCTGCTTTTCAGAGTAAAAGAGGTACAACATGCAGTCTTCTGTTTAGGGTATACAACTAGCTCTGAACAAATGCCATAAAGAAAGGCTCTTTAATGAAGACATTTCTAAGAGAGATTTTTTTTTCTAAGTGAGATTAATGAATGAAGTGCTCAGACTTACACGGAAGTCATCCCCATTACTTTACAAATATCAAATTACAGACTTTATAGGAGATATCACAAACTAATAACATACCAATCAATACACACATATCCTTATAGCTTGTTGTATTCTATTAATATAGTCATATAACTTTAGAGGTAGAAGAGGCCACAGACATTTCCTTCTCCCTGTGCAGAAGAGGAAATTAAGACCTAAGGTCACAGAGCAAGTCCTGCCCCAGAGGGCATCACTTTCTGAATTAAGCCCTTGGAAGGAGCTGTCAAGGGTCTGAAGCTATGGGGAAACGCCCTACCTTCCTAGAGGACAATCTGGCCTTTTCTCAAGGATGGCATGGCTTAATGCCCTTCCTTCTCTGCCAGCAGGCTGACACCACAGGGTTACACTAAGCAAGCTTTGCTGAGGGTGGCAATTTTTATGAACATGGTTTGTTTGTTTTTCAGAGTTTGAACATTTTCTCTCCAATTACTGCTTTTGTGAAACATGCTACACATGATCTGGCCAGAGAGCCACCTCCCCATACTGAAAAGCAATGTTTCCTTGCATTTGAAGGTGGGAAAACTATAGTTAGCATGGCTGTTCTGGTTTTTCTTCACCATCTAGGGCCCTGGTAGGAACAGGAAGTGCTGGAATTTTACATGACGGTAGGTTGTATGTACAGGTTAGCAGCCATCAGTGGTTGCAGTGGAGACCTGGAGTTGCTATTATAATTAGGTTGATCTTTCAGGCTGGCATTTTTGAAGAGTGCAGGCCAGGTATTTGTAGAACGTTCCTTCATTTGGCTGCCCGATGTTTTCCCACTTTTAGGTTCAGGTTATGCGTTTGAGGTGGGAATTTCTCAGGACATCACATCAGGAGGCACATGCCCTCTGTTCTGCTTTTCCACCTCAGACGTGACTGAGCTGTGCACTAGGACTGGGCAATGCAGTCCTCAGAAACACCAGAAATGCAGTAGTATACCAGGTTTCTAGGTCAAAGTGAAGAAATCTGAACCTCCTGAGTTGAACCTCCATCCCCAGCTCCTCACTCAGGCAGTATGATTTTCAATTCAGTCTGAGGTTCGTAGAGGTGGTCGTGGCAGGAGCACTGCTGGCAGCCAAGAGCTGAGAGGGAGGTCTTGGAGGGAGGTCTCCCCACTAGGTCTTGTAGTCACCTCTGCCCAGGCTGTGCATCCTGTGGAGTTGGTTGGGGAGGGGATGAAGGGAAGGGCCACCTCACTCCTGTCTTTCTGGTTCAAGTCTGGAAGGTTACGGGGCCTGAAGCATGACCATCACCAGGGATGGACAGCCAACACCCATCTGGGTAACTTGTCACCAACCACAGGTCAGTCACCCAATCATTCCAGCTCTTGCTTGCAAACATTCGTTCCCAATCCATTATTCATGTAGGCAGAGTCAACCAAGTGGAAAAGGAGACACAGTTGGAAGCACAGGATCACACTAGCTCTAGGCAAAACTGGAGAGTCCAAATAGTTGTTTTCAGGGACCCCTGCTCTTTCCATATACTTTGCCATTTTCAGAAACAATTTTCTCCCTGGGGCCTAAGGCTCCTGAGCACTTCTGAATAGAAAATGTGTCTCATTCACACTAAAATGTTCAGTGCTTTCTGTATATTCAGAGAACTATGCACACTGTTTAAAAATGAGAGCTTGTTTTCTCCTGATGCAATTATTATCCAAAACTCAGGACTAGAGAAGGGTGGGATGTCCAACAGCAACAGGGGAACACTTTGGGGCCTTTGGAGCATCCTTCAGGTCCTTCCACAGAGCCCACTGACTGCCTACGAGAACTGAGCTGGTCATCAGGCTTTAATTTTAAACCCTGCGCTCTAAGGTGCTGCTTTTTCTAGCAATCCCAAGTCCCTGAAAGCTCTTGTAAGGAGCAAGGAGAAATATTTGCAAAGAGCATGTTTGAAAGAGCAGTGGATTAAGCAGAATCTACTCCACCACTCAACCTGTTTAATATGTTGTTATTTTATCTCACCATGTCTGAGTTTCTTCATTTAAAAAATGAGAGGTTCTGGCTGCTCGATTGTAAGACCTTTCAGTTCTAAATAGCTGAAATTTTATATTCTGGCCTGTCATGATTCATTCAAAGATATGGAAATGAGAATTGGCAATGAATTTTAAAAGTTAATAACATATTGGGTTTGTTATATGCTAGTCTAAGTACTTAATCTGAATTAACTCCTTGGATCCTCAAAAAGCATCTGAAGTCATTACTCTTACCATCTCCATTTTATGGATGTGAAAACTGAGATGCAATTGTTTAACTGGAAAATTGCAAAGCAATAATTTGAACAGAACAGTGTGACCGTTCCCATTCCATGCCACTGTGCTATGTGACTTCTCAAAGTAGAAAAACAAATTGCTACCAAGAAATGATATTAAGTTGAGCAGGAGTGGGGGAAAGAAGAGAGCCAAAGATGCCAGCCAGGACAGGTGGTCTGGCTGCCCGAATTCAGGCTTGTGCACCACGGGGAAGTGCATGGCAAGAGATCTAAGCAGAGAGTGGCCCCGCAGGCCTGACTGAGTGTATGGAATTAGCTCCCTAGCAGACAGGTTAAGCCTCTGAAGGCTCCCGGATATCTCAGCGTAAAACTGGCAAGTGGAGGTTCATCGCAGACATGCTGTGTGGCTTATACTATCCCGCACCCACCATGGACAGGTGCCACAGATGAGCTGCTCCAAGCTAGGCCTCTCTAGGCTCATGGCTGCATGGCCAGGATTGTGGGAGAATTCAACGCTTTGAGGGTTTATATGAATTTCTTTCCCTTGGAATGCCCCAGGTCTGATCACAAAGACACATAGGTCTCCAAAAAGAACATCCATGAAAGAAACTTTGCCTTCTGTTTCTGGACAGCTGATGGCAAATAAGCAAAGATGTGTGTCAATTGTGATGTGTGCGTGCACGGGACTGGACAGGAGAGAGAGAAACAGACATAGACAGAAAGGCAAAGAGACAGTCAAAAAAGAGGCAGAGAGAGAGAGAAAGGCACAGAGGCAGAGACAGATACAGAGGTAGAGAGATACAGACGGAGCGAGACAGATGGAGAGGTAGACACACAGAGAGAGAAAGACAGCAACAGAGACAGAGATAGGGAGAGCAGCCAAGAGCAAGCTCACTGCACAGACAAGACAGACAGAGATGGCATGGGGGAGGTCAGAAGAGGGATACACATACAGACAGAAAACTAACTCTCAAATGGCCTAGATGCTTGTTTAAAGCTTCCAGTATAAGTAAAGCTTCTAGATTTTATTGTGCTGTTTGGGAGCTTCGGTTGGTGTCTAAAAATCAGTGTTTTAGCTCCACCTAACTTTTGCAAAATTTTTTTTGAGTTACAGTCTGGCATAAAAGTGTCAGTTTGTTATGTGGGTGGGTAATGGTATGCTTTTAATTAAGGAGGCAGAGACTAAATTAAACCACATCAAGTGGCTAGTGTTTCTTTAATTTCAGATTGTGGGTCCCTTACCCTGAGCACAAGGAGTTGGGCCAGACAATGATTCTCCTTTAATGGTTATGGCTGAAAAACTCCATCTCGTGACCAGCTTCATAATTGATTAAACACAACTGTGGACTCCCATGATCAGGAAGTGCAATTTTGCTGGTGTCGCTTCGAGTCTAAAATACCTCCAGGGTAATTACAGGCTCAGAGGCAATGCAGAAGGCTTTGAAGTAGGGAAAGAAAAGATTAGGGCATCCAGAAAATCTGTGCCTGTTCATTTGTCCTTCATGGCAAAATCTTGAAAGCCTTTGGGGAAAGATGCCTCTGTCTGCTAGGGCTCCGGGGGTCTGGACATCACTGTCTGGCTGCAGATGTGGGAAGGACAGTGGTGCCCCAGGTCATGGCAAACTTCAGAGGTCGCCGCAGCATCCCTTAGGAGAGGCCACCTTTTCTTTGCTCCTAATGCAAGTTTCATTCAGCTCTGTTTCTCTTTGCCTTGGGTCTGGTTTGCCCGACTGGCCACATCCTGAGCCATCCACTCAAGGCAGGAAGAAGTGCACTCTGTCCGACCAGCTAAATTATTTACCTTGATAGCAATTATCAAACACTACAAGCCATACTCTGAAGGCCTCTTTACAGTTCACGCAGAGAGGATATAAACCTTTCTCAGAAATGAAGAGAGTGAAGGGCTCTTTTTAATTTTTTAATTAATAATAGGTTAGAAGTAAAAACCTTTATTAGTGGCAGTACATAATGGGAAAGCCAGACCTGCATTGTTAAGAGGACTATTGAAGGAAATGTTAATGAATTGAATTTGAAGTTCTTCATAGTCAACCTGGAGACAACTAATGACTTCAAAGTGGAAAAGTGAAGAGTTATTAAATGTTGTACATTTATTGCACTAAAAATCAGATTGCCAGAGGCCGGGAGAGATGCAAATATCAGCCCAAGTCCTGTTTAACCACTAGCTGTGAAAATGCAAGAGATTCACAGGAACAGGGTGGGGGGTAGTAACTGAATGCAAACACTTGCCAATGCCACTGGGATGAATCGTTCACAGATCAGGCCCACGACTACTCCAATCCCAGGAAAGCCCATTCCAGCAGAGGACAGAATTATAACTTAATTTTTTACTGGCACTGGGGAAAGACAAGGACAATATTTCTGACAGCTGCTATTTTACATAGTCTGGTGTTTTGTATTAAAAAAATAAAAAGAAAACACCCACCCTTTCTAGATGCCCAGGTTTCCCAGCCCTCCTGGGAGGAGGTGAAAATGCCCCGTCCTGGTGTGTATGAAAGAGCTCTTCCTAAAGCAGAGTTTTCTCTGAGACAAAACTGCAGAGACCTTCCAGTACCTCTGTGACAGCCTCTGTCTAAGAATGTTTCACCTTCCTTGTAACAAAACTCAGAGTGCAAATGGACAGACTGCAGACACAGAGCTGGAATTCTGGACTTGGGATTCTGGATTCGCCACTTTCTAGATGACTGAACCCCAGAAAGTCATTACTCTTGCTGACTTCTCTGTTTCCTCATCAGCAAAATGGGGGTGGTGATGCCTACCTTGCAGGATTGAGTGGAGGATCAGTGACAAACTGTGCCAAGTGCCTAATACAGTGGCTGCAACATAAGTTATTGTTTTAGAGGCTTCCCTAGAATCAGATTCTCACATGAGGACTAACGTATATCTGTGTCTTGCTAAGAAATTCTGCAAATCTGGACAGGAATGGGAGAAGCAGGACAAGAAAGGGGAGATGGCCAGGAAAGGACTTGATTTCAGGGAAGTCCCATGAGAGGTAACTTTACCCTGATCCCCAGGGGAACTCGAGAGTGTAAGTGATGCCTCAGAGTCACCACCAGGCAAGAAACTGGGTATTTATATCCCTGGGCCTGCCACTCATTGGTCAAGGCCCCCCTGAGGAGATCTAAACTCTCAGGTACCTTTCAGTTCTCCAAACCATGAACAAAACAGGCTCTGGAAGTCTGAAGATAGTTCTCCAGAAGAGATGCTGTTTCTGACTGTTGGAAGCAAAGTGGCCAGGGGGTACAAACACTGGTAAAAAAAAAGATCCAAGGGTATTCGGTCAGAGTACCAACATCACCCCCTAGAGTGTTCAACACATCAGAGCTACAGTTATAATTAGCAGCGATTTTCTTACCTATCTTGAAGTTATTCCACAAGCTCTCTCTCCAGCAATCTTTCAGATGAATGTGGTGATCACCTTCTTCCCTGAACTTAAATCAACACGATTATAGTGAGCACCTGCCAGGTGCTCCTCACCACACCAAGCCCTTTGTGGAAAGACACACTGACATAAAATGTGGGCTCCACTCTAATCCACTGAAGGGAGAATTCACTCAAATGAAGAGCAATAACTTCACAAGAACTCATTCTTGGGGGCAACTGAGCAAAAGCAGGAAACAGAGCACTCTTGATTCTACCATCATCAGTGAAGAAAAATGGCGCCAGGAGAGAATGTTTCAAACATGGAATTTCCTAAGAGAATGATCAGGGTGCCAGACCAAGGGGATCTGGGGCCAGGTTTAGGAAGCAGAACACAGGAAACAGTAAACAGGCTTTAGAATAAGAATCACACTGTCGCCCAGGACCCCCCTCCAATACGTCACCTTTGCCATTAAAAACTCTGCATGACAAGGAAGACATAAGGAAGTATATTCCTTAGAGCCTATAAATTAGAACTAATAATACTAAAAGCAGATCAAATTTTCTAACTGTAAGGAACCTTAGATATCATTTAATCTAAACCCCTTGTTTTATGAGGAGAAAATTTAGGCATGAAATGTTAACAAGTTACTGTTTGCCATGGCAGAACTGAGGTTACAATTCATGTCTCCTCATTCCTAATTTAATGATCTTTGTATTGTTCCAGGTTAAACCTATAAAAATAAGATTTGCACATGGCAAAGAATAGCTTCCGTTTGCCCCCACAGACCAGGAGTTAGCAAACTACAGCCTGAAGGCAAAATCCTGCTTGTTGCCTGTTTTGGTAAAGTTTTATTGGAACACAGCCGCGTCTGTTCATTTATGTATTGGCCATGGTTTGTTTACACCACAACGGCAGAGCTGAGTTGTCATGATAGAGACTAGGTGGCCCACAAGATCTGAAGTATTTCCTATCTGGACATTTGCAAGAAAGTATGTTGAGCCCTGCTATGGATTGCTAGGAGGTGGAGATTCAATCAGGGGGCTGTCGGAATGCCTGGCTGAGTAAACCCGAGCAACCCAGGAACAATGGTGGCAGAAACGGCCAGAGGCCCTGCTGAGGAAGCTCGCATCACAAGGAGTCAGTCCCACTTTCTCAAGGTCAACCCACCCTGGGGCGGAGAGGCCTCACACACCCCATGCACCATGGGGTTAGAGGACCTTTGCAGTCCATTTAAACAATGAGTCGGTGAGGAGGCCCTCAAAGTGACTCCCACCTCTGTCGTTCAAATGCCAAGCAGTGGACCTTCCACCTCACTCCCAGGAAACACGCTGTTTTTTTCCCATTCTCTATACAATGCTGCACACACAAAGGTGTACACAGGTTCTCTGCTTCGGCACTACCAGAATTTCCCACTTGCATGTAAAGAATAATTATAAATTTTTAGCAAGGACAGTCCATAATTCTAATTTTTCCAACAAGATTGCTAGTATTTGCCCTCTCTCTGGTCAGGCTGATACTTGGATGGAGCAAGGTGTATGTCAGCAAACCACAGGCTCCCAAGAGTTTAAGGTGTGCATTACTGGCACTCAGTCTGTGGAGAAATAGTCCGCGGAGCTACACTGGAAAAGCTTCGTAAATGTTTTTACTTTTCTAGAAGATAATATGATTCTAAACACTTACAGTGAATTAATTAATGTGGTATCTTTCTGTGGACACCCTGGAGTTGGCTCAGAAGCTCAGCAAAGCTAAGGTGTTTGCAGATACCATTCTGGTTGTATTGCTACTGGAGAGTATTTTATTTGTGCAAACCTACAGTGCTTTTCTCCTCTGAATTAAAAAGGAGATTATCTCTTGAGAGTTTCGAAAGTCATATCATCACGAGAATTAATAATGGTAACATAATTATAATAATATATAATATACTCTCTATGTAAAAATATATGTTATAATTAATAACACATTACAGTGTATTTCAATTTTTAAAATTAGAAGTGAACAGACTGAGACTCACTTCCTGAATCCAAGTAAGACTCAACTTTCAAATGAAACCCAGCATTTCTTTCAGTGCCTCAAACAGTGAGGTGAAATCACATCTGACAGCCTCAAGTGAGTCTCAGGTGTTACCTGCCCTCACATACTCGGCATCCCTCTGACAGGGAAGAGCACTGTGGCGAGTGGAAAACTAACATTCCAAAGTGGAGAGGGTACAAATGTGCCCTGCAGAATCAGCCAGAAGGGCCCCACCTAGACCCACGTCTGCAGCAGTGAGCAGGGGAACGAGCCCCTCTCAGACGCACCGATGAACAGTGATGTGTGCTGCTACTCCTCTGCCAGGACAAGACTGAGGCCTGGAAGTTGCTGGTGCTTTCAGAAAAGCTGCCGCAGGAAGAATGACTTCTTCGAGGTGATGGATACTTGGCTGGGAAGTAATGGTGGTGGTTGCCTGGGTAAATCTGGCTGGTGTCCCAGTCTTAGGAATGTCTGAATGCCTATATTGCTCGAGTATGCACTTACTGCCTACCACATTGGGGCCAGACAATTGAAGTGAGCCTAGAAGATGACAGTAATGACCTTTCTAATAAGTGTAGCACCATTTACACATGCAGCTGAGACACCATCCTTTCCCAAAAGCTGCCCCAGGAAGCTGAGCACTTACTCCAATGATGTGGCCAGTACAGGAAAGGCTTGAAACTCTTCACTGTGGCTCCTTGTCAGACCCTTTTGCAAATCCTTTTAGGGAAGATTTGACTTTTGGAGTGAGTCAAAAGGTTGCTCAGAACCCAGCCTGGAGAACAAAGTGAGTTCTCAAGGTGAATTCTCACCATGAAGGATGAGTCTCCCCTCCTTGGCTGGCTCCCATCCTGCTTCTGAGAGCGGTAGCTAAAGGCAAGCTCCCCATCTCGAGCAACAGCAGCCCTGGGCACAAGTACATGCATTGACAGCCACACTCACTAAAGATGTCCCTTAGACGAAGAAAATATGACTTCCATGATTTTCCATGCCACCAGGTATGAGAGGAATCAAGAACACATGAGTGGAATTTCAAACAATGCACCGAGCTATGAATGTCCACATGGTCACAAGGCAAGGGAGGCCTGCAAAGCCATGCCTTTTGTCAGAGCTTGGCAGGCTAGAGCCAGGGGTCAAATCCAGCCCACCAGCCAACTGCCTGTTTTTGTAAATAAAGTTTTATAGGAGCACACCCATTTGTTTATGTGTTGTCTACACTGCTTGCCCTCTACAAAGGCAGCAGTGAGTAGCTGCAGTGGAAAACCCATGGCCAGCAAAGCCTGAAATATTTACTGTCAGACCTTTCACAGAAAGTTTGCCGACCCCAGTCCTTTCTGAGTTTGCTTTAGAGGCTAATTAAAGTAGAGGACGTGTGGAGAATTGTCTTTTCTCCCCAGTTTTTCTCAGTGACATCTGACCTTTTTTATCTGTTTGGAAAGTAATAAATAATAACATAGAATTTGGCATATACTTTTATTAGTATCCTAGGGTTGTTATAACAAATGACCACAACCTGGGTGGCTATTAACAACAAAAATTTATTTTCACAATTCTAAAAAATAAAACTCTGAAATCAAGACATTGGCCAGGCTACATTCTGTCTGAAGACTCTAGGGGAGGAAGCTTCCTTGTGTCTTTCTAGCTTCTGGTGGTCACCAGAAGTCCTTGGTGCCCCTTGGCTTGCAGATGTATCGCTCTGATCTCTGCCTCCATCTTCACATGGCATTCTCCCTGTGTGTCTGCATTTCTGTGTCCAAATTTACTTCTTATATGGACACCAGTGATATTGTACTCTATTTCTATATGAACTCATCTTAACTTAATTTCATCTGCAATAACCCTATTTCTGATTAAAGTCATATTCACAGGTTCCAGAAGATAAGAATTTTGGAAGAACACTATTCAAAACTATTCATCAGCTATTCACTCAGTATTCAACAAATTTATTTTTTGCCCTTCATGATACATTCTGACCAGTTTCCAAGCCAGTTGACCCCCTTCCACCCACAACATCTCCAAGGAATTTGGCATTGTGTCCTTCTGCACACCCATGTCAGTTCTCTTCCACTTAGAAATATCTTCCCTCTTCTCAACTACCTAATGTTGCCCTTTTTACTTCTTCTTAGAGATTCACATCAAGGAAAGCCCATGAAGAGCATTTCTCTTCTTTTTAAATCCCAAATCTTCACTATACTGAGACTTCCCAAATCTGGGCTCATGGCCTCAATCGCTTCCTCTGATTTGTCTTGTGGGTCAGACACAAAAACCCAATCTGTTCTGGGTATGAACACAGTCACTGCCTAGCAAAGAGTAACAAAACTATACCAATTCTCTGATGTTCTCTCTTTCCTGTGATTCTATGGTCACAATTGTTTATTTTTTCCATTTTAAATAATACTTCCCTTTGTCTAGTTCTATCAAGGAATCAAAAATGTTAAAAGAAACCCCTGATTGCCAACAGACAGTATCAATGATGTTGGAGCTGTCAGATAAAATACAGGACTCCCAGTTACATTTGAATTTCAGATAAGCGAGGAATAATTTTTTTAGTATAAGTATGTCCCATGCAATATCTGGGACATAGTTGTACTTAAAAAAAATTATTCCTTGTTTATATGAAGTTCAAACTTATCTGGGCATCATGTATTTTTATCTGCAAAATCTAAGAACCCTAAGTAATGGTCCACTGGCCACTTACGAGCATAAAGAACTTCACTAACTGTACTATATATTTACCTCCCTTACCCTGCACTGTCAGTACCTCTGAGGGGTCAGCTTTTAAGACCAGTTGTTAGCAAATAACACTTGCAGATTTTTTTTCTCTTTTTCTCCTGCATCTAAAAATAATTCTCTAAAAATTCTGGCAACATAGTCTAGTGGTGCCAATGGTAGCAGCATCAGACTGCCATTGCTCAATATCCATGCAGGTTTGGGCAAGTTACTTAACCTCTCCCTCTAAGCCTTAGTCTATCCATCTGTAAAAGAGGAACAATTAGACTTGCTGTGGGAACTAAGTAAACAGTCCATGTAAAAGCACAGTTCTTGACATATAGCAATCACCTGATATATTTTCATTATTTCCAAACTTTATTACCCATCAGGGACTTATTTCCTGAGTAGGTGGGAGGGGACATTTAGCCTGGACTCCAAGTTCACACGGGCATCAAATGAAGACTTTTACCATATTCTGCAAATGAAATTACACCTGGATACCCTGACAGGCTTCAAAGAATATACTCATTACACAGCTTTAAACTTGTGCCATAGAGTTATTCATACTCTATGATGCATGTTATTTTATAAATTCTCTGATTACCATGTGAATCATGTATTTCCACTGCATCATAATTTTGTTACTCTATTTGGGGTATTTTTTTCATTTTTTAAACTACTGAGACCTTAAGAAATTACAGATATGCAGGGGCCTTTACTAACCTGTGATGGTAATTCTATGAATCCATTGCTGAGTGTGAAGAGTGGTGACCCTTTCCAGCCCAGGGCCTCCAGCCAGTGCGCGTACCAGCATGCCTTATATGGGTCACAGCTGAGGCCTCCAGAAAACCGGAGGGGCCAAAGCTCTGGGCAGGTGCTCTTTCCAAATATTGTCATTTTATATTTGTGCCATGGCATGAAAATGTTGGGAAGCACTGTTCTAGCCTCCAGGGGGTGTTCACAGCTTTGCCACCTTGACACCCCAAATCCACCCTCAAGGAAGAAGAGGAGCTCGGAATGGATCAATGACAAACTGAGTCCTTAGAGACCCATAATTTTTGTCCCCATATTAAGGGCAGAGTCTTTACAAATGGGAACAGTAGAGGAAAGGTAAATAAAACTAGACAGGACAAACCCTTATTGGAATGTTTTTTGCTTTCCTCACTGCATTCCCTGTTTAAGGTTCCAACTAGCTCTGTGATGGACCAGAGTATCTTACCTCTCCTGATTCCAGATTGAAAGGCAGGGAAAGAAGCACAGATGGCTTGAGCCATCTCTGTTCTGAGCTTTGGGAGGGAAAGGACTTGTTTCTCTGATGTACCCATTTCTTCCTGTTATGATGAGGGGGCTAAGATCCACACAGCCTGGGCAGAGGGTGTATGAGCCATGCAGGCGGTGGGCATGTACCACCTCTGTGACTCCCAATAACAGGCAGAGATCTGACATGTCAATATAATGCTGTCAGGTGCAGTGAGGACAGCATGGGTTGAACAGCTCTTGGGATAAAATCCAACACAAAATCTGGTTTTGTAACTTTGGACAAGTCATTTAAATTCTCTGAGCTTCATTTTTTTTCACAGGTGAAATGGAATAACACCTTCCTCACTGGGATGTTGTAGGACTTTAAGGAATCAAAGGAAAAAACTTAGCATTTTATGCTTATTCTAGAGGAACTCAGTAACTGTTACTTCCCTGCCACATTCCTCCCTACTTACCCATTTTTCTCAGAGGGTCCCAAGGAACTATGCTTCCACAGACCTGCTGTGCAGAGAGGAAGACTTGCCCCCTTGGCTCCACCTTCCAACTATGTTTTGTTTGCAGCTGCCTTGGCTGTCCACTCCCCTCCAGCCTCACTCTCTTGCGTTCCTAATGACCATGTCCTTACCACGCAACAGGGATTCCCTGCTATTGATATATCAGCTATTTAGTTGTCAGCACGTAAAATCTGCTTGAACAATTCCAGTTTTTAAAGAAAAACTTTTCCTACCTTTTTAAATATAAATATTTTAAACATATTTGAACAAAATAACACCCTTCTAAACTATGATCTTCATTCTCTCCTGATACCACCTATTCCTAGGCGGAGTCACCCTGAAGTAAGACGATCTATATTCCAAGGCCACAAACCAAATCAGACCCCTCCCTTTCCCAAACCCTCTTAGCATCCCCCCAAGCATGTTGACGTGCCCTCACCGCCTTCTATGATTCTGCCCAAGCACATACTTCAGCTGTGGTTACTCCTGCACTAGCTTTGCACCTTCAGCTAAAATGGAAATGACTACTACACCTGACCCTCACTTACCTCTGCTGTTTCCTTGTGCTGTTCCTCATTTCCACAAGTACAACAACCCCGCAAAAATGCCTTCCCCAATCATCCAATGTTGACATTGTTCCCTTCTATGAACTCTCAGAGCAATTAATGTGCTCTACACTGAATGATATTTAAATAATTATAATAAAAATAACCACCTCAACATCTTACATAGCCATCACACTCCAGTCTCCTCTAATATTTATAGCTGTGTGATCTCAGCAACTGGATTACAATCCCAACCCTCAGAGACAGAGGTTTTATTTCTTATTTCGCTCTATGTTCCTTAGGGCATGAGCCCAATACTTTGGACATAGAACTACATACAATAAAAAAAAATGATGAAGAAATGAATGAATGAATGAACGAATGAATGAACAAATGAAAAAACGAGTCTCAAGAAGGAAGTGCCACAGGCAGTCAGAGGCTGTCGAGAAGCAACGTTGATGACCTCAAAGTTCCTTTCACACTCTTTAAACAGTACCAGGCTGATGTTTATTGCTTTTTTATGCCATATACTTGTTCCACACACATTCAATGTTCACATGCAATGTGCAGACTAACTGCTTTGATGGTGTGCTTAATGAAGGGCCACAGAAATGTCCCTGCCCTTGAGAAGCCTTCATTAGTAAAGAGACCTGAGGCATAGTCATAAATGTATATTGATAGGGCAGCCTCAGGTGAACAACATGAGGCAAGAGATACAAGCAAATGTTCCAGAAGTTTGAAAGCAATGCACACCTTCTAATAGGAGATCCAAATTTACAGGAGCTAATGGGATCAAGGATCAGTGATCCAGGTCAGTGGACCCCATCAAAGTTATGGATATGGAAATAAAGCACCCCACTGCCCTACACCTTGCTATGAGGCAACCCATTCGTGGGTGAATAGATCCTGAAATATCAGTGGCACTGGGCCTTGGGATCCTCATTTGTAAAATGGAAGTAAAATTACCTCCTCCATAGAGTTGACTTGAGATTTAAAAGAAATACCCATCAAAGGTCTTTTGCTACCTTAGGGACACTATATACATCCAACAAATAGCAGCTAGCACTTTTTATTACAATATTTCCTCAACTTTAAGGTGCCATGGGTTAGAAGGTGTGTCTTTGATTTAAAAACAGTGTTTCAGGGTGAAAAAAAAGGAAAGCAATATATTAAGTCTATATACAGACTATAAGGATGCTGACCACAGCTACCCTAAAATACTAAAAAGCTATTTCCTAGAACTGAGGCAATCTGGTAGGTATTAGTATGTCTCAATAGTTCATTGATTGGCTTAATTTCTATAAAATTTAAAGCTACAACAAGTCCTTATAAGCCATAGATCTCAGGATATTTGTGGCTGTCAAAGCAGGATCCTACCGGTCAGACCATGGAGGGTGGATTGGGACCTTCACATGTATGTACATACACACACACATACACACACACACAAATTGCAGATATGGAAGCCCAGGAACAAATCACCCTTCACAGTAAGTTTGCTCATTGTCTGAGCAGAATCGTGTTCTTTCAAAAATAAAACTGTGAGTGGGAGTGCTTGTGTTCTGGAATAGAGTCTTTTTTTCTTCCCTTCATCCCATGTTCCTTGGCTACATGCTATTATGTGATATTCAGGACTGTCAAACCTTCTGGAGCCATAAGCATTTTTCAGACAACCAATCTCAATATGCATTATCAAAATTAGATCTTTTCTCTGCAGATGACAATTATGTATTATATGGTTACACGTTTAGGAGTCTGTGACACCGTATTGTTAGACTTGGGGTATTGACTTTTAACAATATGTTACCTTATTATATTTGGTGCCGCATTATGCTTGGATTGCAGCATTTGTCCCGTGGCCCCACTCATGCTGCAATTAGTTTCTCAGTAAGTGTCAAACAGCATTGGGGAGGGGGAGAGTGGGTGAAAGGTAACTTGAAAATGATTTTCTTTTGCAACTGTCATTTAACTATCCTGTTCTTCAACAAAAGAACTTCAACTATTCCAGAAAAATGCAAGTTGTATGCTCATCAATAAGACTTCCTCTAAGCAGAATAATAACTCCAGTTGGCAGTTCAAACATTACAAAGATCTTGGATACCACCCCCTGGTCACAACAGAGCTGATTGCAGGGCCGGGAGAGAGAAAAGCAATAGGACATAAGAAACCCCTGTATTCATTTCTATAAACACAAGCTCAATGCAGTTTAAAACCATAAACATGCTAAAAGGAGCAAGAGGTAGCCTGTTACTTTGTCATATATTTTTATAGGCCTTTCTGAATGGTTTCAGATTTGACATAGTAACTGCCTGTTACTAGAAATAAACTGTGAGTCAATTCCATGCTGCCATAACTCACTGCCCAGGGTTGTTCTAAGAGATTTAGTGATGCCCGTGATGGACAGCAAGCCCCTTGATGTTTTTGTTTTCACTTGGTGTTTGTAGTGCCTCCAGCTTACTGACCTCTAGAGATCTGGAAGGAAAGGGCCTTCTCAGGTGTCATCATTTCCACCAAGTCAGTCAAAGACCTGTCCTCACGAGAAAGGAAATGACACATTCTCTCCAAGGCTCTTTGGGTCTGTGTGCCTCCCTCTGTATTTCTACAGGTTGACAATCACTGTGCCCATTAGGGTGACCTGCTTCCAAAAGAATAAATTAAACCAAGGTCACAGTACCACCCAGCAGGAATTAGGTGCCTGGAAAGTAGCAATACCTCATCTCCTTGGCTGGCATTTTCTTTTGGCTCAACACTTTGGCTGCATCTCCACCATGTCACGCACCCAGATGGAAAGGGAAAAATCCATCCAGCCATCTGGCTGTTTCCGTCTACACAATGCCATGCATCTGGGGCCATCTGCGAGACGGACTGAATTTTTTCACTTTCTGCCTGGTTGTTTGGTGTGGTGTAGATGCAGCTCTTTACTGGGCTAAAGTAGCAGATAACCTCCTACCCCACTTGAGAGGCTAAAAAAAGAGTCCAGGATAAGAAGGCCTGTAGCACCATTCTGGAAAATAAATGGAAACTTTGTGAGTAGCAGAATACAAAATGCAGGAAATAATAAAGGCTAAGACTATTGTTTATTAGACAAAGAAAACCCAAGAACTGAATCAAGTGATTATTTGTCAACTTAGTTTGTCCAGACAGCTAGCACAATATTCTCAAGGGCATATTATTACAATTCTTTCCTAGGGTCGGACATTAGTCTAAAAGACATCTCAAATGGACTCCTGTGCTTGGATTTATGTTTGAACTAAAAAATGTATGATTTCTGTGCCCTAATTAGTATCTCCTACAAGAGACTCCCTCTGTTTTTCAGAGTTAGTTCTAAAACAAATAACAGAGAAATTTATGAAGTGCTTCCCAAGAATCATGTTCAACTTAACAGAATTTCCACATGTATTTCAGAAACTCAGTATATTAGCAACATTAGGAGTTTAATAGTATGGGGTGGAGGGCTGAGATTAAGGGGTATATAAACTGTGGGAGAATGTAAATAGTGATTGTGCAAATGAGGGTTTCCCTGGTATTATAATTAAACATCTTGGAATTCAGGGGTACTTTCTCTTCCCCCAGCTCATTTATAAAGCTTAGCTCTGGCAAGGTCTGGTAGCTTCCCCTTAGTTTCCATCTCTGCAGACAGCAACGCTCAACTCAGTTTCTAGGGTTCTCTTCTCATATACTGGCGGGCAAAATATAAAAATGATTAAGTAATAAGAAAAGATGTGGAAAAATCATGACTAAAATCTCCAGCCTAGAGTGGGCAGGGTGGGGGCTAGGTCAACAGGCTATCATGACATGTACCCAAGCACTGGATCCCAACCTTGGCTTTGAAGCTGACTTTAGAATTGTCAGAAAAAGGATGGAGGGCATTTAGGGCCCAGAGGAGAAAAGAAAACTTATGAAAGGTAGACTTTGAGGATAAAAATAAAGTCCGTGCTGCTTCTATTCCAGCGTCACGAACGGGAATCCCCCTGCACACATTTAAATGGTATATTCACGTTTTATGAATCAGACCCTTAGTTTTAATTGCTTCTTGGACTATAGGCCAATTAAGGATAGGTCAGAAGGGCAGGGATCACTCCCACAGTCTCTGAGGTTCTGAGAGGTGGAGCATACATAGCCTGAGGCATCCATTCACACTTGTATTACAAAAAAATAAGACTGAGTACACCATTAAACACCTCTGGTAGGAATGCTTACTTTATATGGTCTAAAAACAAAAAGTGGAGGCCAAAAGTTCCCCTTTGGCCCCATCTCTTGCTTTCAAATAAAACCAAATACAACATTTCTCCTTGTCTGAGCCATGGAAAAACTCAATACCAATATATACAAACCCAGTACTGTATCTTGAGAAACTGCCAATAGGTTTGCAAGTCCTCTGAGATCTCCCCTCTATTTATCTATAATTGATCCTCTCTGAACCTTTATGCAATACAGAGGTTAGAGATTAAGAGTTGTTTTTTTAAATATTACATGTAATACTAGCTGCATAAGATACACAACTTAATGGACTCCTAGTTCCCACAAAGCAACTCTAATATTGTAAATTACTGAAATAAGTAATAAGACTTAAGCAGAAGAAAAGTAACATCTGTTATTAAGCCATACATTATACTCTATATACCATGATTTATGTATAGGCTATTTCTCCTGCTTTGTTTTCATGTAAGAAAATTTGGAGAATTTATACAAATAATACATTTTACCAAACATTTCCAAAGCTTTTAATATCAACTTTAGATCTGACCACCTGGTTTAATGGGCCAGTCATCTGTACCCCACATTTCAGTGCTGAACATGTCTAAATGTTACTTTTGATGAGCCCATGGGAGTTTGTGAGAGGGTCAAGCTAAACAGCACATGACCTAACAATAGCAATAGCATTCTCACTTACAGGTCATTGGTTCAAATCTCACTCCCGTCAATGGGACCCCCAAAGCCCTGACCATTTAGTTGCTCAGAGATCTGGTGAATTGAGTTTCTATGAGAAGTCTGGTTGCCATCCCAGCTGGACATCTAATCAGAACAAACAGACTGTTTGTAACTCACCCCTGGTCCTCCCAGCTTTCCTCCCTATCCCCATACTGTCCTAGCTATGAAGCCCTGACCAAGAAACCCCAAATGACTGGACCTGGAGTCAGAAACCCTGCCCTCTATTTCCAGAGATGTAGGCTGCCATGCTACACACACACACACACACACACACACACACACACACACACTACGGTCTGTATTCTATAGCAACAATACACACACACACACATTGTCATGAGAAGCCATCCATGGTCTCAAGAGGTAAATCACATTCTTTGTGATTTATACTATTAATTTAGCACCTTTTGCTGATACTAGATTCATCTGTAGTTTTTTTTCTTCTTCCAGTATACATACCTGCACCACTCTAGATAACCAACTAATTAAACAATATCAAAAGTAATTTTTCAATTTATGATAACCTTACAATGAAGCTTCCTCATTTTCCTAATGAAGGAAGGAAGCATAGAGATGAAAGTAAAACAATTTATTAGATTTTTTCCTGTGCCACTGAAATAAAATAGTAAACCAGCCTGGCAGTTTACTACAGGCACCCAGCATGTGCTCATTAACTCTTTGCCAGGTACAAAGGTGTCCTAACAGCTCTGTTTTAATTCCATGATCCGGCCCATAATCCAGTGCTAAACAATAATTAGTATTGACTTGTTAAACAGTAGTTGAAGGCTTCCTTTAAGCGCCTCAAATATACTTTAAGTTGCATAGACAAAGAATCAAAGGAAGGAGGAGGCAGAGTTGGAAGAAGAAAGAGGGAAGCATGAAGGCATTTGTAATGTTTTTAAGTGTAAAGAAAGAATTGTTCTCCCGCCTGGAAACTTTACAGGTATTTAAGCATTGTTTCCAGACCCACACCGGCACTTTATTCCACCCCATGCCTGCTCTTCAGTGCCATTGTGCAAGAAAGTCATTCTTTCTCTAATAGCTTGCCCCCACCCCACACTCCCTTTTACCTTGTCAGACTGACCAAATGTTGGACAATTTTCTCCTCTCCTCTAATGTAGTTTAAACTCTTTCCTGCTAATGGCTCTTTTCATCCTATGCATCAAGGTTTATTTAAAATCAGCAATGAATGAAGACCTCTGGCACTGCATATTTTCCATGGTTTCCTTTATTGTCCAATTGTGTATTTGGATAAGCAAGAGGGGACACTGATAACATTTGCTGGAGAAGTGCTGAGCATGCCCATTTGAGCAGAGGAAACAATGGGCACCAAACTGTGACTTGCTTGCTAGAGGAAGGCACAGGCACACTGAAGTGCTGATGCCTCCTTTGCTTTGGACACCACCCAGTTGGTGCACCTGGCTATGCTATCTCTTCCTACTACACCATGAGAAAAAAACAAGCACTAGATGTAAAAGGTGTCACAAATACATCGGCTCCTGGTATTTCCACCAGCTTCATTCTCTCTGGTCCTGAGTGAAATCAGAAGTTCAGGATCCGGATACTATTCCTTTACTTGGGTAACTAGACCTCTGCGACAAAGGGACTTAGGAATACTTCTCATACAGATTGCATGTGCCAGATTTATAGCCCCAAGCCAAATAAAATAGATGCCCACTGAAGTGTCCACCCATTCATCCATTTATCCATCCATGTAGTGTTCTTCTAATAAGCTTTAGAGAAGAACAAACACATGGTCCCAGCCTTCAAGCAACCTTACAGCCTGACTGTGGAGAACAAACCATGAACCAAGCAATCAAATAGCAGATCAGAGTATAACTAACAAAAAGCAAAAGGTGGAAGTACAGGTGTTTAGAAAGAAGACCTGTTTAAGAGGGTTATGATGTTTAGATCATGCTTCTGGAAGGTGTGGGGATGTATTACAATAGTCTTGAGGAATGGGTATGCTTTCTGAAGAGGGGAAAGAGAGTGGACCACCCTAGACACAGAAGCAGCAAAGACTCAGAAGCCAGAATCATCAGCTCTTTGTCTTCCAGAACACAACAAATAATAGGGCACTCTAGTAATACGCTTAAATTTTATAAAACACATCCATGTTGCTTATCTTATTTGCTTCTCCCACTGACCCTGTGGCATAAGCATGACAGAAAGATTTAGCATAAAACAGAGCTAGATGAGAGGAAACCTATACAAGGTCATTGCAATAATTTCTAACAAAATCAATAAAGGCTATTCTGGGGAGCTAAGGACAAATGAAAGAGAAGTTTAAGATGAAGAAAAAACACATTGGATGGACTGGAATGGTTGTAGGAAATGAAGAAGGAAGAGAACATAAGACTATTAACAAATTTCTCCAGTGGTGACAAAAAGAGTGGCATTATTCACTAATGGTGAATAAGGAAGGAAGAGCAGCTGGGGAGAATATAAAAATGATGATTTTCTTCTGTATTTAGTAAATTTCAAGGGACTATAAAAAACCCAAATGAAAATGGCAGCAGACAAAGTTATATGTAGACATCTGGTGTTCAAGGTCAGAGGCAGACTGGAAACATAGATTTAGGAGTCATTAGCATAAATGTGGGGTCATAGAGATCCCCCACAAGGGGGGAGATGGCCAAGCGTTAAACCTGGACATTCCATTTAAGGGGCAGAAGAGGGAAGAGTGCTCATTTAATTAAGACCCATTATGTATGGAAGGTTCTTGTCAAAATGTAAGAATAACGTGTGGAGGTTCATGGATCATGGATTGAAAATGAAATTGAAAAAGATGGAATATGAGAGATTCTTCAGTCCCACCCTTTCATTTTTCCAAAGAGGAAACTGATAATGAAAGATGGTGGCTATACCATAATTTATTTATCCATTAACATCTAACAATCTCCATATTCTTGCAGAATTCTTTTGTTAATTAGTTAGGAAACACAGAGCACAGCTTGAGGGGCAGGAATATTGGAATTCAAAGCCTTTGTTGGAGTGGCTGGGTGGAAATGGGAAGGGAAGATCCAGATCGTGGAATGCTACTTAGGGAGGGCAAGAGCTAGGTGGAGATGTCCTAGGAGAAAGGAAGACTCCCAGGGCATCCAAAGGTAGGGATGGCCAGAGAAATGGTCATGAAAAATGGAAGAGAAACACAGAGAAAAATGTACCAAAGATGCTACCTCAGTATCACCATGTGCCATTGTGAAAAAGCCTGAAGTTGATATCCAGACAGACTGTGTAACATGTGCAGTATGGAACGATCTGCTCAGTCTCACTACCACTAGCTCTAAAAGAGATGGTATAAAGAGAACTGTGTTGAACTATAGCATTTCATATCTACACAGAGACTAAGAATGGAGTTTGTCCAATTTATGAAATTTTGTCAAGCCACAACTTGTGTTGAGAAACACAAAGAGCCAGAATCAGACACCAAATACATGTAAGACAAGTGTGACCATGGGCAGGTTACTTCACTTTGTAGAACCTCCATAACCTTGTGTATTAAGTAGATATAGTCTACCAACCTCACTGGGTTATTTAGAACACAAATAAGATAATGGATAGAAGTGCCTGGGACAAGGTAGGCTATCAATAAATATGAATCCCCTTTCCAGAGATACTTCCTAGTAAGATATTCAATACATATATATACACAGAGAGAGAGACACACACACACACATTCATATTTTCTAATAAATTATTTCAGGATTCTAGATTTAAGAGAAAATTTACTGTACAGAAAGAATCTGCAAGAGTCCTTTGTGCCAGAACCTGAATGGAATGTGATCTGGTAGAAGCTGTTTATGGCTCAAACAGAGGATCCCACTAGAGGCCATCAGTAATTATTAAGAGTATAAACAGGGAGATGGGTCAACCTAAAGTACATACATACATACACATACTACCTACTCACCCTGCAGAAGAAAGTTTAAAGAATAAATTTCCAGACCAACCTTTTTTATCTGGGTGAAATTTTTGTACCTGCAATTAGCTCCTTCAGCCCTCAATCTAAGAATCAGCTGGTTAATTGTGCATGTAAGTGGCTAATAGCTTTAACTGGGGGATGGTGCAGGCCTAGAGGTCACACACTTTTCTTCCTCCTCACACATTAGTTTAGTTGTTACACATTACAGATGCATGACCCACATATATTCCCAAAAGAGAAAAAAAGGAAGAAAGGAAAAAATATAACTTGTAATACTTCAAGAGGAATAGCATGGAATAACAAAGCCACAGTGCATTAAAAGAAAGAGTAATCCTAAGAAATATTTTCATCCTTGTGTCTCAACTGGAGTGCCTGAAAAGTATCTGTGAATTCTTTGGGATAAAACTGAGTCCATGATAAAAAAAAAAGGAGGGGGGAGAGAATGGTATAGAAAATCCTATTCCAATAGCCACTGGATTACTCTGGGGTCTGGAAAGAATGATTCTCACATCTCAGAGAGAACAAGAATGGCCCAGATATACGGGGGTGGTGGGGAGCAGTGAGAGAAACAAATTTTTGTGTTCAAGATGGGGCAAAATGTACATGGCATGCTATCTCTACTCTCTACCTTTAAGCCAACCTGCTGCTCCAAATACCATCCACAGTTGGTTTGTACTCACCAGCATCTTGAGATAAGCACCCCACCTCCTCCTCCTCTATTATGCAGCTCTGGACTTGCCTTTACCATCCAGCACTCTGGATGGGGCTTTAAGCTGCTCCTCTAGAATATCAAAGGCATTTTCTCCATCAGCTCTTTTTACTTTGAATGGACTGACTCCTTTTGGGTCATATAAGCATTTGACTTTTAATCTTTGGGGACGCAACTCTTGATTCAAACAGTGCTCCTAATAAACAAGCCTAATCACACCTGATGGAAGAAAATGAGCCACTGATTCCAGTTTTAGACATTTGAGTTATTTCCAATTAAAATCTTATTCAAGGCCTCAAGTTGCCTGGAAAAGTCCATCTGCTTGGGCAGGTAGGAACCTTGAAGTTCAGCAAACTCAGCAGGTTTTTCACTAAAATGTCGAGGACTTCCCTGTAGATTACACTCAATTTCTCTACGTGGGCCTGGTTTAAAGGGATGAGGCACACAGAGGCTTGCCCAAAGCTCTTCTCATTTGGAAGCAAAGTTGGAGAGCTGGCCTAGGGAGTCAGAACCAGAGCGGAAAGCATTGCTTTCATGCTACCTGAGGAGGGCAAGACGAGGTGGAGTACCGCAAGGGAGGACTCTGGGTCTTTTGTAAGGGGTCACTATCAGTGGAATGATGCTTCAGCAATGATTGAGGTTGCCCTGATCTCAGACAACTCAATACCTTCAAGGCTCAATTTCCTCATCCATAAAATGCGGACAGTATTAAGACCTATTCCATATATCCAGTTCATTTGAAAAAAAAACATTTATTAATCATCAACTGTGTACCAGATAGCTCATGAAAATAACCAAAGGGGCATATGTGAAAGTACTTTGCATAGTGTTATACTTGTATATGTTTATTAAATTTTTTTTAATTTATAGTTTAATGGGCCATCTGCCAATAGACCAGGAAAATTTCAGCAATACTGGATGAGATTTCTAAAACAGAACTGTAAGTGACAAGATTTATAGAACTTCACATGTCACTTAAAGGACAATTCAAAGTCAAAGTCAAGGTTGATGGAATTCATTTTGATGCTCTCCCATATCTCATTTCTGTAGTCTCTTTCTCCGTGCTTCCCTCACCCAAGTCTTCTTAACCCTTCATAATAACCCCAGTCCCCTCTGCAGTTCCCCAGGCTCACCTGACAGCCTTGAGCAACTCCAGGGAAGTTCTTTCTACTCATCAAAACTCCTCTGTCCTGTGTCCCACTCTTTTAGGTCCTAATTGTTCAGCAGCTAAATTCAAGGACACTAATTCTCACCATGGCATTAATGACTGATAAATGCCCATTCTCTTTCTTTGGGCCATTTGCATTTTGAATAGGAATTCCTAGAGAGTTCTTGCTTTGGGAAAAAGACCAAGTTGAATGCACCCACAAACTTTTTCCTAGGCATAAAACACACCATGCAAGTGGCTGACAAATATGTCTACGTGTAAGGCTGTATAAGGGTCTTGCTCTGTGTCCCTTGGGATATTTCTAGGGCGGAGTGAAGAGACAGGAGAATGTGGGTTTGACATCTCAGCTACCTGAAAAATGCATACAGATGTCAGTTGTCAAAGGGAGGTGCCCTATCCTGTCCTGTCCCTTGCCCTGTGCAGACCTGGCTTGGGCCAGAGAGTCACCAGAGTTCATTTTTTCCCTTTAGTTCTAGAATTCAACCTTCTTCCCCACAAGCCATCATGGTACCATCAGGGGTTTCTTGTTACAATTTAATTTTTTTCAGTTGCACACTGGGGTTCTAATTGGCATCACACCAGCAGTGGGAACATTCTTAAGAATCATTTCCCAAGACACTTTTAATATATTTCCAGTAAATTGTACCTCAACCTGTCCAGTTGGCTGGGTCATTTAACACAGACACACCCACTGAGTCCTCAGGGCTTTTGGAGGTTTACCTGGGTGCTTTTCTAAAAAATAATAATAATAATAATAAATAATAAATAAAAACAAACAAAAAACCCTGCCCCGCCCCCCATAAGGGGATAAAGCTTTTCTAATGTGCCAGGGCTACAGCATACAATGAAAACTGCCCACCACCAGAGAGGGCCGGGACCTCTTTCGGCTTTGTGTTGTGCTGTGTGTAAGGAAAAGCCTATACACAGCACTAGGCAAACGGGGACGTGAAGATCCACACTGAAATTACACCGGCTTTGGGGAAAGCTGCATTCAAAAAGAAAAAAAAATAGCCGGGTGATTATTTAAAGCCCTAAAACAGACGGTATAGTTTATCAAGTATTTTTTAGCCAAATTCAGCACTGCTTTCAGTGACTTGAAAGCACACTGCCAAATGTAAACAAAGTTCTCACAGGACAGGAGCCAGTGAGCAGTCGCCCCTGAATCTGCAAAGTCAGAAGGAAAATATAATTAATCACAACTCATTCCTAGCTCGCTAGTTGAAATAATACCAGTGAGAAAAAGTGAAAAGCTAACAGGAGGACTTGGGGGGGCGAGGTGGGAAGGGGAGAGGGGAGGCGTGGCTCCTTCCTTTACTTTCAAGAGCTTGCTTTGTGCCATTTGGATCCAAGCCCGTGAAATAAACAAAGGTTTTGTTTTTGTAGGTTTTGGTTTTCATTTTTCATAATCCAGTTTATTTGACCTTTATTTTTCTGATAATAAAGGGAAAGGGAGAAAGTGGCTGAGACACATTCCTCAAAAGTACAGTGGGTGAGACTAAAGGCCTGGGAGGCCAAGGGTCAGGACAGCAGAACAAGCCCCAGGATGCCCGGCAGCCCCTCACATTTCACTCTCCAAGCAGGCTTTTTTTTTCTTTCTATTTTTTTCTTTTGGTTTGTTTTTAACGTCTTCCTTTCAGAAGGTGGAGAAGAAAATAAATGAAGGAATGGTGGGGGCGGGGGGGCGGGCAGGCAGGGTGCTCTGCCCTCAATGCCTAGTGGAAAAGCTGCAGGCTTGGACAAGCTTCCTTTCGTTTCCTTGGACGGATGGAATTCCATTTACTTCCACCAGTAACAGAAAGGTCCTTCTGAAGGAAGCGATTGGCTCCTCTCTCCAGCAAACTCATCATCAGTACAATAGCCCAAGCTTTGATGTCCTCACACAGCAGGCCACATGGCAGGGGGCCCCTTTCAAGAATGGCCACAGAGGCCTCCACTTTTCGACCAAGCAAGGAAGGGTGAGTAGGGAGCTGCACCCAACAGCACCAGACCTTGTCCAACTCACGAAAATGCCGAAATGTTGGCACCCATGCTGCTGCTTTTCATCAATGCCATTTAAGTGAATTTAGAACAATAATTTTATTAAAATGTTTTAGATGCCATATCTCCAATCCATAAAATTTATTGTACCTTTATGCAGAATTATACTGGAGTTGAAACATATAAATCAATTTATAAGGTCTAATGACACACAAATGCTTAAAAACTAAAGGCAATGTAGTAAATTCAAATTACCATTACAAATGTAAGCTTTGTAGTCAGTGTGTGACCTGCTAGGGATTATATTTAACTCCCCTGAGAGTGGTTTATCATAAAACTTTATACTTTTATTACAGTGAATTATTAAGTCCTCCATGACATGAGTCATTCCTCGCACTGACGATGGCTTTTTTAATGACACTATAATAGACATCTTGCTAATAGCAGGAGGACTGCCACCTCGGCAGTAAGGAGCAGGGGTGGGCGGAGGAGGGGAAGGAAGACAATACAGGACACATGCACGGAAAGCCATGCTTCCCAAGGGACTCGCATTAATAATCTCACAAAAGAAATGTTGGGAGCTTAAAAACTCAGACCCCTCCACGCTCAGTCCTGGGTAAAACACTAGCTTATTGCCTCAAAGAAATTCAACTTAAAAGTCACATGTGGAGAAAGAAAAACAGTTTAGATTTTCCTGAGCAATTTTAGTTTTTCATCAAAACTTGAAAATCTTCTCCCTGCTGCTATGCCATAGATAGGTCCCTTTTGTTCTGATAAGCTTCTCGCTAATAACAGATCGCTGCAGTCTCCTGATGCACAGTGACCCACCACTCAGGAACATGACTTCCCGCAGTGCCCTCCTTGTCCCGGTGTTGTGCCTGCACCAGGGCCTCAGCGCAGAAGACTTTCCAGAGGCCATCTGAGCCCATGGGTGATCATATGTGTAGAGTCTTCAACCGAAATCAAGCAGTTTTAGAGGAAACGGTCCACATTGTGCCTGCAGACCTCAGAAAGGCATCCCCAGTTTGTTAGATGCCCCTAAGTGCTACCCACTCCTTTCAAAGTCCAGCTGAGGCCCAGGGTGCTAGTGTCAGACAATCACTCATATAGTGCCATCTCCACATTCAGGACACCGGAATTTAGAGATCCTTCACACCTATCATGAGAAAAGAGCCAGTTCACATAAATGGTGCCTCTGTATTACAGCTGTATTACAGCTGGTGCGTAGACTTGGGTTAAAATAAGAGTGTGCATTTGGCCAAAGAGAAGAGAAAGTGGATGCCTGGCTTAGTTTTCCATATATCTCTAAGCAAGAGTGACTTCTTTGTAGGAATTTTCCATATATTCTGTTTTGCTTTGTTCTTTAACACCTCTGATCATCATCACCGTGTTCTTGCCCCTGTGCTAAGTTGGCCAGACCCAAGGCTGTGACGCAGTGGCTGTGAACCTCCACTTCTTGCTCAGTGGCTCACTAACTGCCCAGAGGCATATATTTGCTAGCATGTGCTTCTCATGCCCATCGAGGCAACCCTGAATGAGCCAACACATGTTTCCTCTAACTAGTAATATTGCGAGCCACTTGAATGTAGAGATTGTGTGTGCAGGGGGTCACCATGGCATTGATTTGACTAAATGAGCTGACAATTCAGTCAAAAGACTTACAAATTTTTCAAAATTGACTGATTGACTAATTATGGGAGGTCTATTGGTTGCTATATATTTTTATAGGAACAAGCAAATAAAAACTACAGGAAAATATCATTTTGCTCAGTGTATATGTATTGCTCTATCTCTCTCACAATATACACAGACACACAACTTAATATTAATCTGTTTTTAAAAGTTTCACTAGAGAGTTCAACAAAACTTAACAAAGTTAAATAGGATTTTAAGTAAATTTTCCCAAATCATTAAGCCATAAACATTTTCTTCCTAAAATGCTATAACTTTTTCCCAAGGCCAGACACTCTATTGCCTTCTTAGGTATTACTCCATGAGCACGATGAACTCATGGAATTCAATTTAATTCAGCACGTATCTGAGGATTGTCTATTGCACGCCAAGTCACTATGCCAGGGACCTAGGGTTGAACTTCACAATCACAGGACCTTGTCTTTATAAAGGTGACAGTCTAGAGCAGGAGACAGCAAACTACAGTTTTGGGGCAAAATCTAGCCCATCATTTATTTTGGCAAATAAAGATTTACTGGAACACAGCCACACCTAGCGATGGCTGCTTTGGCCCTCCAACAACAGAATTGAGTCATTGTGACAGAATCACATGACATGCATACCTAACATATTTACTAGCTGGTCCTTTACAGAAAGATGTTTGCTGACCCCTAGCCTACAGCTGTGGTTCTCAGACCTAACGGTAATTTAAAATCACCTGGGGAAGCTTTTACAAAAATACAGTCAGCATCTAAAACATCCCAGACTACTTAAGTCAGATTCTCTAGGAGGCAGGCCCTGGCACCTCTATTTCTGCACAAGCCCACCCACGTGATCCTGAGGCAGAGCCAGGGTCGAGAACCACTGACAGACAACGTAGACTTCATGTAATAACAAAGGCATTATGAACATGACACAGAAAGTGGGTCACTTTCTGAGAGAACCATTGAGTTACTGGACATGCCTGGCTTCTCCAGTAGGAGAGGCCAATGTTCCCTGCTGCTCCCAGATGTGTTCCTTCAGTGGCCTGGGGCCTGGCTCAGGGAGAGGTGACTCTAAGATGCCCTAATCCAAGGAGAACAGCCAAAACTTGGGATTTTCTCAAAGAGAATATAATTGAATATTTAGGTATTCACTTCTCCTCTAGTACCTAAGCATATCATGCCTTGAGTGAGTTTTAATATTATTTTACTAGCCAGAATAAGTAAACTGGCATTAAACTGGTCTGTAGAAAGAACTCGTTCAACTTCACCCCCAAATTTATCTATAACAGCACCTAATTTGAGAGATCCTGAAGGACCTCAGTGCCTATTAAAATATCTGAAGATGGTCTGCTCTGATCAGCTCCAGAATGGGGGCAGGGGAGCGCTCTGGAAACCTGAAGTTGGACCTGGTTTGCCCTGGGCACTGAGCACATCGTTCAGGTGGTTGTGGAAAGAGTGGAGCAGCGGCCTAAACATTCTAAGGCTCTGCTAACAACTAATACAGACCAGCCTCTCATAGAACAAACTCGGAGCTTCCACAGAACCTGAGTCCTCCAGAGGCCTCAGAAAAACCTCAAATTCAAGGAATCTACATGGCCTAACTTTTTTTATTAAGCTTCTATTTATCAATCATACCTGTGGGCCCAGAACTGCCTAGGTACTAAATGACATACATTTCAAAGTATTTATAATCTCCACACATAAACACACACACACAGTCACCCAAGACGTGCTTACATAACAATAAAAAAGACTGTATGATTACATTCCAAAAGGTGCAACTCAGCGTAGCAATCCTTTTCTGTCTAAGGCTGAACGTATAAGACATTCCTTGGAGGAAAATGGACTTAAAAACAGAGCCAAAGTTTCACAGCCAAAAGGGATGAGGGACGGGGTTTCAGGATAAACTGATAACACCTATTAAGGAAGGAATACAGAAATTTGTACGTGTGAGGAAAGAGAACTTTTCCTCGACCCTCTTAGAGTCCCTGACTGGGCCAGAAAAGCAAAGGCAAAATATTAAAGGCAAAAGCATACCAACTTAACAGAACTTTTGCATGACACAGGAGCCTTCATAACTAAATAAAGACCGGAAGAAGCAGTTAGCCTGAGCATTTTTATATCAGGTTTGATTGAGTGGAAGGCTGTAGAAAAAGGTGATAGGACAAGCGGGTACGAGCTAAACGTAGTAAACTACAGGAGACTTAGCAAGGCCTGTTTATTTGGATTCCTTTGGCATCCCTCTGTCCCTCTGTCTTCTGAGATGAGGATGCTTATAGGAAGGGAAGCTCTCACAGGAGGGTCTTTTGATCTGCTTTAGGGGAGAAAGAGGTCAAAGACTCCTTTCACATATGCAGTTTCTCAAACTCCTTCAGCTTAAAATATGTAATATGCCAAGGCATCCTATTTTGGAGGTAGCATGTTGTGAACCACATCATAGGCCATAGCCAAACAGTCAGGTGGAACCCAGGAAAGGAGACACTTTTGGTCTAAAAAAATGGGAAAAACAGGAAGGTGGGAGATTGTCAAGTAAGAAGGTCCTTGAGAGACAGAGAGTCTCGGGCAATCCGATGACCAGCTCCAGAAAAGTTCAATTTCGTGCTTTGCGAGGCATTTTTGTGTCTGTTATCTCGCTGTGCCCTTTCAACAACTCCAAGAATTAAAAATCATTATCTCCATTCTAAAGAACAGATAATTTTCTAGAAGGTTAAGTCATTTTCCCAAGATAATAAACCTAGCAAGTACTGAGGCTGAAATCTTAATCCAGTCCTTAAGTTTCAAATTCAGTGTTCTTTTTACTACACAACAATGTTGGAAGATGAAGTGAAGACCTGCTCTATCACCTGAAAAAATGCCAGCAGGAGCCAGGGGCCTGCTCAGGGCTTCCCCAGCCCTCAGGCTCCAGCTCTAAATAACCATGCCATCTAATCATTAGAATTTCAAAGACAAAAGCCACAGCATCTCTTTATGATCACTGTGATAAATTAGGGCTCCTATGTTTTCTACATACTCTCAAGGACTGGAAGATGTTAAGGGAAATAAATGAAAAATCTGTATATTGCCCCAGGCAAATTTTAGTTTATTTTATACAATCAATTCATATTTCAGTACTTTAGCCTTTTGCTAAGGCTTGAAGGCAAAAAAAAAAAAAAAAAAAAGTTGTGGGGGTGGGGAGGAAGGGAGGGAAAGAAACTGGAAAACCAAAGCTGGAAAAGCAGAGCCCACTGGTGGGTACTGTACCTGTGTAGAGGACCCTACAGCAGGTCCACATGGGGCCATATGAATGCATTTTTTTTTTAGACTGGGTCTGAAAAAAAAGGTTGAAGAAGAGACTTAACTCTTCCTACCCATGGAAACCTCGTCTGAGAAGTGCCTGTCTACACCAAGTTTGGGAGAGCAGAACTCCGCTAGGTTTCTCTCTCCTTACTGAGATCAGAGCCCCAACTGCACAGCTCACTCACACGCCTCTCTCAAAGGTTCCAAATCACAGGCAAGGAGGAGTACCTGAGAGGGAGGAATCTGGGTTCCGGTTGAATCCACACCTGCTGAGAAACTCCAAAGACTTTCAAAGTCAGAAGGGAGCTGGACAGTATTATGCTAAATGAAATAAGCCAGTTAGAGAAAGACAAATACCATATGATCTCACTTATATGTGGACTCTAATGAACAAAATAAACTGATGAACAAAACAGAAGCAGGCATGGATACTTGGAAAAAAGTGATGGCTACTGGGAGTGGGGTTTGGGGGACTAGATGAAAACGGATTAAGCAAAAAAAAAAAAAAAACAAATATATACAGACAACAGTGTGAAGATAGCCAGAGGGAAAGAGGGGTGGAGGGTAGGTGGAGGCAAAAAGAGCAAAAAATGGGGAAGGAAAAAGGCTTTGCTTGGGGTGATGGGTGCTTGATACAGTGTGCAGGTGATGTTTCATTGAGTTGTACAGTTGAAACCTGCATGGTTTTACGAACCAATGTCATCCCAATAAATTCAATAAAGAGGAAAAGAACAGAGGTGCTGTGACTGAGGTTTTAAATTAGGAAATGAAAGGAAAGTTAGGAGTCACTCATCAGGGTGGACTAATAACAGACATGTGAAACCTACCCATCTTTCAAGGGACAGTAAGCATGCCACCTCCTATAGGACAAATCTCCCCTTTCTCATCATTACTCCTGCTATGGCTTCTAACCTGTCATGTAAGTGTCATGTACTTAAGGGTGACACAACCTTGTGCCATAGCAGCAGAGGGGCAGGAAGGCATGGCTGGCATTTAGACATTGTGTTTTCTCTAGGATTCCATACCCAGCATCAGTAAATTATGCCCTGTGGATCTGTTTGTAAGACCTACAACCTAAGAATGTTGATCACAGTTTTAAATGGTTAAAAAGAATCAAAATTAGAATAATATACTGTGACCTGTGAAAAATGACATGAAATTCAAATTTTGGTGTCCATAAATTTTACTGGAACACAAACAAGCCCATTTTTTTAATGTACTGTCCATGGCTGCTTTCACAGTACAACTCAGTTGAGTAGAAGCGACAGAGACCATATAGCCCCCAAAGCCTAGAATATTAACTATCTGACCTTTTACAGAAAAAGTTTGCTGATCCCTGGTCTACATTGTAGTGAGAACTCTCAACAAATATTTGGGTTATAAGGAAAAGAACAGGGGGTGAGTCAAGGTGAAAGAGAGGAAGGAACTGTAACGGAGCAGACTAAGGCTTGGCCATGTGGTGCCTTGACACATGACCCAACAATTAGTGTTGAAGAAAACAGGTTTTTACTAACAGGGTTCCAACTTCAGGAAGGCTGTGAGCACTCCTGCTCAGAGTCCTCTTCTCACTCGAGACCCAGTACTTCCCTTGCTCCCCAAAAGGCTACAAGGAAAAACCATGCCCAGAAGTTCCCCATATCCTTATCTGTTCTTAAGCTGGCTGAACAAACAGATCTCCATCTCCTCTGGAATGTGCACTTGTGGGTTTCAGAGTTGCCATCCTCTTGGAGGAGAGGAATAGCTCGCTCTTTCAGGATCTGGGGTATGTTGTCCTCAGCCTCCATGTAATGATTCAGGAAAACATGTGCTGTGTTACACTGAATCACGGTGGAGCCCAGGGAGGCACACAACCCAAGAGTGTGGCTTCTCCATACATCCTTCAGAAAAGCAGAAGTCCGCAATTCAGCACCCCCAGTCACAGTTCAGCTCCAAGCATCTCCCACGAATCCATGCTTGGTTAGGCAGGCTCCCACACAGCTCCATCAGCTCTGCCGCTGTCTTCACCTTCTTACTCTAGACCTGGTGTCATGCTCTTACTTCAAACCACATGACTTTCCCCTTACACATCAGACCTTGTAGCAAACTCCCATCTACACCCTTTCCAACCATGAGGCTTCTACCTCCTCTCTTTCAGCCTGCCCTCATTTAAATGCTCACCCCAGAACTGCCTATGTGACCACATATCCATCCCCTCCTAAAATGTGCCATTTTTTCCAGCTCCCTCACATCTTTTACCTTCTTTTGGCTGCCATCTTTAGTCAGGGCAAGAGTTCCCAGCAACTTCTGGAGTGGGCATCTGCCCCTGCCTCTCACGCAGGCATTGTATAAGCTCCCTGACTATCACAAGTCCCCATATTATCTTAGAGTCATGCACACCTTTCACCTTGGGCCATAGACCTCTTCCTTCAAAAAATGCACTATTAACTCGCCATTGTTATGCAAAGTATCTTAAATGCCATATCGTTCACTTCTCTTCCTTCCAATCAAGGTTGTGAGGAATACGCTCTACTATTTTCAGGGGACCCCTGCTCTGCACCCTGTTACAGAATGAAAGGGAGAGAAAAAGAGAAGAAGGGAGGGGGGATGAGAAAGAGAGAAAAATAACAGATATAAGAACGGGAAGTAAGAATAAGGAAAGGGAGTAAAAACAGCCAACGAATTCATTTAAGGGCATAAAAGGGTGAAGAGGTCAGTCATTTCTATTTTCAAATACCACTAAGAGGGAGAATGACTGTTTATGTCACCAGATACAGAAGCTCTCCTTGCTAACTGACTCAACATGGGTGCAGTCCAAGAAAGAATACCAAGAGGACAGTTACCAAGATAGGTAATATTCCAGGATGCAAAACAAATTCAATAACTTTAAAAGGATTCAAGTAATTTGTAAAGTCATGTGGGCCTGAAATTTCTTTGAATAAAAATTTTAATTACAAATTAAATTATCTTAACTGATATATTTTTATAATTCTAATGAGTTATATTTTCCTTAAAATTTATACACTTCATCAAAATTTCAGAATTTTTGGCATAAAATTTTTTTTCTAATTTTCTCTTGATAGTTAGTTCTTTTACTGTCTACAATAGCTATTATAAGTTCTTTGTTCAATCCTGATATTGGTAATTTGTGCCTTCCCTGTTCTTTTTCTTTATCAGTCTGACTTGTGTTTTTATCAGTTTTCAATCTTTCAGGGAACTAACATTTGGCTTTATTGAGTTTTTCTATTTTTTATTTGCATTCTATTGTATTAATATTTTGGTTTCATTTTTTAACAAAAAAAAATTTTAGTTATTTTTAGAGAGAGGGAAAGGGATCAGAATAAACTGATAACACCTATCAAGCTGTTGTTGCCTCTCACATGTCCCCCCACTGGGGGCCTGGCCTGCAACCCAGTCATGTTCCCTGACTGGGAATCAAACCAGCAACCCTTTGGTTCGCAGGCTGGTACTCAATCCACTGAGCCACGCCAGCCAGGGCATGGACTTACTTTAATTGTTTCCTTTCTTTTCCTTTTTTGAGTTTAATTTGCTGGTTTTCTCTAACTTCTTGAAAAGAATATTCAGAGTGCTGATTTTCAGCCCTTTTTCTTTTCCTATATGCATTTGTTGTATTATATTGCTCTCTAAACAGAATCTTAATTGTATCACAGAAATTTTGAAATGTGATATTTTGCTTATCACTGAGTTCTAAATGTTTTTTTTAACTTTTCATTGTATTATTCCTTTAACAATGTTATTAAGAAGTATTGTATATTGCTTAATTTTCAAGTACTTGGGGACTTTCAAGTTTTTGTTATATATTTCACACATTGATCAGGGAATAAATTATATATTTCAATCCTTTGAAGATTTGTTGAGACTTGCTTTATGGGCCAGTATATGGTCAATGTTGTTATATGTTCTCTGTGATTTTAAAAATAAGTTGTTGGAGATGGATGATAGTGATGACTGTACAACAATATGAATGTATTTCATGCCACTGATTCAATACATGTAAAAATGATTACAATGGTAAACTGTATATTTTGTGTATTTTACAATAAAAAATAAGTTTTGGCTACCATGTTCCCTGTGTCAATTAAGTCAATTTGGTAAATAATGTTGTTTAGGGTTTTATATCTTTACTAACATTTTGTCTGTATTTTCCATCAGTTACTGAGAGAAGTGTGGTAAATTTTCCTACTGTGATTATGAATTTCTCTGTTTCTCCTTTGGACTGTTTTATACATTTTGTAATTGCTTTCTATATTTGGGGCTATCTATCAGGTGGCTATAAATTTGGACCTATTGCATCTCCAGTGAATCGGCCCTTTTATCATTGTGATATGCCTATTTTCATCTCTAGTAATATTCTGTCTTAAATGTCTCCTTTAATATTCATACAGCTATATCAGCTTTCTTTCAGTAGGTGTTTTCTTACCCTTCTGAAAGAAGGGTTGCCCTTTCTACCTTTCTGTATTCATGTTATGTTATGTCTATAAGAAAAATATGATTGTGTTTGTTTTCTATTTAGTCTGACAACTTACGTCTTTAGATTGATATATTTGGTCTGCATATGTTTAGTGAGATTACTGCTATATGTGAGCTTATGTCTGTCATCTTCCCATTTACCCCTTCCTACAGCTGTTCTGTTTTTATGTCTTCTTTTTTTATAATTTCTTGACTTCTTTTGGATTGAATGAGTATATTTATTTATTCCATACTCCTACTATGTTATGAGTTCTTTAGTGTAAGTTTATGTATTTTATTTAGAAGCTACCTAGAAATTAAAAAAAAAAATTCTTGACCCATTAAAGTCTAATATAAATTCAGACTTTCACTTCCTCCTTGAAAATTCAAGTGCCCCAAGCATTTAACTCCATTCATTCTCCCCACAACTTGTATGCCATTCACCTAATTCTTTCTATATGATATTATTTTGAAATTAATATTTCTGTATATGTATCTAGACATTTACTCTTGTAATTTCTCCTATCTTCAACCTGAAATCACTGGAGAACACCTTTCCTTTGCAACAGCTCTTCCAGTGAACCATCTTCTCAGTTTTTGCTTATAAAGTATATTTTTTTGCTTTCCATTTTTTTAAAGAAAATGATCACTGGGTATAGAATTTTAAGTTCCCAATTTTTTATTGCTTTTAATATGACATTAATTAATTGCTGGCTTCCACTATCATTGTTTAAAAGTCCATTGTTAATCTTGTTGCTCTTTTCTCTGGCTACTCTTAAGATTTTCTCATTGTCTTTTGATTTCAGCAGTTTCATATTACATGCAATTTTACTGTATTAAAAGAAGCTAAGAGTGCTTCTTTAATATGTGATACCTGTTAACAGTTTCGGGAACTCTTAGCCACTGTCGCCCTGAAAAGTGCTTTTACGCAGTGCTCCCTCTCCCATCTGCTGGGATTCCAATTACATGTGTTGTTCCTTTTCCCTCTATCCCTTGTTATGTTTTCTCTTTCCCTCATTTCATTCTTTCACACCCAAATGTTCATTCTGAATATACTCTTTTGTCTTATATTACAGTTTACTTGTTCTACCTGCAGGGGTGGCCACCCATCTGTCAGTGTTAATCCATCGACCGGGTTCTTAATTTCCATTGTACTTAAGTTCTAGAATATTTATTTGAGTGTCTGGTTTATACCCCAAATTCTCAGTTATTCCTTGAACATATCAACATATCATGGTTATTTGAAAATTCATGTCTGAAAATCCATTATCTGCATCCCCTCTGGTCTGTTTACATTGCATACTGTTTCTCTTAATTTTTTATCACATTATTTATATGATTGGTTATTTTTTATTGAGTGTAGAACATTACATATAGAAAATCACTGTAGTAATTTCAAAATTAGGAGTATAAAGTTGTCTTCCAGAGAGGATTTCTATTTTCTTTAGAAAGATGGCTAAAAGCACTGGCATCCTAGGTCACTTTATTCTAATAGGAGCTTGAGATGATTTGAAAAGCTGGGCTGCAGTCCCAGCAAATAAGTATAAAATCAGTTTAATCTCACTCCAACCAAAAGGCTCATGTTTTTCGAGAGTTTTCATTCCTTCGCAGTCCCTGAGCGCCAATATTTCCCCCAGCTTCATGAGACTGTCAAGAGTTGTGCCCAGCTTCTCAATCTCCAAGTAACCGCCCCCATGATTCCAACAGCTGCCCCTGGGGAATGCTTCTTCAAACACAGGGTGCACCCATCCAGGTTCCACTACTCTCTAGATGCTGGCCCTCTCAGTTTGTACCGTCGTATTCATTCTGCTGTGTCTTCCAACAAATGTTTTCCACATTGCTTTCCAGCATTTCTAGTTGGTCTCAGTGAGATGGCTGTCAAGATTACTCAGTCGTCCCTTAAAAAAAAAAAAAGCAAAACTCTTGACAGGAAATATTTTTAGTTAATGAATAACATGAAGTTTCCCTCACCCCACCTGAGCACTTTGTCCCATCCTTATGTATTTCTAATCCCTCTGTCATCCAGCCTTCAACAAAGTCAAAATTCAAGCCTAAAAGAGTGAAAAGTTTAAAAATGAACAATAATCTTTACTTTAGTCAGCAACTTCACGTGTTGTTTAATCTCACGTAAAAAATGTATATTGTGTCATACTGTAGGCATGATGCCACAGAGCCTCTAAGAATGAAATCAAATTTCCAAGGCATGGCCCAAGTTTGGACCCAAATCTCTCTAATTTCATGTTCAGACCTAATTTCACTAGATAGCAGAAGCTCCTGAAGGGATAGTGACTGCCTAGATATAAGTACGGTGAGGAGGTAGAAACAAAAGGTGTTATTATGAATCAGGAACATGAAACCCATGAAATCAGCTATCTAGAAGGACACAGAGCATTTTCAAAGCAATAAATTTCAAAGAAGCGGAGAGCATCATCTAGCCAAAACAGAATTGTTTCTGCTGCACCTGGCTAAATAGATTCAAGGGCTTCCTGATGAATCATTTCACCGATGGGACCATTTGAATCTCTAAAAATTTTCCTTTTCTTAGGAAACTACGTCCTGGTACAGGATGAATTACTCTTGGAGGTAAATCATGGAGAACCTTGATCTTGTGATATTATGATCCTTTTAATGGTCCAGCCTCTTTGCTTAAACAAGACTGTCTATTCTCAAACCTCTTTATCAACTCAGTTCTTACTACATGCCAGGCACTATGAGAGGAATACAATACAGACCAAAATAGACAAAGTCCCTGTTCTCATGAAGTTTACAATTTCATGGAGAGAATACATTTTACGGATTATCACATAAGTGGTATGATGGTGAATGTTTAAAAAGCAGCTCTCGGAGGTTGTGGGGAATGAGCTCTGACTTATAGCATTTGCCTATTTGTTTAGTATAAATATTCCAGTCATGACTGATTTCAGGCTATCAAGATGCTGGCACTGAACATGAGAAGAGATATACACAATCAGCTCTCCCAAGACAGGGCTCAAGAGAAACGTCTGCCCCTCCCTTAACTATCAAAAAGAACTTGAATCAGGGTCCTGCCCATAATAAGGGATCATCAGAGGAAACCTCTTCTGACTAGCTATAGGGCAGGACAAACTTCTATTTACTAAATATCTGTTCTTCTTATCATTCTGCAATGACACTGAAGCCCCCAAGGCACCTTGTCTCATCCCTAGTTCATGATGTCTTATAAACCTGACACCCTGTTCTATCTCTGAACCTCTCGTGCATGTGGGGACTCTGCCTCTTTTGTGTATGTGGGGTTCCCATACCTATGTATATATTAAATTTGATTAATTTTGTCTTGTTAAAAAACAAAGCACTATGAACCCACTCTAGTGCCACACTGATGACAATAAATGGAAAAGAGATGTGTTCTGAAGCAAAGAAGCCCCATTCTACAAGATAGATAACAAAAGAACAATACTCAGTCTATATGGTTACAACAGGCATCTTTGGATAAGTGATGCTTGTGCTGAGATCTGAAGGATGAGTTCATGTTAAACAGGTAAAGGGTGAGCAAGGGGCATCAGCCTGTGTAAAGGACCCACACCATGGAGCACAGCCCACACTCTACCATCAGGGGGCTGAAAACAGCCAGTGTCAGGTGAGGAGGTGAGAAGTCTGTCTCCATGCTGGTCTATTCTGCTATTTCCTGCCAGGTCAGTTCCTCAGTTCCCCACCAATAACAAAAGCTGGAGAATGTTCAAAGCCCCCAAAAGGAAAAAAAAAGTGTACTGGAAAGCACTGGGGAGAACATTCGCCATGTGATGGGAGCCTAATCCTGGGGCCAGCAGCCGCCTTCACCAAGACCAACTGGCATCGAGTTGACTAAAGGCACCGAACAAGATTCTGGATTTCAAGGGCCTGGCAGCTTTGCTCAGCTATTCTCAGCCAATGACACAGCTCCTCTCTCTAAAGTTTGAGAAATATTTTCTTATTAAACTTTTAAAAAATGAGAAAAATGTTACAAATGGGAGAGGGAGAAGAGCACAGAAAATGATTGCACATTGAAATAAATGTGCTACTTGAGAAAATTATAAGTGCCTAAAAACAGGAGTTTATAATGAAAGTGCCTTCTCAAGCATAGCTATAGCATCACTATTCTGAGGCGAAAATACAATAAACTACCCTATTAAATCTAAGGAGTTAGATTTAATAAGATGGGTGGTATATTAAATAAATGCCAACTGATTATTAAAGATCTTTTTATTGAGGATTTACAACTATGTCATCAAATAACTGAACAGCATTCAGGTATAATAAGACCCATATGAGAAACTTAATTTAAAGTAGTGCAAAGAACCAAAAACGCTATTACAAACAGACCATGAAAAACTCAGAAAATAGATAAGTTAAGAGGCAAAAAACATCCCATCAATTTATTGTCAATAGTGGGGACTGAGGCAATGAGGGAGGACAAAATATCATTTACATATGAGTTAACTAAATAGCTATTCAAAAGCACTATAGCATGACAGAATGGCACATAGGTAGATGTGCCTTCCCCTAGGAGCTGAATGTTCCTCCCTTTTTCTCTTTTGAAAACATAATTATTTTTAAATGTGAATTTTCTGTAGTAAAGAAATCTTTGAGTTTCTCAGAAAATTGTCCAAAGTGAAAGAAAGTGAGCTTTAAGAGCTTAAAAGGGTCTCGTGTCTCTGCCCCTAGACTTGCTGCTAAGGGGATTGGAGGGAGGGAGAGACAAAGAAATAAGAGTGGGCAGTGGAGAGGGAGGGAACAAGACAGAAGGAAGAGGGGGAGGAGGAGAGATGAAGAGGAAGGGACGGGGAGGGAGGAAAAGATACTTGCCTAAGAGTAAATACCTTTCTGGGCTTAACTCTCATACATTGTGGGACATCAAGCAAGCTATTCCAAAAGTGTAGACTTCATCAATTTCCCCACAAGTCAAATTGATGGGCTAAGCTATAAGATCTCTGAAGTCCCTTTGAGTTCTCTAGTCCTTTATTCTATTCCCAACTCTAGTTCTTGGGTACTTTGGTCAAGTTCCCTGGAAAGGAAGAAAAACCTTGCAGAGAAACAAAACAGTCTAGGAATACAAGAGAGGGGCTAAGACCCAGAGACAGAGAGAACAAGGAAAAAGCTTCCAGAGTAATACTTTTACCATTTCGGTTTATGTGGTCCTTTCTGATTTTGGAAGGTTTCTCGTGGCTGTTACCCCTCTCCTTCCAGCCTCCTTGCTTAGTGAACAAAGAAAGTATTATTATTTCCATGAGAGGAGGCAACTGAGCTCAGGACTTGCACGGCGCCTTGTCCGTGAGTGGACCAGTCACAGGTAAGGGCTAGACCTCTCCGCATCTCAGTACCAGCCTGGTGGGCAGGTAGGGTAGGTACCTTAGATGCATGTGCAGGATCTTCCAAGACAGGCCCGGGACACATGGCTCGGGCAAGGCAGATGAGTACACAGCTTCACCACTGGGCCATCACTTCCCTTTGGCCCACAATAGGCAAAGAGTATTCCCCAGAGAGTAAGCAAAAAGATACCCCAAAAATTGCACTATTGACAAATGAGTCCATGTATAGCCTAGCTTTTAAACACCTGTCCTTAGTCACCTAATTTGTCCTGATACCCACCCCCCCCAAAAAAAAATAGCCTGTACATCTTTGGTACTTAAGATTTAAGACACAGAGATGTCCCCCATAAATCTGATCTCCCTCAGGACCTGTCAGTGAGCCCCCCTGCAGTTGCCTCCTAGGAGTAATATGGCTACTTTCTGTTCCTTCCAAAAGGCTTCAGTGGGGATGAAGAAATTACCTGTAAAATATAATAAGCAGTTCCCTAGTTTAGGTAGGGAAAACCTCATCTAAGCTATGAACAAAAGGGAGAACAGAAAACTACCAAAAAAATGAGGAGAAAGGGAAAATGTACATTTCTATATCTCCTGTAATTCACTGTCCAGGCTTATGGTGGTTCTATATTGTAGAGGGACATCCGTCAACACTAATCAATACACGTGGTGTTAGTCATGGATGATAAATTTGAAAGGGATTATAACTGTAAACAGTGATCAATAGAGACTTGCTGAAGGAGACAGAGAGGAAAAACAACCTTAAAATGTTACACGGTTAATAAAGTAAGGAGGGCAGGTCAGTCTTAAACAAAACTCCAAGAGACCTACAACATTCTAGTAACTTCTCTTATGGGAGATAGGATGGAAGGGGGAGTGGATAAATAATCCTCCCCCAGACCTTTTCGCAAGGCAATTGCTGCTAAAAGGGTGCGTTATTAATTTACAGCCTATTTGCTGATCCTTTTGGTTGGAAGGCACATTCTCCATTAGCATTTGGTTGAAGATTTGTTTCTGGATCCAAGCTGGCACCATTCAAAGCCCCCAGAACACAGCTTGCCCTTTCCCTGCCCCCACCTCCCTCCCTCCAGTCTCTTCTCTTCTCCCCTCCTTTGATTTCACCCCCCAGCACATGACTGAGCAGTGCATTCACAAGCGTGACATCCCTCTCTGCAAACAAATATATCCTGAATCCAAGCAAAAAGGAAAAAAAATGCAGGGAGCCTCCGCTGCTCACCCATAGATGAATGGAACTATCCGTCTTGTCACCCGGGGGTCGGAGTGAGAGGTTACTCCGAGTCTATACCTTAGCTTCTCTGCTGACGTTTGCAAGCAACTTCCTTAAAAATAAAACAACATAAAGAGTGAAAAAAAGAAGGCTGCCACATCAAGCCCTCAGCCAGTCCCTCTAGAACCTTTCCCGGATTGTGTCTTCTCACCACCTTTGGAGTCACAGCTCCAGGCCTGACATATAAATTTTTTTCCCACTGACCTTTTAGTGTCCTTTCTGCCAGAGTGTGTAAACCATAAGCTGATATATGAAGGCAATTTTTACTGGTGCCACTTGTATCTGAGTGATTGCACACACTTTACGTTTCTGGCCTGCCACCCCTTCCACCTTTCGAAGATCTCTCTATTTTCTTTTAAGGGAACTGCAACAAAGGTGAAAGCAAGTTTAACTGCTTCAAGACTTTGATGGCCAGAAGCACCTGTTTGCAGGATTCGTAACTGACCAGGGTCCATCTTCAAAGCTGGAATTTTCTTCACTGCTCCAGGGATCAGCAGGGCAGAAATAATGGGCAAGAGAGGTTAAAGTGGCACTTCTCCCCGCCACTCCTCAACCTCAACCAAAGCTGACAGACATCAAAGCTCCAAGCCTTGTTGAAGCCTCAGAGGACACAGAGCCATTGTGTCCATAAATTCGAACAGCCTGGGCCCCTGGGGACTTCCTTGGTCAGAGTTCAGGGTGGAGGGAGGTGGGGGTAAAGGAAGGAGTGGACATAAAGCCAGAGAAGACACCTAGCTGGCGGAATCACAGAATCCCGTACACTACCACCCTGCCATTGTCCCATCACTCCCTCAAAGCCAATGCTGCTGTGTCCTCCCAGCATACCCACAGGTACAGTCCTGCTATGCTCTGAGACATACCTAGGCCTTGGAAGAGCGACTATAAGAAGCCACAGGAGGGGCAGTATTTGCTCTTCTTATTCCAAGCTGGGATGAAAGCTAGAGAAGAAGTGTAGCACCTGACCATCACTGCCACCATGGTAATGCATGTAGTAGTGCATGTAGTAGCTCACAAGGGGTCAGGCCTCAAAACCGGAAGTAGGAGTGCCCTGATATAAAATTCATGCTGAAGGAGGAAGTATGAAAGAGTTGGACTGAGTTTGATGAAGCTCATTGTTGACTGGTCTACTTATGTCCTCTACATAGGAGCAGCAGTGATGAGTGAAACTTGCGATGAGAACGTGGCTCCTTAGGGCCTCCTACCCATCATGCCATGCTGCCCTTCCATTGCCATCCTGGGGAATCAGGGTTTGATTTCATTAAGGGCCCAATGGGTCCGATTTAGTGGAGCATAACTCAGTAAGAATGCCCTGCCTACCTTAAATAAGACGCATGGTCACTCTCAACTACTGGACCCCAATTGTCCCAAGAACTGTGAGGATCTAGGTAGCCAGTGAGGATGACTCCTGAAAGACCGCCCTCACCTTAAGGTCATTCTTTGCCAGTGTGTCTTAACCATTTGTAGGAGATTGCAGTTATTTACTACTAATAATAAAGTTCTAAGATGAAAAAACTATTAAAAACATATTTAAACAGGTTCTAGTTGACTTACTCACTCCATGTATTTAAATTTAAGTGAGAAAGAAAGCAAGGACATGTAGCCAGTGTTTGGGAATTGCCAAATCTGAAGACCATCTGATCTGTGTCATTGGCCATAGGAGAAAAGGGCTACTGTTACACCATGCAGCGCTGTGGCGATCATAAATTATTGCAAGGCTGTACCTTCCCCACAACATTCTTGAGGTGGAGTTCAAAATTTGGACATTGTTTGGGAGTATTTTGAGTATGTAAACATCATCCATCATCGGTGTGGCAGCTGAGAAAAGGGTAAGAAGTTATGGATAAATTGTTGACCAAAATAGCACAGGATAAAGTGTGGGGTGTGGGTAGGATCCAGGTAAATGGTCAGTAGGCCATGTCCCATGACAGACCTTTGGGAGGGGAGAGTAGTTCATATAATAGACCATAGAGTCACGTAGGTGAAGACCACGGAGCTGGGAAGCTAAGGAAGTTACAGAAAAGAAGTGCTGGGAGTCATAGCTTCCTCCTGCTTCCAAGCTGAAACGCCACTTAAAGTAAGGATCCCGGCTCCAAGGGCTAATGAGGACAGGGGCAGTGGCATCCATGTTTGCCAAGCTTCGAGAACTCCAGGACAGTGGAGGTGATGCTGAGTGCTCCAGCTTAAGCAACTTCCCCTTCAACAAGTGGTGACAAGGCTTTGAGAGGCACTCCAGTGGGGACCCCGGGGAAATAGCAATGGTGGCAGCCCCAGGCATAATTTCAGAATGAGTAGAAGGGACTAGCCCTGTCTGAAGCCTGGCTAGAGACCTTGGAAATGCCTGTGATGTACAACTTTGGGGTTAGCCAAGCAGAGTTCCAAGGGACAAAAGTCCTCGTGTGCCAACTGCAGGACTGAGTGAGCTAGAAATCAGGGCTAAAGAAACAGGAGTGTACTGTTCACCTCAGTTAAGACAATTGATAGACATGCAATCCTAGAAGGAGACACTGAGGGACAGACTCCAGACAGAAAATTTATTTTCATTAAGCATCTCAACCAGTCATTGATCCAAAAAGTTTAACGTACAAACAACATTGTGGTATTTTTACTACATTTCACAAATGAGTAAACTGAGGCTCAGAAAGCCTGAGTGAGTTAAGTAGTAAGTGCCAGAGCCCAGAACTACCAGTCTCCAAAGCCACTGACCTTTTCTGCACCACATACCATTTCCCAGACACATTTAGCCCTTCTCAAACAGAATGGGTGAGACTCAGATATTGGAAGGGGAAAAAGATGTTCTGATCCCTCAATCCTGGAGTCAAACAACTTTTGAACTATTGAGAATACTATACTGTTTACAGTGGCCAAGAGCAAAGGTCAAGCAAGACTGAGAAAGGTCAAGAAACTGAAAAAAAAGGCTTAATCAGCAAAGTTGTGCCAAAATTAGTTGAAGACACAGCCTATGGTTCATTTTTGTCATTCCCATCTCCTAACTCCCTCAGAGTGATGGTTTTGTGTTTTTCCTCTTGACTACATAGTGAAGCTGATAGCTCTTCCTGGCCCAACTCTTCATTTGGCAGAAGAAAGATGAAGGAAGGATGAACAAGAAACTGCTCAGAGAAGGGATGTCCTCAGAGAAATTCAGAGAAAAGGCCAATTCACAGTGGCACAAGAGAAGGTGTTCCATCCCATTACTTCTTGAGGTAGGTGGAGGTGTCAAGGACCCAGAAGCTTGCTATGAGTGCTTTTCACAATCTAAATGAAAAGACAGTCTTTTTGATAGAGATGTCAAAACAGGGGTTTAAAAGTGCCTTGTCCCACAAACAGAAACTTCCCTTACCACTCAAGAGGGATGATTCACCAAAGATCTCCTATTCCAAAAGTCAGTTCATTCATACATTTACTTATTTGTTCACAAAGTATTTATTGAGCTCCTGCTCTATGAAGGACACCATGCCAGAGCTAAAACAAATGTGGTCCTTAACCCATGAAACTGACAGTCCCACAGGGAAGTTAGACACTGGGCACATAACCACCTAAGGGAATGTGAAAGAAGAAATACATGATGCAATGAGAGCTTATGATAAGGAATTATAATTGGGTCAGAGGGAGGAAGAGGATTCCCTGATGAGTGAACGGAGAGCTGAGATTGAGGAGGAGTTGTCTAGGTGAGTGGGGATAGGGAGAGAATTCCAAAAAGAAAAACCAGTGTATGCAAAATTTCTGTGGCAGGAGAGGACATGGCAAGAATGCTGGTTTAGCTGAGACCAGAGAGAGGAGAAGGAGATATAGGACAAGACCGGAGACACGCACCGAGCCCTGACCATGCGGAACCCTAACCATGGACTATGGTAAAGATTGAGGTCTTCATCTAGAAACCAATAGAAAGCCATTGAGGCATTTTTAGCTGAAAGAAAAAAGTGGCATAATCAGAACTTTGGCTCAAAAACATCACTTTGGTTTCTGTTTAAAGAATGAATTTGGATGAGACCAGAATGAAAGAGGACAGCCAGTAAGAAGGTTGTTGCCACCTCCAGTGAGATTATGGTGGTTTGGAAAAGGGTATTAGGATGAAGGCAGAACACAATAGACTGACTTAGGTTATCTGGGAGGTCATTCAACAGATCTAGGCGGTGAGCTGATTAAGGGAGATGAAGAGGGTGGAAGTAACAAGGATAATTTGAAGTTTTCTGGCCATGTGGGCACAACATTTCTCCTAGAAAGCAGAAGCATAAAATTCTTCTGTCACAGACACATGAATTCTTTTGGGGAGAAAGCACCACTGCTGCTGGAGAGAAAACCAGAAAGGAATAGCAGGGTATCCTGGAGACCGATAAGGCCACACCTGCTCAAAAATGGCCCAGAGATCCATAAATCCATACACTCCCTCTCTCCCTCCCCTCCCCATCCCCCTGTATCACGGATGCATATCAGGGTGCTTGGTATATGGGGGTGTAGGGGGTGGCAGGCGGGATCTGAAGACCAGCTCCACTAAGAGGGGTAAGTTTGGCTTCAACAAGTCTCATTACCTCTCTGCTCCTCATCTTGAGGGCTGTGAACTAGATTCATGGTTTTAAACACTTCTCAGAAACCTGGTTTTCTAGAGTATATACATGGCCACTTGGATTTATGACCAATATGCACCTCCCTCCACTTCATTCCATCCCAAACTACCAAATCCTTACTTCTCTTTTTAGTGTGTTTATCCCTTGGGCTCTTGAAGAGGCAGTAGCTTACCTTTGAGGGGGGGAAAAAAAGTGTATCCCAGAAAAAGAAAGATTTGAAAACCACTAAAATACACAATTTTGAAGACAGGCCTCAGATCTCTGAATAGAATAGAAATTCTATTTTCTGTGTCCTACATGGAAAGGAAAGGAAAATTCTAGAAGGAGAATCTCTACCACAGAGGATGAAAAAGATGACCTCCAAGTTTAAAGCCACTGCCATAGCATCATTGCTCTTAGAGAAAGACTCCATACTCACCGCTTTTCATGACCTTCCAGATGCCACTAAGCCTTAGCCTTCTGGTCTGTTCCACGCCCTCAACAGGCCCATAGGAGGCAAGGGAGAAACAGCCAAGATGAATTAAGAGTCTTTCTCTGCTCCTCCTTCCTGTGGCCCACTGTTCTGTCTCCCCTGGGTCCTGAGTCTCTCCAGTTCTTAGGAGAAAATCTTCATTATTGAGAGCAGCCAGGAGCTCAGAGTAGCTCTTGATTGATGCTGTCAGTTAGATGAAGAGCTCTTGTGGCAGAAACTGTCTTTTCTTCATTAAATTTGCAAACATGCCCAGGAGCTAGTCTGTGAGCTGCTTATCAATAAATGGAAATACACTGATAGACCCAAATTCATGCCAGGCTTTGATTGAGAAAGGACAGATACCTTGCCAGTATCCATCTCAAATAAGAATTCCTAAGATCCCCTGTTTTCACTCAGACATCGGTTCTGGTGTGAGGCTCTCCTCAAGATGGGTCATCACTGTGACAGCTTCCAATCTGTGGGATGGAGAGTCTTCCCCTATACATAGAGGTCTTGCATCTCTTATTCTTTCCCAAGATTATGAGAAGAACTGGATCCCCAAGGAGGTGATGGTGGCAAAGCTCTGATTATGTCACCAATGACTCAGTCATGAGGGATCTCCTTCAACACAGCCCACAGGGACTTCAGAAAGGCTGAAGCTGGTAGAAATTGGGTTTACCAAGACTTCCAAATGCCCATGCAAGACTGTAGGACAAGAAGCAGGCCTTGCTAAGGGGCCAGCATTAAATGAAGAGAGAAAGGCAGGATAAAAGAAAGAAGAGGGGAGGAAAGAAAACCACTTGTAAGAGCCAAGCAGGACATCTTTTAACCTACTTTAGAAAGCAAAATTAAAAAGAGCTCTACTTTCTGACATCAAAATCAAGACAACAAGATCATAAATAATAACAATTTTATAAGGAACAAACACCAAAATTGCCATCAAGCCAACAAGCAATAGCTCAAGAGCTCTAACCTACAGTTTTCAACAATTGACTTTTAAAGTGATTGTTCATCCATCCACCTTGATTTCATTGTATGGGATAATGTCCATATTGGCTGGCATTTATAAAATTCCAGCTGTGAGGAGATAATGCCATCAATACAAGTGGCTGGGCCATGGGGTAAGGACATGGGAAGGAGGCCTTTCTTGCATGGTTTGGATCATGATTTTCATTTTATTGCAAATTTTTTCCCTCTCATTGCCAGGCTTTGCTCTTTTCTTGCCAAGTAGATTTACTAGTCATTGAATTGCAGCTTCTCAGAGGCACAAAATGTAGTGGTGACCAGCCATGTTATGTACCTGAGCACACTACTCCTATTTTCCCAATGTCTAGGAATTTTGGGCCTTCACTGGTGCTCATTCAAATAACAACCCTTCATGTCAAAGTTCTATAAACATGCTTTTCACCATCCTATCCAACAGATATTAAGAGCCTGCATTCATTCATTCATTCATTCATTCATTCATTCACTCACCACTGACTGACCACATATCATGAGCCACAGTCTCCCTTCCCCTATGTGGAGATGGAAGAAGGAAAACCATTTCAAAACAACATTAATGGGACACCACAAAACATGGAGAGCATCCTACCAAGACCAGGAGGTCAGGGAAAGCCTCCCACATGAGAGAAACCTTGAAAAGGAACTGAAAAGAAAAGCTGAAGCTGGGAAGAGTACATAGAGAAAACAGAACTCCCAGACAATAGGAGAACCATGTCTAAAGGCCCACAGGGCAGAGACACAGAACATGATGCATTGGAAGAATCATCACAGTAATAAATTATGTTAATGGAGCACTTACTCTGAGCCAGACCCTGTGGTGAGCACTTCGCAGATATTAGTTCATTTAATGTTCACAACAACCCTGGCAGGTATGTATTACTCTTATTTTCAGATAACATATTAAAGAAGTTAATTTCCCCAAATCAGGCAACCATTAAATAGGACTTGAACTGTTTTTCTGACTCCAGAGCCCACATACTACTGCTGTGGCAGACAGCATAAGCTTAGCTAGAGGGCAGGGTATATTGGAGAGGTGGGTGGTGTTGAAAATGAGGGTTAACAGGTATATAGGAGCCTTGCATGCTTACTAAGCAGTCTTGATATTATTCAGTAGTCTTTCAGAAGCCAAGATGGATTTAGGCATAAATGAGAGAGGATTAGATTTGGAAAATCACTCTTGTGGCAAAGCAATGAATCATAATAGTGAAAAAGAATGAGGAAAGTCATCTCTTTAGCATTTTATACAAAGGAACCTTCTCTGGTTTATCTCCATAAGCCTCCCCACCCCTAATTTAAAAAATAAAATAAAATAAAAATGGAAAAAAGGCACAAGATATTTTAATTATAAAGAATAATACAGACTTTACTTTCAGCCAAGGTTGAGTAAAAGAGACAGGATTTAGACTCCTGCCTGAAACAATAAAAAAGCAGACCTCATATATATAGTACCTACATATATAGTATATGTGTATATATACCTGCATACTTGTTTTCAATGTTTGATATTCATCAAACATTGGATATCAGACAGTGAAGGTCAAGGATCCCTACAATTGCCCTAACTTACTGCCTGAAGAGTTTCCAGGTTGTGATACAAGGAGAGAGACGCACATGGAACCCAGTGTTCTGAGTTGAAGACGAAGAGCTGGGAATCTGAGAGGCAGTTTGAGTTTTTAGGGCAGAGTGGTAAAGAACAAACAGAGAAAGAGAGAGAGACAGAGAGAGAGACACCTGAGGGAAGTCCCTCCCTTGAGTTTAGCTGAGTACTGATCAGCTCAAATACATGAGTAAACTATTCAAGAACAGGGGGAAAATCATTTGAAAGGATTAGAGATAAAAAGAAACAGTACCTCTTCCAACAGCCAGAGTACAAAATCTCATAATTATACAAAGAAGGAGTTTACCTCAGTTGTGTATAAAATTAACCGTAGACTACAGTGCTCTGATCCTGCCTAACAAAGCACAGAAACAAGACATGAACAGCTCAAGCTATTTCCAAGCAATTTAATACTGTCAAAAAAAGCACAAAAATATTAATAAGAATAATAAAACATGCGATACCTAACAAGGTAAAATTTTTAATACCTGACATACAATTTAAAAAGACCAGGCAGGCAAAGAAACAAAAAATATGACCATAATAAGTAGAAAAATCAATCAATTGAAATTGACTCAGAATTAATACAAATGATAGAATTAGTAGACAAGGACATTGAAAGAATGATTAAAACTGTATTCCACATATTCAAAAAGGCAAAGGAATACTTTAACATGTTAATTGAGACATGAGAGATGTTTTTAAAAGGCCCAGATCTAACTTCTAAAGATAAAAACCACAATATCTGAGATGAAACATATACTAGATTAAATTAAAAATAGATTAGATGTTGCAAAACAGCAGATTAGTAAACTTGAAGAAATAGCAATAAAAACTGCGCAAAATGGAAAAAAAATCTGTTACAACTATGCCAGGCCTAATATTCATGTTATTTTAGTCTCTGAAAGAGGAAAAGCTATAAAACAATACTTGAAGGAATATTGGCTAAAAATTTTCCAATTTTGATGAAAATTATAAATCCACAGATTCAAAAATCTCAATTCCAAGCACAAGAAACATGAAGAAAACTATACTGAGGCACATCATAACCAAATTTCTTAAAACCCAATAATAAGTAGGAAATTTTAAAAGCAACTAGGGAACAAAAGGACACATCACATCCAGAGGAGCAAAGATGAGAACAGAGGCAGATTTTTCTTGGGAACTGTGCAAACTACATACGGTCCAGTGGCATCTCTACGGTACAGAATGGGAGAAAATTGTCAACATAGAATTCTTTACCTTGTGAAAAATAAAGGCAAAATAAAGATTTTTTCAGACATTCAAAAGCTAAAAGAATTCATTGTCAGTAAATACGCATTACAGGAATTTTAAAGGAAGTACCTCAAGCAGAAGGAAAGTGATAGCAGGCGAAATCCAAATCTACACAATGAAATGAAGAGTACCAGAAATAGTACCTAAATGAATAAATGTAGACTTTTTAACTTATTATTTAAATTAATTTAAAAGATAAAAGCTATTTAAGCAAAAGTAATAAAAATGTACTTTCTGATTTATAGCATGCCTAAAAGTAAAATTTTTGGTAAGAATAGCACAAGGGCCAAGGGGAGAGAAACGGAGGCACATCGCTATAGTTGTTGTCATCCTAATACCATACACAAAGTGGCATAAACTCCCTGAAGGTGGGCTGTGATAAATTATGACATGTGCTATAACCTGGGCAACTATAACTTGGGCACAGTCTCATGCTCACAGGAAGGACAGATTTTGGAAAAAGCCCCTTTGGAGAGGAGAAGCACACAATACAGCCAAAGTTCATGGTGAGGTGCTCGCAAGGCACAGTGCGGCTGGAGCTGTTTCTCCATTTTTCACTTGTATTTCTGACTCCCAAGCGGAACAGTTCTCTAGAATTTTATAATGGTAGGGCTGCCCACAAAATGACATGGTGAAAATGCAATCATTCTATCAAATATCCTTCCAGTTTATCTTTTTTCTTCTTGATCAAAGTATTATAATTTGTTATATCATTAAATAAATTGCATTTATACATTATAATTTAATGCTGATCACTTGTACTTGACAATTCTATCACAATTCGTATGGTTTTAAATTTTGTCCCTTTGGAAAAGTAAGGGAAAGGAAGACATGGCATACATTTTCTTAAGGGAATAAAATCTCAGGAAGGTTTTTGTGGGAGGGATCTTTATTGTTTTGCTGATTTGAACAGTCCAGATATGCTTTAAAACATGACATACAATCTTTGAATGGCCCTAACTCTGGCATTGATGTTTTTCTACTGCCAAGTCCCTAAGGGCAATAATATGTTGGCTTTAATAAGTCTTGACAAAATATAGAGGCTGCTGTTATCCCACAAAAGGTGACAATGTGGGCTTAGATCTTTGGTCCATATGCAATCCCTGGTTTCATCCTGGCCAGGTGAAACAAGATCTTCTCTTGAAGGTACTACTACAATATGCAGCAGCAGTGCCCCAAGGTAGGGCCTGTACAACTCTAAAAGGAATTCTATAGGATTTCTCATGGTCTGGAGAGGCCCAGAAGAATTTTACTGTTGGCAGACAGATTTGGCTTGAGTGTTGTGTCAGGTGCTAAATTATTGGGTGGAGAGTGCTGTGCATTCTTCCATTGTTGGATGCAATGTTCTGTAAAGCTCTATTATGCCAAGTTAGTGGACAGTACTGGTTAGGTCTTCTATGTCCTTATTGATTTCTCTATATATGTTCTATCTGTTATTCAGAGTAGGTGCTGAAATCTCTAATTATTATTCTCTGTGTTTTCTCTCTGCAGTTTTATCAGATTTTATTTCACATTTGGAAACTGTTATTAGGTGAGTAAATGTTTAAAATTGTTATGTCTTATTAATAAGTAGACTCCTTTATCATTATTAAATGATTATCCCTGGTAATATTCTTTGCCATGAAAGCTAATTTACCTGATGTTAATATAACCACTCCAACTTTCTTTAGGTTAGTGTTAGTACAGTATATCTTTTCTATCAATTTACTTATAACACACATCTGTCTTGATATTTAAAGTAGGTTTCATATAAAAAGCACATAGCGGGTCTGCACATCTCTGTCTCTTAATTAGAATATTTGACCATTTATATTTAATGTGATTGTTGATATGGCTGAGTTCAAATCTGCCATCCTGCAATTTGTTTTACAATTGAATTATTTGCTCTTGCTCGCTTTTTCTCATTTTTTTGGATTAAGTAATTCTATGATTTTATTTCATCTCCATGGTTATCATGTACAATTCATTGTTTTATTATATTAATGGTTACCCAGACTGTCAGTCTTGATTAATTCAATGACTTTTTAAAATTAATTTAATCATTCAAGTTAAAAAAGTAGATCCTCAATCATGCTGATAAAAAGATAATATTGAACTCGGAATATGTCTATATATTTTTGGAATCAAATTGGGATCTATAAGCCACTGAAAATATCTCATCCATATGTCTATTCACACAAAGACTTAAGCACTATTAAATTCTACTTAAAAGCCTCAAGCAAAAAGCAGCCAGTGGGTATGAGATGGTGGTCAAGAGAGGAGTGAGGAGGGTGCCACCATCAGTTACTTAGAGGCCTGTGCCATGCCTAGGGCTGAGTGTTATGAACAGAACAAAGTGGGAGTTAGGGGTGCTGACAGCCCTGCACAGTCAAAAATCTATATAGAAATAAATAAATATATAGAGAGAGATATTTATTTCTATATACAGATCTATATATATATAAACCTAACTAATAGCCTACAGTTGATGAGAAGTCTTACCAATAATAGTCAATTAACTCATATTTTCTGTTATATATATTATGAACTGTATTCTTACAATAAAGTAAGCTAGTGAAAAATGTTATTAAGAAAATCATGAGGAACCTGGCTGGCGTAGCTCAGCGGATTGAGCGCGGGCTGCGAACCAAAGCATCGCAGGTTCGATTCCCAGTCAGGGCACATGCCTGGGTTGCAGGCCACGGCCCCCAGCAACCACACATTGATGTTTCTCTCTCTCTCTCTTTCTCCCTCCCTTCCCTCTCTAAAAATAAATAAATAAAATCTTAAAAAAATAGAAAATCATGAGGAAGAAAAAATATATTTACATTATATGTAAATTTAAAACACTCCTCATATAAATTGATCCACACAGTTCAAACCCATTATTTAAAGGTCAAATGTACATCATTTATGGAATCCTCACCACAGCTGTATGTGGTAATTGTTATCCAATTTTACAAGACGCATAAAGCAAGACCTAGATGACAATTTATTAAGTTGACAGAGTAACACAAATAGCAAACAGACTAGAAGAGACTAGAACCCAGATCTGTTTCACCTAAAGCCCATGTACAGATGGCAGCACAGATGACCTCAAGATGACAACTGTCAAAAATGATGTCCCTACCATCTAACATAGTGTCTGCCTATTAAAAAGTGAGTGTTCAGTGTTTGTTGAATGAATGAATGAATGAATGAACAAATAAGAAAAGGAGTAAGTGAAAGTGGACTCAAATCAGCCAGCCTCATGAGGGTGTCTATGTTGATCCTAAGGAATCCAGCCAAGTCATAGATGTATCTCCTTTTATAAAATGCTGTCCCACCTCCCAAATCCACCCTTGGCACACTGCACAACTTTTTTTGGTGTGGGGGTGAGAGCTCTTAAACCCTTCCCCAAAAAACTTTCTGCATTTCCCCAAAAAACTTTCTGCATTTCCAATCTACTAAGGAGCCAATAAGGATCTCTTTCTCCACAGTTAGGATGGATTCTACTAATGATAATTTAGTGGAAACAGCAAGTTTTCAAAAGTTAGGAACTCTAGATATAAGTATGTGAATGGCACCCACAGGCACATGCTGGGTCTGATCTTAAATCAAATGAAAGAGGAAAATTGCAGGCAGAGCCTCGTTTTAGTTCAGGAATAAACTCAGTAGGCCTTCTTGATGGAGTGGCAGAACTACTTAAGCAGGATGACAGTTCAGCTCTCAAATCAGTTTAGGATTGATTTTTAAAAGATGATGTGAATTTGCATGTGAACCAAGAGAGTCACAAAAGACGGTCCTCAATGTTGCCACACAGCCTACAAGATCTCTGACAGGGCACAGGAGGTAAAGGCAATATTTAAGCTTAGTTCTAGACTGGAGGAGTATTTCAGGCTTCTGAAATCAGGGTGTGGGCCCTGACTGGTGTGGCTTAGTTGAGTGTTGTCCCGCAAACTGAAAGGTTGCATGTTCAATTCCTAGTCAGTGGATATGCCCTAGGTTGCCGGGGCATGTACAAAAGGCAACTAAGTGAAGTTTCTCTCTCACATCGATGTTCTCTCTCCCTCTCTCTCTCTGTCTCCCTCTCTCTCTCCCTCCCTCCCTCTCTCCCTCTCTCTCTCCCTCCCTCTCTCCCCTCCCTCCCTTCCCCTTTCTAAAAAATAAATAATAAAATCAGGCTGTGAGCACAAGTCAAATGTCAGGCCATTGGGGCTGCCCTCTGTGAGCCCTCTGTTTCCTTTTTAGGTTCATGTCTCTATTCTCAAGATTAGATGTGAACTGTAATACACATTCACAGGGAATCTAGGCCATGACATTGGTTGCTAAAGCTGTTGCAAACTAGGATCTCCGTTCATAAAGATGACCTGCCTGTCCAGCAGGTACTCCCCTTTGACCCAGATTATAGCAAGAAGACTCAGAGTTTATTTTAAATAAAATAGTAATCATCTCTTACATTTGAATTATGTTTTACAACTTACAAAGGCTTTCATTTTCATTATCTCATGGGCAAGGCTCAACAGGCCTGACAGCAAGGCAAATAAATAAAAGTGTAAACTATATTTTTTATAGCTACTTTTGAGTACAAACACTGAAAATCCAAGAAGAAAAGAAAATTGGAAATTAGAAACATAAACCTATAACCATGACCAAAAAAAGAAAGAAACAAGTGGATCAAGAAAATACAGAACAAAGCAGCATACAAATTGGAGCGATCGATATAAATCACAAGAAAACCAAAGCTACTGATCAAACTCTAAACCACACCAGCCATTTCTGAAATAACCACTCATGTCTCTGAATACAGGAACAATGCAACTTCTCTTAGATGAATCATTGACATAATTACCTCCAAAGATTTGGTGAGCACACAGCCTCTGTTTTTATTTAGGCAGCAAGGCATTGTAAAAACAAATCTTAACTTAGGCAGAATGTTCATTCCTGCATCGTTTTTCTAATTTCTTCTAATTCTGGTCCCACTTTAAAATGAGCTGTCTCTACCTCAACACACCCACTCCATCCTGGTCATCACCACCACTTACTGCACAATGAAGAGAACACCTTTGTGTGAAGTATTGTCCTGCAAAGCACTATGTAATGGTGCAAGATGATTGCTACTGGATTAAACAAAATAATCTTTTATAAATATAATATAATACTATATAGTATATATCTATATCTATATATACATCTATATCTATGTATATCTATAGGTAGGTAGGTAGATAGACAGACAGACACACAAAAGTTGTTTATATCTCTGAGCCTTCTTCCTCAGAGAGAGGAATCAAGGGCAGAGGGGAGGACATTGTTGGACTGGGTCATCTTTATAGACTGGTTTACAATGGACCAACAAACAAACAAACAAATAGCATATATTAGTTTACTCGCTTGTAATGATTAGAAAGAGAGAATGAACTGCCCTACCCAATACCTGGTAGGATCTCTGAGCACCACCAACTCACAGAAATGTTCATGCTAGGGTCCCTCAGCCCTTTATAATTCGAACTCAAAAGTCAAGTTTAATTTTTTATGATTAAAATGAGAGATAGTTCAAACTGGAAATTAACTAAAAGTCAAGTATTTGACTGTTACATAAGGTAATATTAGTGCATTCAGTACATTTAACAGGCTTCCAACCCATAGTTAGTTGGTCCTTCAGTAATTTCTCTAACAAAATGATAAGGTTGATCTGTAATGAATTTATCAGTATTTGTACATGTGACCTTCTAATATTCTCAAAAATGACAACACTCTGAAGCTAGCTAAGTATTTTCTGGCTAGTTTGTTTGAATGATGTATAGCTTTGAAGTCAGGGTAATCTATATTTGGATCTACAGAGTGGGGCTGAACAAAGTAAGTTTACCGTTGTGAGTATGCAAAACAGAATTTATTCTCGCATTACTATTTATTAATGATTGCATTATTTTCCCTACAAACAACTGTAAACCTACTTTGGCCCCACCCTGTATAGTTAACTGCTATGAGACTCAGTTTGCTCATTTGTAAAAAGTTCACCTTACAGAACTATTAAAAGAATTAAATGAGATAATGGATATAAAACAGTCATGTTGGTGCCTCGCGCATGGTTGGGCAGACATTTGGTAAACATAATTCTGGATGTGTCTATGAGGGTACTTCTGGATGAGATTAACATTGCAATAGGTGGACTGAATAAAATAGACAGCCTTTCCTAATATGGATGTGCCTCATCAAATCAGTTCACCAAAATAGAAAAGTCCAGTATGAAAGAACTCTTCATGCCTGACTGCTCAAGCTAAGACACTGGTCTTTTCCTTCAGACTTAAACTGAAAAATCGGCTCTTGGGACCACTGGCTTTCTAACTGAAACTTATACCAGTCACTCTCGTGGTTCTCAGTCCTTCTGACTCATAATGAAACTACACCCTCAGCTCTCCTGGGTTTTCAGCTTGCCAAATATTGATCTTGGTACTTCTCAGCCTCCCTAATCACAGAAGCCAATTTATAACATATATACATAGGATATATATTTTATATATTTAATATATTATATTTATATATATTTAATTATGTTTGATTTTAATATATTTATTATTTATTAAAATATATGCACATTAACATTAATGCAGATTCATAAACATTTATAGCTATATTTTACTTGTTTTTAAGTATTTAATATATTATATGTAATATTTATTCATTTTTATTAAATGTCATATTTTTAATTTTTATTCATTTTATATTTATTTATAAATAATTCTTTCATTTATATATGTTATATAGGGGTGAACAAAAGTAGATTTAAGTATCCACTTTCATTGATTGTTGGTTAAATTATCAGCCATCATTATCTAAAAGAGAAATCATAAGTAAGGATACAAAATAAGAAGAAGAAAAGAAATAATACAAATAACATGATAATACATAAATAATAGCACAAGAATAAACTGTTTTGCATACTCCCGTCTGTAAATCTACTTTTGCCCCCACCGCCCTCCCCTCTCCACCAGTGGATATATCTCCTGTGGGTTCTGTTTCTCTGGAGAACCCTGACTAACCAGTTATCTACAGCTATCCTAGACCTAGACAAAAGGAAACCTTGCCCTGGTCCTCATACTTTACACAAGCCTATATATCACAAACAAACAAAAGGAATAAAAGTACATTTACTAAAGAACTCACTGGCACCTCCGCCACTCGTCACTCAGTGCTCCTTGTTGCCATCACACCACCATCCCTAACCATCCACTCCCACAGTCAGCACTGTTCAGGCCCCAGGAAAGACTTCTCCACATTTCCCTGCATTCTCAAAACAAAAACCAGCCGTGTGTGAATGCCAGGAACACTTGTGGGCTGCGCTGCTGCTGACATCGATACTGACACTACTTGAGAACGTGAAAAAACTGAGCATTAGAACTGATTGGCTAAAAGAATAGACATATGAGTTATCTTGTCAAATCTTTCCTCCTCATAGATAGCTTGAATTCAATAGATTCTTGCATAACTTTGGTTTCCCAATGGTGCTGAGAATTCTTTTCATGCTTTTCTTTGTGTCCCAATTCATGACCTCAGGGGCACTCATGAATAAGCACGGTATGCTGTGCACTGGGGTGACTAGGGAACATTTTGCAATATTCGACAATCTATATCACCCTTAAATTTATGTCTTTATATAAATCTAGGTATAACATTCATGAAGCGTGATGATACTGAATCTTTAGCTTAGCAAGTAGATGGACATTAAATGCTAAAATTGAAAATAATTTAATTTTCTTAAAAGTAAGACAGTCACATTTTGAAAATTAAAATGTCAGTCTGATTTACATAACTTCAATTTTAAAACTTGCTGCCCTTAATTAGTTTATATTTTTATTTATTGTATTACACATTTTAAGATATTTTAGAAGAAAAGTAACTTTGGGACGCATACATAAATTCCAATTTTTTTAGTTTTATGTTTAATGTGCCATATATTTTTAGAAAAATATTTTTATTTGTACACTTACTACAATTACAATTTTTATTTCTTAAACCACTATTATCAATAGATAACCTACTGTGCGAAAATACTGATTAATCATCCCACAAATGATTTTTGTTAAAATTAAAGAAAATAAAATACATATATGCCTTTAGTTTATTACTCAGCCAAATATTACCAACCATAAAAATGACTCAGGTATGCACAATAACAATTAAATTCTGTCATCTTTGATTTCCTGCCAACCTTCAGTCATATAATAAGAACAGCTTTAAACACATTTGTCAATTTTGCCATTAGGAAGGTATAATTGTCACGATAGGGGGTAGACGTATTTTATGTAATAGTCTGTTAGCTTGATTTACAACTATGGAATATTTAGACATGTTATACCAATCTCCATTTGCACTCTTGCCTTAGAACCCACAAATAGGAGGGCTATGGCCATGTTCCCAATTTGTTCAGGTTGCCAGGGTTACTTACCTTCAGTGGTGAGGTGTAACTACATACATATGACCACAAAAAAAAAACAACATTCTTTTTTAAGTTCAAGAAGAGCTGTTAAGCTTGAAGGTCATGAAAATATGGGAAAAATTCAGCCAATCAGTTTGGTGATTGGAACATCACACATATGAGTGGGAGAGAGGGAGGATGCTAGGTGTTTACCAGGGAGGTTGACACCTTCTAGACTCCTCAGGTTGCCTCTGTGTGATGGGACACAAGGGCTCCTTATTTTATAACCGAACGTTTGTGCCTTTTGATCACCTTCATTCATCTCTCCAACTCCCACCCCATGCCTCTGACAACCACCAATCTATTCTCTGCACCTAGAGTTCCGTTTTGCTTATTTGTTTAGATTCACATATAAGTACAATCACATGGTATTTATCTTTCTCTGTCTGATTTTCATCACTTAGCATAATGCCCTCAAGAGTGGTCATGTTGTCACAAATGGCATGATTCTCTTCTTTTTTTTATGACTGAATAATAATCCATGTATGGACATTAGCTATCTATCTTTGTAGATTTATTTACATCACACATTCTTTATCCATTTATTTATTGATGGACACTTAGGTAATTTACATGTCTCTCTTCAGATAAATACCCAGAAGTGGAATTAATGGATCATATGGTAGTTCTATTTTTAATTTTTTGAGGATGCTCCATACTGCTTTCAATAGTAGATGTATCAATCTACATTCCCATCAACAGTGCGCCAGAGTTTCCTTTTCTCCACATCTTTCCCAATGCTTGTTATTTCTTGTCTTATTGATAACAGCCATTCTCACTGGTGTGAGGAGATATCTCACTAAGGTTTTAATTTGTGTTTCTCTGATAATTAATGATGTTGAACACCTTTTCATATGCCTGTTGGCCATCTATATATCTTTGGAAAACTGTCCATTCAGATCCTTTGTCTTAGTTGGATTGTCTAGGGGTTTGTTTGATTGTTTGTTTGTTTGTTTGCTATTGAGTTGTATGAGCTCTTTATATATTTTGAATATTAACCTCTTATCAAATATTTGATTTATAAATATTTTCTCCCATTCTGTAGGCTGCCTTTTTAGTTTGTTGATGGTTTCCTTTGCTGTGCAGGAGCTTTTCAGTTTGATATAGTATCACATGTTTATTTTTGCTTTTGTTGCCTTTTAGTGTCAAATCCAAACACTCATCACTAAAACCAATGTCAAGGTAGTTACTACTTATGTTTTCTTGGAGTTTTATGGTTTTAGGTCTTATGTTCAAGTCTTGAATACACTTTGAGTTAATTTTTTGTATTATATGGTTTAAGATAGTGGTCCAGTTTCATTTTTTTCCCCTAGCTATCCATTTTTCCCAATATAATTTATTGAAAAACTGTCCTTTTCCCATTGGCTCTTTTATCATAAATTAATCAACTATACTAATGTATGTCTGGGTTTATTTCTGGACTTTCTATTGTGTTCCATTGACCTGTATGTCTGTTTTTATGCCAATACTATGCTGTTTCATTACTATAGCTTTGCAACATACCTTGAAATCAGGTTGCATGAAGTTTCCATCTCTGTTCTTCTTTTTCAAGACTGCTTTGGTTTCTTGGTATCTTTTGTGGGGAAGTCATGTTCTTGACAAAATAATTTCATCTTCTGTTTATCCAAGTGATATGGTTATCTGTGACACACCTAGAATAAATATAACACAGCATCTGATAGCACCCTGTACTCCTAACATCTCAGAGAAAAAGATAGGGGAAGTTCTCTCCAGTTTTACTTCTGGTAAAAATCAGCCTCCTCTGGCTAGAATTAGCCCCTATTAGATCAAGGCCTTTAAGAACTGATGTCTCACCTAGGTGGCAGCTCAGTAACTTGGCATTCTGAACTTTTGACCACTTGTCTTTGCCACTAAATTTGAGCTCTCGAAAAAGACCCTTGGATTCATTATTCCTCCACTTTCCATCTTTATAATGCAGATAGCACCATCTATTTCCTTTCATGATTCACAGAAAAAAGGCTTAAGAATAAATCCAGTAGCATGTGCAAAAGAAGCTCTCCATATCCAATACAGTGTTGTTTGGTCTGGTAAGAGATGGCCTCCAATGATGGAGGAAGACATACGGATGGGTTTGGGAAAAAAGAAAAGAACAGTTTACTGTTTAAAGCAGATAAAGAACAGTCTTCAATGAGACTACTGAAATGATGGAGTAAATAGCCCTCCCCCGGCCATGAATGGCCCTAGAGGTCTGGCAGAACTTTATACTTTCAAAGCAAAAGTGTGCACCTTCCTTCAATGAACCTCAGAAAAATCAAGCTAAGTGTGTATTATTGTTAGCATTTCTACTTGACAGATGAGGAGATGGAAGCTTATAGATGACGTAGTATCCCCAAGACATATCGATCAGTACATAGTGAAACCTGAATGTGAACACACGTCTGTCATACCCCAAAGACACTAACCGCTGTGCATAACACTTCCTAAAAAAAAGAAGAGCCCTGAGAAACAAGACCCATATATACAAGCATCCTTTGACAACTTCTTCTTAGTAAAATTCTTAAGGACTGCAGAGCTGCTCTCGAGGTCTAACCTCTATGATATTACCCTTCTGTTTTGCATTTACCATCTGGATTTATGAACCAAGGCAGGGGAGGAAAGTTAATACCAATTGTAACTTTTTCACCCAGTGCCTCTAATAGTTCACCCTTGCTCAATGGGCCTGTCTTTGTGGGAAGACCATAACAGGAGATGGAGAGGATGTGGACGGTGGAAAAACAGAGAAATTGCAGCTAGGAGCAACAAGAATATACCAAATGCAATTCTTCACCTTCCATGCCTTTGGACAGCTCCCTCTCTTGGCAAAGCAAAAACTAAAATATAGACTTATCTCTTCTGGGAGCTCATTCTTGATAATGGTTTCAAGGTGCTCTGCGGGGCCTTTCAACTTGGCAATGTCTTCAGTTATGTCCCTTGGTCCTCCTCTTCTCATCTGTATGTAAGAGAGACACAGATTTGTTTTCAACCCATTCAACAGACAGGCAACTTGAATCTCAGAGTTGTTAAGTGCCTTGCCTAAGATCACACAGCTAGTAACTAGAAAATGAAGATTAAACCCAGATTTTCTTTCTGCCAGACCAAGATTCTTTCCAATCACCCCTGCAGCTTCTTAAAAGCCATATGGCTCTGCATTCCACTCCTATATATTTACCCAACAGAAAAGAAAATATATATTACCCATACAAAGACTTGTACACAAATGTTATAGCAGCTTTGTTATATGCCAAAACTGGAAATATGCCAAACATCCATCAAGAGGTGACTGAATAAACAACTGTATGTGCACACAATGTAATACTTCTCAGCCATAAAGAGCAAGAACTGTTGAACACACAACACGGATGAATCTCAGAATAGTCATGCCGAGCGAAAATAGTCAGGCAAAAACAGCCCATGGTGCACAATTCCACTTATACAAAACTCTAGAAAATGCAAACTAATCTATAGTGACAGGATGCAGATCAGTGGTTGCTTGGGGATGGCACAGGGGACCAGAAGGACAGAAACAAAGGATTACAAAGGAACACAAGAAAACTTGGGGTGGGTGTGTTCACTGTCTTCATTGTAGGGATGGTTTCACAGGTGTGTGCACTTATCAAAAATTATCAAATTGTATACTTTAAATATGTAGTTTATTGTATGTCAGTCATACCTCAATAGTGTTGTTTTTCAAAATGATATGGCTTGATTTGGTCTAAAATGTGACAGTTCAATCCTCCCTCACCCCATCTAACCCCTAAAGATGCTCTCCTTCCTCAAGCTTTGGTCTGTAGCAAGGTCGTTGCTGATGGGCTGGTAGAAAGGGACCTGACCAATACAGATGAATATTATAATCACAGTTTTAGTCTTTTCCCCTCCCTATGAATACAAATTTAGGGTGACTGTGACTTCCCTCCAGGCAGATGATTTTCTTTTTATTCCTGCCTGGGAATCACTTAGTAAAACAAACAGAAGCACTTATCATTATTTTTCCTATTAAATAAGCCTAGTAAACATTTGGACTAGCCTCACAGATTTAAGACAGATGTTTCCATTGTAGAGGGATGAAAAATGCAGAGAGAGAGAAAAGAGGGAACCAAAAAGAAAGCAAGAGAGAGGAGAAAGAGGAAACCTGGGTGCCGGAGACAGTAGACAGAGGACTGAAGCTAAACTGCAAAGGTTCTCCTTGCAAATCAGCAAGCAGATTGCTAGGGTACAGTTCAGCCACTAAATCTCCACATGGTCCTTCTGGTTGGAGCCCAGCTGTGCTGGGATTTGAGATGTGCTTTCAGATTTGAGAAGCTACAAATAATCCTCTTTGCCCAAGGTGGGAAGGGGGGACCAACGCTCTTCCCTAAGAGTCCTGGAGAACTTTCCCATCCCTACCCATGAAAGTAAACAGAATTACAGATGGACTGCCCCACATTCTTTGGCAGCTCAGGGACAAATATGCAATTTGAGACCAGGGAACAAGACACTTGAATTGGGTTGTCAAGAAGTAGGCATGATCTCAAGGTTGGGGGCAAGTTTTCTGCCCTATATCTGACTGAAGGAAGAAATGGTTTAAAAGTGGTGGATTCCCTCTGAAGACGTGCCAAGACGGTCCTGGGACCATCTCCACTTGAGGAGGGACTGGAGCCCAAGAGATAATGGGAGCCCCTGGCCAGGAGCTATATTTTCACTGCTAAGGGCTTGCCTGGAAAAGCCCTCTGTCACTGAAGGCCTGATGCAGAGGGAAACTTCCTGCCTATCAGTGCACCTCAAACAGCAAGGAAGAGACTCTGAGAACACAGGGCACCACGACCTTGAAGGTGCCAATGTTGCCCAGCATCACTGATATCAAAGTGGTCTCTTAGGAGAATCAGATTGTTTACTAAAACACATGCACCTACTACATCAGAATCTCTGCAGGCAAAGACAGAGCATGGGCATTTGACAAGCTGCCATAGATAATTTGCACCCATGCCAGCACTCAGGAACCACTGCTCTTCCAGCTTAGAAGGCTGGGAACCTGGTGGTCCTCTCATGCGCAGTTCACCACTGAACTTCCTCAGTTCACAGTGGGGAAAGGGAAGCCTGCCACTGCCCCCCCCCCCCAAAATTAGCAAGACCTTTCCTGCAGTGAACAATTCTCACAAAAAGTTTCTCATGCATCCTATGCTACATATTACATACCACAGGTAGAAAGGAAGAGAAACCTTCCCTTTCAATTATTAGCCGTTCTGTGGGAAGGCACATAGGAAAGCCAGCAGGAGGCATGCTGTGCTGTGAGTCAAGCGCCACACAGGGCCTGGTCCTCTCATCGGATATCATCCCAATTCATTCTCATCACAGCTGTGGGCTATGGGTCATTACCCCTGTTTTATGGGAGAGTCTAACACCCTTGCTGCCTGTTCATTTCTCTTCACCAAGCAAGCCTTGTTAGTCCATAGAGAGAGGGTTGCATCACAGGGTTCTGATGTCCTTAAAGACGTCAGAATGTCTCTGAGGAAGATGCTAGGAGAGTTTGTTGGGATCCAGAGAGCATAATCCTGTTCCTTCCCCCAACCCCTACTCCTCAGGAATCATCCCACCTTTCCCAGTTCCAAACAACTGGCTTGGGTTCTATCACCCCTGCTGGCAAGCCTCACTCCCTCCCTCCAACACTTTGAGCTAAAAGGTCCTCCCCCAAAAGACAGTCTGCATCCCACACACAGCCCAGATTGCTGGGGTGAAGAAGAGACCCTGGGAAAGAAGAAGGTCACACCTGTACCTGAATCACTGCAACACGGCACACAGCAGGACAAACACAGCCTGTCCAGTCACGTCTACCCAGGCTCTGAGGCTGGTGTTTCCAGAATGTGTGTCATGCTGTTTTCAACCAGGTAGGCCTAGTTGTCTTGGTTGCATGTCTCAACGTGAGCCCCAGAGGGATGCCTGCTCCTTGCCAGACAGCAAACATAGTCAAATGTTTTCATATCTCAGAAACAGTTGGGACTGGGTGCAAGAACCTGGTGACCAAAGATGGTTATGGTTCACCTGAGGAGTTGGGAGCCAGGCCAGAAAGCTCCAACCTGATTTAAGAGAAACATAAACTAGAGGCACAGAGAATCCTCTGCTCCTTCTTCTTGCAATGTCTTCCTCTCCCAAATGGAACTCAATTGTCTTCATGTGGGTTCCCTCAAAGCAGACCCTGAGAGAAGGATTAGGGCTCAGGTACTTTATTCGGAAGGGGACTGCAGAAACACGGTGAGGGAGGGAAGGAAAGATGACAAGGAAGAAGGGTGACAAGGGAACAACGAGACTCTATCTCCTGGGGAACCTTCTCAGGGCCCATGTCTACTGGACCTCAGAATTGTCCTACCAAAGGGCGGAGAGCTGAGGTACAAATCCACTCACTCTTGCCCCTTATTAGTTGAAGACTGCTCCTGGGCATGTTAAATCCCCATACTTCTGAGCTACCTGACATGTAGGGAGAACAACACAGCAGAAAAATCCCTCAGCAGAGAAGCTGAGAAATATGAGAGCTTGAGCTGGCAAACTTTCAGTGGGACTAGGAATATCCACTGCACCTATAGGTGACCTCAGAGTTGGGGTCAGGGAGATGGTTTGGGTACCAATAGCATCTGCTATACTTATCTTCTCTGGAGGGTGGATTAAATGAGACAATGTATAAAATCCTTGCTACTGTGGCCTATAAGTACATGTGCAGTGAAAGGTATTTATTGTTATTATTATTATATCATCATCATTATTAGCTATGTGGGATTCACATTACACTTCACAGGATCTCCTTACCAGACTGGTAACACAAATGCTTTCCTCCTGCCTAGACTGAAACTGAACATTCCTCGGGACCAATACCTGGTCAGGCCCAGGTGCAGGTAAACAGAAGGGTCACTGGGCATACAGCCCTACAGAACTAGCCCAGAGGGTGGTCAGCACAGCACACTCTCCCCATGGAGCCCGCTGTCTGGCTGAGAATCCACCCTGCCTGCTTTGTGAGGTCATTCTAACCTGGACAGGAACCTTTACTAAATTCTCTTGTGATCCCTTGGCACTCATTTCCTCAAATGTCCACAGCATTCTCAATTTATCTTTGGCAGTTCAATTTCCATGGCTAGAACACTCTAGCCAAACAAGGCAGAAATCCAGCCAAGCAGATGCCTTCAGGATTCACATGGAACTCATGGTCACTAAACACACACTAACCCATGGCTGAATCATAGACAATGACTGTGGTTACCCAAATGACCTCCATTTAGGAAGAATAGAACCCAAAATAGGCATTAGTCCACAGGCAGCCAATTATCCCCCTTTATAGATGAAAAAATTGACACTAATAAAAGTTATTTACCCAAGATCATTTAGATGGTCCTAATTTTGTTAATTCATTTATTCGGTAGGCAGTAATTGAGTCCTGGCTATATTTCAGGGGCTTTTCCAGGTGCTAGAACACAGAAGTGAACAAGACAGACAAGTTGCCCCATTGTTATGGTGCCCACATGCTCCTGGGGAAAACAGACAGTAAACAAATAAATAAAGAGTACTTTTCGGATAATGATTTGTGCTGTGAAGAAACTGAAACAGGCTAAGGAGACAGAAAGTGATAGCATGACAAGGGGTACTATTTCAGACAGAGGTGTCAGGAAAAACTCGTTTGGACTGTGATGTGTGATTAGAAAGTCATGCAAAGATCTGGAGGAAGAACGCTAGCAATGAGGAAACAGCAGGTGTGAGGGCCCAGAGGCAAGAAGGGCCTGGCACGCCAGAGAAAGGGCACGGGGCCAGTGTGCCCACAGCATCATGAGGCGGGGGCTGAGCTCTGTGATGTCAGAAATGGCAGAGTCCACTTGAGAGGAAGGCAGGACAGAGGGGTTCCCATGCAGGGAGGCCAGTTCATCCTGTGGTGCACATATGAAGGAATCCTCATACAATTGCTTTTAATTGTCTCTGTAAATAGGAAGTGAGGTTCTCAATACAAAAGACAGAAAAGAATTGGCATTTTGAAGTGAAAGGGGGTTGGAAATAATATTTTGATGAGAAGGCAGGTAAATTCAAAGGGAATGTGATAAGATTGCGGTACTAAGAATTACCATCATAAATGTTTAATTTCTGCAGTCACATTTAGCTACTAGGTCTAGGGGAGCAGAGACTCGGGTTCTAACAGGAGAATTTGATGGAGAGGAAGTAGGTAGGAGGGCTCAGCACACACAGGATATGTGTTTGTATCAATTACCATGAATCTAAGATGAGAAGGGCAATAGTGAACAACCAGTAGAATCCATGGACTGAAGGTTCCTTTGGGACTGAAGAATATTGAAGAGGGGATGCTAAAAACTTAAGATATAGTGTTCAGAAAGGTAAGGCTTGAAATCGAGCTTTTAGAAGAGGAACAGTTATAGGTAGTGATGGGGACTAGGGTATAACCAAGGAAATAGGTGGCACTGTTAAAAGGTAAGCATGTCCTGGCCAATGTGGCTTAGTTGGCTGGATGTCATCCCACAAATCAAGAGGTCAGGGGTTTGATTACTGGTCAGGGCACATGCCTGGGCTGTGGGTTCAGTCCCCCATCAGGTTGCCCATGAAAGGCAACCAATCAATGTTTCTCAAGTCAATGTTTCTCTCCCTCTCTTTCTCCCTCCCTTCCCTTCTCTCTAAACCCTTGCTCTTTTCCTTTCTCTCTAAACACAATGAAAAAATGTTATCAGGTGAGTATTAAAAAAAAAAGTAAGCAGCAGTGGTCAGGCCAGTGAATGGCATAGCAGAGATGTCAAATTAATTTTCACCGGGGGGCCACATTAGCCTCGAGGTTGCCTTCAAAGGGCCGAATGTAATTTTAGGGCTGTATAAATGTATCTACTCCTTAACTAGGGACAAGGAGCTCGGCGCTGCCTCTGGGTAGAAACAAGGTGCTGGGCCAGATATAACAAGGTGGAGGGCCAGATTCAGTCAGTGGGCCTTGTGTTTGCCACCTGTGGTATAAGGGATACTGTGGAAGCATAAGACATATGCCCTGGCTGGTGTGGCTCAGTGGATTGAGCACCAGCCTGCAAACAAAAGGGTCACCGTTTCGATTCCCAGTCATGGCATATGCGTGAGTTGCAGACCAGGCCCCCAGTGAGGGGCACATAAGAGGCAACCACACATTGATGTTTCTCTCTCTCCCTTCCCCTTTCTCTAAAAATAAATAAAATCTTAAATAAAAAAAAAACATTGCATCTATTTATATCTCATTTACATGAAGATAAAATGCTTTTGGCAAGAGGGACCAATGAGCAGATAACAATAGCCAATAATGTCACATTAAGTGACATGGAATATGAACTTCATATAAGGATTAGAGTTCAGCAATAGCTTTCATAAATATTCTCTGTGGCAAATGTAACTTTATATCTGCTTTATTCTCATTATTTCATAAATGAGAACACTGAGGCTCAAAAAGAAACAAAGTCACTTACCCAAAGCCCAATAGTTAAAATGACACAAACCAAAACCACTGCTCTGTCCTCTGATTCCTGGTCCAGCTCTCTCTCGACTGAGCCACAGTCTGACATGGTATCATTAGGTCAGATTGCTTGGGTTCAACCAGGTTCTCCTTGTACTAGCTAAATGCCCTTGAACAAATTATTCTCACTGTGCCTCAGATTTGTCCCCTCTAAAGGGGAGATAATATAGTACCTATCTCAAAGGCGATGTGAGAAATCAATAAAATAAAGCTTGAAAAAGTACTTAAAACCTTGCTCAGTACATAGTAAGTGCTCAATAACTGTCAGATGTCACTATAATAAAGTGAAAAGGTTTCTGACACCTGCAACAAGCACTGCTATTTCCCCACTCTCAGATGCTCTTCTGGAAAACAAGAAGCAGTGCTGCTTGCCCTCCCACCCCTGTTCTACCTCTGATAGAGGCTCCATGGACCAGTGGGGACTTGAGCAGGTGTTGAAGGGCAACCAGAGATTCTCAGGCTTAGACTTGCAGCAGGGTGCAAAGGGTGCTTGTCAGATGAGTAACAGGAACCTGGAAGGGGAGATTAATGATATTCTTGATACATGAGGAGACCAGGAATCTAAGAAAAGATGGACCCTGAGAGACCCCAGGATTGGGGAGAGCAAATATTGGTCCAGGGATAGGGAATTTTTCATTTCTTTCCCCTTTGAGATGCTTCCTCAGAAGACAGAAAGTAATACCACTTGCCCTCCCTACTCCCTGTTCTTCTTTTTCAGTGCCCTCTGTAGAGTAGAGTCATTCTACATAAACACTGATCCCCAAAGAATCCATCTAAACGGTCTCCTAATGAACTGAGTCATCAGAAGTTACAGAAGCACCGAAGTGCCTGGGGCAGGAGCCCCTCCTCTCAAGCTGAAGTGGCATCCGTGGTAATGCCCCAAGTATTCTGCCCCGTCCCAAGACTGGGAGAGGAGGACAAATGGTGTGTGAAAATAATGTAGGACTTAACTTCCCAGAGAATAAGAAGATTCTCAGTGATAGCAGACACTCTGTACTTAACTGACCCTATTACGAGCAACTATGAAGAATTTTCAGGATAATGAGCTATCTCATCTTTCATATAACAAGCTGTGGGTGGATCGCTCAGACATTATAGTCTGAAAATAGCCCCACAGACATCAATGGCCCCCACAAGAAAAAATCACACTAAATATGGGGCTACTTCTAAATATAGGGCTCTACCCTGAGGGCTCTCGGGTTTCTGAAGGCACAGCCAGGGTGGTGCCTGTCCCACCAGCCGTGCACTCTCTTGGCTGCCCACCTGGAGATGTTGAGCTCCCAACACTTGGCATCTAGCCAAAATTTGTCTTCAACAACTCTACCCTTTTTTGGTCATCTCTACACCTCCAGCAAGGAACCCACCCAAACAACACCCTCCCCAGAACTCAGCCCAAGATAGCCATCCCTGATATAACAGTTATTTATTCATGGAAAACCATTTATGGAACATCTTTTATGTGTTCAGCATTGAACATAACAAATATAGTTCATGTGCCCCCAAAGTTAGCATGGAAGACATGTAAAATTCACAGTCCTAGTAAAATATAAGTGCTGTAGTCAGGACAGTACAGGTTGTACTAGTAATATCCAGGGTACCCAGGAGACAGCGACCTAATCTCCCCTGTTGGGGGATCAGGAATAGGTCAGGGAGCATCCGTACTCAAATGCCCAGTGCTTATTGTTGATATTCAGTACACGTTCACATGCACATGTGCACACACACACTCAGAAGCCAATATACAATCCCTGACAATCATGGATCTCGTGTAGATCCTTAATAAGAAAACTTGCTGGGCAGCTACATGAACAGGAAGCACCACAATGAAGTCCTTCCTTCACATCTGCCAGTAACCAGCTGTGCAAACTTGTAAATAATACTCAATCTCTCTGAGTCTTACTCTCATTCTGAATTCAGAATGGTGACCCTTGGTATAGCTATCAGTTTATAAATCCACAATAATTGAGTGCTTGGGACAGACCATTAGTAACACACACCCCCTCACACACACACACACTCCTACTCAGCATTTCTCAAGCCTCAAAGCTCCTTGCCACTAGCCCTCTGTGGACAGAGTTCTCACTTTTATGAGTAACTGGTTCATTATTCATTCAGCAGAGTGTCATGAGGTACCCACTTTATAATAGGAGGTTCTGTGGGACATAAAAAACAGCATGAGCCATGGGTCCTGCCTTTGAGTTGCTTACACTCAACTGAAGATAATTTAGCTAAGTTAATACTGCATGCACATGACAAAAAAACTATAGAGTCTTGACCACAAATACATGCTACTGTGGTATTAGAGACAGGTGTGCCCATTCTCTGCTTGCCTGATGCATCTACACTCTACTGACTAGATCCACTTTCGAAGACGAACACTTTCATTTTTAAGGTTCCTAAAGAATCCTTGTCCCCAGGTGGAAAAGAAAACATACTCCTAGCCAGGGTTTCTCAACTTCAGCACTATTAATATTTTGAACCAGGTAATTGTTGTGGCAGCTGTCCTGTGCATTGTAGGATGTTTAGCAGTCCTGGCCTCCACCCACTAGGTGTCAGTAGAACTCCCCCCAACCAAAAATGTCTCTAGACACTGCCAAATGTCCAGTGGAGGACAAACTCCCCTCCAGTTGTCCTAGCCCAACACACACACACAAATAGAAAAGTTTCCAAAAGGCCAAAGAGAACTAACCATTTCAGATATAGGAACTGAAAATTTCCAAAACCACATTGAGGAATTTTGCTTTTTGAAAAGTTCCTCCCTAAACCCTACCCTCAAGCTGCCTACCTTTCCCTTGCAGCAAAACATATTTGAACTATAGAGTTATAACATGAATTCAGAATGAAATTGAGGGCAGGTTTTTTTTTAAAGTACCATATAAAATCAAATGTAAAAGTTTTTTTCAACCAGAAAATAACTTTATCACTATAACTTCGCAAAGTGACCCATTCAGCCTGCATGGTGATTAACAGTGTCAGCCAGACCAGAAAGACATGAGTGACCAACCAAGTTATTCCAGCCCATTACCCCGATCCACCCAGCGATGCTCATCAGATGAGAAATCATTGGGGGAAGGAGGGGGATAGGAGCACAAATGTTGTCCCTTAATAAGCATTTTCACCAACGTCTCAAAAAGAGAGTTTGAGGAGTTGGGCTTCAGAAAAGAAGCAATCAGAACAACTAAGAAACTACAGCAAACCAAAAGACAGAGTTCTTCTTTTGGAAGACTTAAAAAATTGCCCTCTTGCTGCAAGCATTCCCTTTTACTTTCACTTTTTTCCTTTGCTATCTTTTAAATATATTATCTGAAGCAATCATTTACAAATAACACATAGGTAACCTAAAAAGCACAATATAATGAATATTTGTGAATGCCCATCCAATTAAAAAAATAGAACATTTTAATTAATCTGCACCTATTCGCATCAATCTCTCCTCTCCCTTTCCGCCTTCCTTTCTGCCTCCAGACATAAGTGCAGCCCCAATTTTTACCACTTTTTAAAAATGTGGTTTTACTACAAATACATGGAAGCTTAAGTCTGTTGCACTTGCTTGTGAGCACTAAAAAGTGCTGGCATACTATGTGTGGTTTCCTGAAACTTGCTATTTTTATTCAGTGTTATTTTGCAAGATTCATCCATGTTATAACATATATTGTATTCTAGTGTATAACAGAAAGTATTTATTCATTTTCTTAGTGATGGGCATTCAAGTAACCTTTGTATTTTTGCTTCGCCAAGAAGGGCAACTATGAAAACTTGAATATTATATTAAAAATTTGATTATGAAGATTTGAAGATTTTTTCTAGAAATGTGTTTTCTGGATCACCAGATAGGCAAATAGTCACCTTAGGAGACAGGGCCAAATTAGTTCCCAAAGTGGTGGTACCGCTAGCAGTATATAAGAGATTAAGCCACATCCTCTCAAACTTGATTCTGTTTGATTTCTTACATTTTTCTAATTTCTAATTAAAGTTCATTCACTTTTAATCCTTCTCCCAAATTTCTCCCCAATTTCTGAACTTCAATACTATGAAAGAGATATGGGCCTCAATCTTTTCTTCCATCTGAGATTAATTCAAATGAGTAACAATTCACAGAGTGTCTGCCACATCTCAGCACTATGCCTCTTGCTTTAAGAAGTAGAGTCGAGTCCCTGTTCCTCAGAAAAAAAAAAAAAAAAAAAAGACATCTTTGTGCAAATCGAAACAACTATAGAATGATACCAAATACAGATTCTAAGAAAAAAAACTAAAATAACTTCAAGAAGATGCAAACCAAACAATTTACCAGTTTTCACCTATCAAATTATTACTAATATTTTTAAAAATTACAATGTGGAAAATGTCAAGACAAACACATTCTTCATACATAACAACTGTTGAGAGTATAAATTGGTAGAATCATTCTGTTGGACAATTAGACAAAATTGTTCAAAAGCATTCAACTATTCTACTTGTAGAAACTTCTTCTACATAAATAATTAAAGAAGTACACAAAGATTTAGACACAGTGATATGCGGCACAGTAATTATGAATCAAAGACAAAACCCAGGAAAATTGGTTAAATGATGTTTGTTGTAGCCAAACACGAGAATACTGTGGCCAATATGACCAATACTGTAGAAGAACATTTATTGACATGGAAAGATATCCAAAGTATGTTCTTATGTTAAAAAAATAGTTTACCAACAAATATGACTTCAAGTTTGCAAAAAAAAATCCAAGTTGTGTATATTCATACAAACTTAAAAATATATAATCAGATGCTACAAAGCTCGATATTTTGTGAATTCAAGGATGAATTGGAAAGAGTATAACTAAAGTGAGAGTTAGGTTTTTAGGAATGGCTACATGAAGGAATGGGACCTTGAGGGAATAGCTTTTCAAGGGTGAACTAAGTGCCATGGGGGTTTTATTTCGTGGGAAAGATTACCAATCACATGAGGGTCTTCAACTGACTGAATCCCACCTTCCCATCTGTTTTAGCATCTCTAGGAGAGCAGGGATTTAGTCTACGAAACACCTGTTCACCTCTTTAACAGTCTGAGTGAGAGTCGCAAGGCCACATGCCCTCTGGCTCAAATGCTTCACCGACTCTTCCTATCTGTTTTACGGCACTGCCGGCTGAATGGCTGAACGTCTGGACTAAGTCAGCTGGTCAACAACCAGCCTGCTTCTTTCAGTACATGGGCTGCCTGTCTGACTAAATTATTCACATCACCCCATTATATATGGGACCCCAAAATGTTCTCAGTGCCACGGATTTTGAGTGTCTTTGTGTTTCAAAAAGTAGGCTTGGTGTGAATTTATGTTCTCTAGACCTGGCTATAAAGTACCTTTTGTCCTTATCAACATAAATATCATAACCCAAATATATTTTAGTTTCATAACCAAAACCTGTGTTCAATACATTATCTAATAGAAAATAAAACTCAGATTGATGAGTTGCTAAGCTGGGAGTGAGGGGGATTTCGGAGGAAGGAAAGGTGATAGTCCAATTGATAGTCTTCTACTTTCTTCAGAAAGTAATACCAAATAGTCTATAAGGTATATCTTAGGACAACAAAAGCATGAGGCAGGGAAATTATATATTACTTAAACCATATACCTCAGTGAAATGGGTTTCTTTCTCAAAAAAATATATACAGCCTTTTGCCCCAACTCGTGTGGCTAAGTGGATTAGACATTGTGTCACAAATGGAAAAGTCACAGGTTCAATTTCTGGTCAGGGCACAGGCCTGGGTTTTGAGTCAGGTCCCCAGCTGGGGGTATGTGAGAGGCAACCAACAGATGTTTCTCTTGCACACTGATGTTTCTCTTTCTCCCTCCCTCTCTCTAAAAATAAATAAATAAATAAAATTTTAAAATGTATATAGCCTTTCAATTTTGGGAAACCCTAAATTAACATAAATATTTTAACATTGATTTCTAGAAAGAAACCTTCCATAAAGAGCATAGGCTCACCCTGGCTGGTGTAGCTCAGTGGATTGAGCGCGGGCTGTGAACCAGGCGTCGCAGGTTCGATTCCCAGTCAGGGCACATGCCTAGGTTGCAGGCCATGTCCCCCAGCAACCGCACACTGATGTTTCTCTCTCTCTCTCTCTCCCTCCCTTCCCTCTCTAAAATAAATAAATAAAATCTTTAAAAAAAAAAAAAAAGAGCATAGGCTCTTGAGACTCTACTCTTTTTTTCTGTTTTTTTTTTATTGAGGTATAATTAATATATTATATGAGTTTCAGGTATACAATATAATGATTCAATATTTGTACATATTACTAAATGATCATCACACTAAGTCTAGTTAAACATCCATTACCTCATTTTGTTTTTGTTTTTTTCCCTACTGAACACCAGTTCAAAAGAACCTATGCACCCCAATGTTTAGAGCAGCACAATTTACAATAGCCAAGTGCTGGAAGCAACCTAAGTGCTCATCAGTAAATGAGTGAATCAAAAAACTGTGGTACATTTACATAATGGAATACTATGCAGCAGAAAGAAATAAGGAGTTTCTACCCTTAGTGACAGCCTGAATGGCTGTGGACTCTACTCTTTAAAAGAAATACATTAAAAATAAAGAGAAAAAGGTGGATGGATTAATAGATAGATAGATGCTTCTTAGAATTTTCTTCAGCACGATATGTGTAAGTTTCCACTCCTAAAGCAGAGCCTAAGGGAGTTGCTTCCCCCACCCCCACACCACACTCTAACCAGTCCATGAAGCCAGACATCTGTTTTCAGTGACCACAGCATCCAAATAAGCCAGAGAGGGTCACCTCTGCCCCCAACATTAAATGAGTCTTCTGTGGACATTGTCTCCAACATTCCTCCAGTGAGACATTTGGGATCAGCATCATTTCTCAAAAAAAAAAAAAAATATATATATATATAATCTGCAAACCACTCTACACAGGAAATAGCTGCTCAGTGCTACTCGGGGGTTGGATTCCCTGGCACTGCAGGAAAATCCCTGCAGCCATGGAGAATACAGAGAGAACACTGCATTGCCATAGTATAGTTTATAATAGGTTCTATTCTGCAAAGAAAAATAACTGGTTTTACATACCTATAAATGACATTCAAATTCACCATTGAAGTCTCACTGGATAATAAAAAGGACACTACAAGAGTCTCTATGAACATACCAGACTTCAAATTAAAGGATGAGTTTTCTGTTGTTAAGGAAAGCATGGATCTCTTTGCATTAGGACTTGGTGAACAATAAATAAATTTCCAGGAGAGGTCTTCTAGGCTGATGTGCATTCAAGGTATTATCTTTGCTCTGACTATATGTGCTTCTGGGTGAAAAAATTCTAATTGCACTCCCATTCAAAAATCAACCGTGGGAATAAGGAATCATGCTCATTTTATGCACAGCTGCCCGAAGGCCTTATCCTTAAAACAAATTACAGCACCTCCTATGCGACACACACTCTGAAGCTAATTCTAACCCTACAGCGAAACTCCAAAATTAAACTTTAATCTGTGATCTAAACAATTGGGTGTTTGTGATCAATCTTGGTATTTTTATAAAATGCCAAGGTAATTGTTAGAGCACAGGAGGACAGAGTTGTCCAATAGCTCGTTTCTGGTAGATCCAAATGAGGCTCATGGCACAGGATCTGGGTGAGGAGACCATTTGGCTGTGCGTTTAGAGAAGTTAGGCCTCTATCAGAGCCAGAGATGAAGAGAGAAGGGGAAAGAGAAAAACGAAAGAGAAGTAAGGCAGAAATGAGAGGAAGACAGGAGAGAAAGAGGAAAAGAGAAGGGAGGGAGAAAGGAGGGAAGGAAGGAAGGACAGAGGAAAGGAAGAAAGAAATCTTAAACTATCTCATATTCACTTCCCCCTGTCAAAGACCCAGGTGGGCTGCCACTCCATTAAAGCAATCACTTTGGCCCTATTAGCCATATTAGAAATTAAATTTGGCCTCTTGAAACTAACTGTACACTCAGAAGCCAGTGGGGTAAAAGCAAATTTGACATGATATCTCCAAAAGCAAAAGGGGCCAGGGGATGATACGTTCCAGGGCAGGGAGAAGCCCACCTGGGAAACATGCCCAGAGAAGGGAGTTCAAAGAGCTTCCAGCGGAAGGTCTGTCTTTCCCCAACTGGCTGCAGAGCCTCTGTGTCCTACAGCAACCTGCTCAGACGCTCTGATAAGTCAGACAGAATTCATGGGAGATTACCACACAGCTCCTGCCAAGCTGTGCTGCAGCGCGGGTAATAGATATGCTCCAGCACTAAATCCTAAAAGGCCCTGCTACATCTGTCAAGCATGCCCTGGAAAAGCACCCTCAGTTCAGATGTTATCACTGCTCTGCCTGCATCAGAAGATTTAGTGTCCACCCTGGAGGTTGCTTTTGCTGCACAGTTTTCAGGGGCAAAACAACAAGGGAGAAAGATGAGAGGAAAAAGGCAAATTATTCTTGCTTAAAGCAAAAGAAATAAAGTGATGTGCTTGCAGACTAGTTCAGCTCCTCGCCCTGCATCCAGAAGGTCCCAAATCCCACATTAAGGAGGTACTGATGTTCTAAGCTGATTAGTTAGGACGGTTAGAGTCCCTGGACTGTGACATCATGTAGATGATCTTCTGTAGAGCGACTCTTTCCCAAGGAAAGCTAAACAACAAACCCAGCAGGGATCCATAGGCAAGAGATAGAAGATGCAAGCTTTTGATAATTAACTTTAAAACAGGTTCGAGAAAAAGCTGTTCTGATATAAAATGAACTTTTCAGAGCATTTGCTTAGGAAAAGAAAAAAAAATTGAACCCCTCCAAACAGTTGTACTTCCCACTAACCATGTTTCCAGATGCAATTTCTGTTTGTTCAAAATGTATTTTAAGCATGACTTTGGACATTTTGTTCATTATGAGCAAAGAAGACTGTTAACATTTATATGTATTTTTAAAGTGTACTGAAAAAAAGAAAAAAATATATATATATTTTTTTTCTCAGTGTTTTAAGCATAGGAACTCCACATATTAACTGCCTGTTTTCTCACTAGAGCCTATAATACATCCAAGAGAAAAGCAGGGAAGCCTTAGCCTGACCTGCCATCTTGGTTTTCACAAGCCAGGTTGAATGCCCAGAGCGCAAGGTAGCAGGTAGGTCTATGGACCTTGAAAAAGTGTGGATGGTGGAAGAATCTGCCCTCTTATGGAAATGGACAAACAAGATTAGGGGCCAAGTTGACCTATAAGAGGATATCGGGTAGATATTTGGACTTGGAATTAAGAAACAGAAGTCAGGGACCCATATTTATGAGCATGATACTTAACTAAAAATATTTTAAAACACCTCAAAAAATAATGGGCAGTTTTCCTGATAACACCATGTGATGTCTTTATGTGAGTTATGTCCTGCTCCTAAAACCAAACTCAAGGAGAGAACCAAGAATTAACCGTGGGATTACAGCTTCTGGGCTTGGTGGGTCTTCTCGTTGGAAAACTTTAGGAAAAAAAAAAAAGCCTTGTTTTCAGAGAGACTTCCCAAAGCTGACAGTGCTAAGTGCTTTACATGAATTGTCTAATTTAACGCTCTTAAGGCCCTGACAGGCAGGTAATAGTATCTCTGTTCTTCAGGAGAGAAAACTGAGACTCAGAGAGATTAAGTAACTCACTCAATTGTTCTATTACTTGAAGTCACCCACCCAGTTCCAACCATATATTAAGCTCTTGATCAGATCTTTCTAATTGATGGCTTGGATTGATATTTATTTCTGCACTGGAGGTTTGAAGTGCTTGTTAAAAACTGGCAGGCACATTTTGCCAAGAAGTTGTTTTCAGAGCCCACAAAACTCAGTCACAAATAGAACATGCTGGTATTTCCAGGAGTTGAAGGTGACAGAAACTCCCTTTGAGGCCCCTAGCAGCTCAGCCCCACCAACCCCTGAGAAAGTGTACAGGCAGCAGTTGAAGGTAAAAGCTGCTTCAAATCAATGATAAGGTGTCACCTCCTCTGACCCTCCTTACCCACACCTTCTAGATACCATCGTTGATTGCAAGGTGCGGCTCATCCCAGCTCTGAGCTCACAGGCATCCTTGTCAGAGAGCATTGGTTTGGGTGTTTATGATCAGCATCCAATTAGCCTAAGGGGAAATTAAACAATTGGCTGGCAGCTCACTGATTAGCAATTATTTTCCCAGAAAGTTGGTAGAAGCCATGGTGACTGCTGAGCCTCAAATCCCCATGGCCTCTTAGTGACTTTGTGTAAAAATCCCCCATCTCTCTATGTTTCCCTCAAGAAGCTGCAGGTTCATTGACAACCATTCTGGCCTTAGGTTTTCATCTTTGTACACTCTGCTGCCCCTGTTTCTCCCTAAATCAAGTTCAATGTGTCATATACTATGGACACTAAATTATCATTCAGCTCTTTTCTCAAGCCCACCACCCAGAAGAGATAAGCTGGTAGTCTCGTCCTAGTGAAAGATGGATTTGTGCCAACATCTCTGTGTTCTTACCCTGTGTAATCCCAGATACACAGTGCTCAAGAGCTGCAGGGCTAAGCAGGCAAGTTCCCCTCCTAACTACAATAACCTGGGCCACACGAGATTGAACCCAGGTGGCATACACTGGTCATCCAGGTCATGACTCTGGGATTCACAGATCAGTGTGAATCCCATCTCTGCCATAACTATTTAGGCAAGTTAATTCATTCTGAATCCTAATGTCCTCATGAGGAAAATGAAAGAATGAAAACACCCACCTCAGAAGGTTGTAATAAGGAAGACACTGGATATAATATATGGAAACCACTCAGTGCACAATGTCTAGCCTAGATTAAGAGCTTAATAAATGGCACCCAGTATTGTTGCTGGGATTTTAATACAATTGATCATCATGGGCTCATTATCATTACTTTTTAACCTGCTAACATAGCTAAAGATCTTTTTCTTTTCTTTTCTTTCTTTCTTTCCTTTCTTTTTTTTTTTTTTGTCAACTAGATGACTGTAAAGAAAACTCAAAATTAATTTAAGGACCTAATCTGATCAGTAGGCAGTTAAAAATGACTGTCTCCTTGACCTCATAATTCAGCCTCTCCTTTACATCCTTAGAATGTTGTTGGTATGTGCCCCGTAGACCGCCTTGCGTTGCTATTTAACTTTTTCACATGTGATTTTCTCATCAGACAACACCTCTTTGAGGGCAAGGGTACTATTTTGTACTTTGTAAGCATCTTCCCTTGTATCCGGCACAGTGCAGGGCACCTGGTGGTCACTCAGTAAAATATCAGAAGGATAGAAATATAAAGGAAAGCCTCAACTGCCTACCTTAATTGGGCCTCTTGACCAGGTTCTCCAAGTATAAGAGTTCCCTACCTGAGAGGAACTGAAGGGATAACTCTATTGTATATCATACCGTCTTATTCACTTGTTTCTTGTCTCTTAAAGTAGACACAGGCTATGATTAGAGGAAATAGCATTCCGTAAGCCACCAACACCAGCACTCAGCACAGATTCAGGCCCATAAGTGCTCCAATATATATCCATGATTAAAGAGTTGATTTTACTTCTGTGAGGGATTCAAGACTCCAGGGGCTTAGAAGACGGTTCTTTCCTTCCCCATTTCCCCACTGAGGTGGAGAAGACATGCTGTGGAGGTATCTTGGGCCTCTCTCTGCACTTTTGTACGTCCTGATTGCATCCATGATCACATAAAGAATTAGAAGTTTATTCCACTTCAGGAGCTCTGGCCTCTAATATCAAAGTCAAAACCACGTTCACGTTTTCATAAAGGCAGGAAATGTCACCATTGTTTCCTTGCAGTGTTTCCAAGACAGTGAGATGTTTTTTTGTTGTTTTTGTTATTAGTTTCCAGAAGGAAAGCATGGTAGTGGCAGTCCTCGTTCATTCTCTATTCCTGGACAGAAGGGCAGTCCTATACTTTAGGAAAGGAAAGTGCGTATGTCAGAGAGAAAATGCTACTAATGTATTAGTTCCTCAAAAATAAATCACCTCTTCAACAAGTCCTAAGAGACTGAATTATATTTGCGTTTTTAAAAATATCATGCAATTGGGTACACACAACTGAATTAAAGAAAACAATATGACGTGTGTCTGAAATATGGAATTCCCTGCATCAGGCCAGATTTACCCTGCATTCTCTTGTCTGGACAATAGCTTGAAACTCGCGTGGAGGAAGAAGCAATCGTCAGCAGTTGGAGGCTTCCTCTCCAGCCCCTTAAACCCTAAATTGACTCTTCCAGCTTTCAAAAGCAAACAGCAATCTCCAGAAAGTGACTTATTTCATAAAAGAAACTGCAACACAATGCCCTGATTGGGTTACTCTTTCTTACAGAATGAGAGCACATTCACACGCCAGCAAAGCCTTCGGCCCCATTTCAAGAACTTCAATTTGACTCACAGAGTAAAAGTGGACTGTGGAGAGCGCACTTAAGACCCGTGGTTCAACATCAAAGGGGGAAATGTTCAAATATGTTAGAGACTCTACACGAAGGGGTATTATGTGTCTCCACAGATAGGCTTGGGCATACAGGTGGAAAACATTTTTCCCCATTTGTCATGTTCCAAACGTCTCTGCTTTAAAGGAAAGCATGAAAATGGGGAGTTAAAAAACAACGCCCGCACCTTTCCTCAATGATTTCTGCATGTTTGCTACATTTGATGCAGACGTGTGTCCTACAATGGTTGAAAAAGGACTTTGATTCTGACCTTCTCCTGTCAAAAACAGCTACTGTCAAGAATAATCTAAAACAGCTTCATAAGGGACGCTTTAACTGATTAATCTCTGAAGGTCACACCGTCTGTTTAGACTCTAACATCGGTGCCACTTGCAGAATAGCTAAACTTGTAAGGCCCCAGCAAGCTCACTATGGGGAGCTCAGCTCCCAGGGGTAGTTACAGATAATTAGCACAGTTAAAAGTTCAGCCACTTCAGGTAGTTTTTACAATCCCATTTCTTCAAGCACAGGGGCCATGTCTCATCACAGTTCTCATCATCATCAAGAAAACACATTTATTCTCTATCAACTTGAGAGCTGACCTCAAGGGGAGCTGAGCGCACCCTCTCGGTGCCTCAGGAGTCGGCATCTGAGACAATGAAGCGCAGGGGCCTTTGAGGATGGATACAGAAATGCTGAATGGAGACCTGGAGACAAGACAGAGACTGTTGGAATAGAGTGGCGTAAGTGGTGCTCAAACAAAGGGACTAAAATTGTTATTATTTTTTAACTCACCTGTGGGCATTCATCCACTCTGCTGGATAAGGCTGTGCCACCATGTGACAAGTAGAAAACAGTGACTCGATCCCACAACTGACTGCAGAGTGGTTGATGTGCCAAGCACCGTACTAGAAGCTGTGGGGGAAACAAAGGCAACAGAACAGGGCCTCCCCTTTCAAGGCAGTAAGCCCTGGAACAACTACTCAGGAAACTAGGCAGGGAGACCTAGGCAGGTGAGAATTGATAGAATGGGAGCCGATTCCTCTCCTGCCCCATAAACATCTATTTGTTTTTTCAAATTACAATCGACGCACTTGCAACCAACATCTCTGGCTTTTATTTTCTTTTTTCAATCCTTTAGAATAGGAGGCGCTGCCAGAACTGGAAAAGTTTCCAGGGATGACAAGACAGGGATGCACTGAATACAGAGGCACTTCTTCACCAGCATTTACATTAAGCAAACATACCCCGGCTGGCAGCCTTACCCTCCCCACCCCTTTGCCACATACCAGCACATCCACAAATGGCTGAGGATCAAAGATCAGGACTAAATCAGAGCTATGCTATGGGATATGGAAAATAAAGTGATAGAACCATCTTGCCACTGCCTGTCTCACTTAAAGATGATAAGGAAACATTATCACATTATTTTAAGGTAAAGCCAGCATTTCCAGAGCTGACTGAGGCAAGAATTAGACAGTGTTTAGGGGATTATGAAAAACAGCTTCTTCTACAGGTCAACAGGTAATCAGAATTCTCAAGAGATTTTCCAAAGATTTTTTTTTCTGTCTTATGAATAATTTCACCAAAGGCACAAAAATGGGCACATTATTTAGAGAGAGGCTTTTGATGTATTTTCTCTGAATAAGCATGGGTATTCGAGGATTTCTGCTAGTTCAGAGCAACAGGGACCAACTTATTAAATGTTCCTGCTGCAATGCCTGCAAGCTAGCTGAGATTAATATCAGCATAACCTGTTACTTAATTCATTATGGGGATACAAGCTAATTTGATTTGATATTATTTTAATAAAGTTCTGTGATATATAAGATTGTTTCAGGCTATCAAAATAATTTTCCAGTTATTACAGTTATTCAAGCAAGTCCTTTGATAGCAGCAGTTGGTCCTCGTCTGTTGTGAATACATTAGCGCTGATGATTCATAGCAGCTGAGAAATGTTAAGCCTGTGAAGCATTGTGTTGATGCTCAAATTTATTCTGCAGGCCATTAAAAAAAAAAGAAAAAATATTTTGTATGCATCAAGCTTACACGTGTCATTAACAGTTCATTTTTTAAAACCAGTCTTTCATAGAAGACAGGGTTTTTGCAAAGAAAAAATCTGCTGCTCGCTTTGAAATTCATTGATGCTGTTTTACATGTTTTTTATATACAGTTTGCATCAGCCTGTATATTAAGTGAATCAAATAGTTCTAAAAATGATGCATTCTCTCATTGCAGGGGGTATTGTAAGCCATTACAATATAAACTGTTCCAGTCCACAACCCTATATGTTCATTTGGCTGTCATGCAGACAAAAGCTTTTAATGTTGTTAATGTGCTCTGTTTAAAAATCCCATTTCTGCTTTTATGCCATTTGCAGATATTTCATTTGGTCTTTACCCTTCTTTCAAAGGGGAGGAGGGAAGAAAACAAAATGCCTCTATGAGCAGCACAAAAGGAGGTACCCCCTTAAGGAGCCTCTCCTGTCCTCCCCTCCTCACACTCCCCTCCTTCCTTTCTCCCTTCCCCCTCCCTCCTCTCTGCTCCAGTGGGTTGACATGTCTGTCGGTCCATTCCAGGGGAGTTGGTAGAAATAAAAAATGCATGTTATCATTTGGCAGACGTTCAAAAACTTGACCTAAAAATTATTAACAGGGCTCTGCTGTCACCTTCTTCCTTCAGAGCCTGAGTGTTTCTCCTCTGATCCCCACAGCAACCTCCCAGACCCTGGGCTGGCCGTCCTGAGGTCCACACTCTACGCTGTGGTCACAGTGGTTCTCCTGATAGAATATAAAAAAGAACCCTCCCACTCTGCCATTTCGAATCCCTCACTGACTGCCCAATGCCCTCGTGAGGAAGTCCAGAGCTCTTCAGCTCACCAGGACCCAGGGCAGCAACTTCACCTAGCCCCGCTCTCCCTTCGCACCTCCGGCTCTGTGCTTTGTCTCCAAACTGGCCACGCTCTGTCTGAGCCGAAACTGCACGCTTCTCGCAGCTCTATCTAGGCCTTCTGCCCCTTCTCACCTGGCTGACCTTCATACGGCCTAACGACAGCACAGGTGCCACCTTCTCGACTACTGTGCTAACAACATGCTATAACCCTCATTTTCTTTCTAATTCTCAAATTAGGCTGAGAGCAAGCCTGAGTCTTCCTTTCATCATCATGTCTTCAGCAGATGCAGGAGGTCTTCCGATGCCTCAATACCTGTTTACTGAGTGAATGCACAGATCTCTGCTCAGCAGAAATGAAACTGCTACTTCCAGGACACCTACATATTGTAAAAGACACTATTCTAAATCCTCAAAGTGATTTACCACGTATCCCCCAAGATAAATACCCTATATTTATTTTAATTCCACTTATAAACCCCTCTTGAGGTGGAGCATCACTCAAATACACATTCCCATCTTGTCCAATAAGAAAAATTATCCCAATGATAGCACAGAATTAACAGGGTTGCTCTGAGCATGGAAATGCCAAGGCCGTGGGGACCACAGTATATAATCAGGGACAAAGGAGAGGCAGTGTGCTGCGGCAGAACAAGACCAGTCCAGGAGTCAGGAGCAGTAGGGCCAGGCCCTGGGGCACTGAAGGCCCAGGCTGAGCCTTTGCAGCATCAGAGGAAAGTGCCCCTTTTCCCCAGCAGACACAACCCCAAACCTGTGCACATAGTGGGCAGAGCACCGGCTGGATTTCAGGCCCTCCTCACCTTGCTGGCCTGACACCTTTGTGTGATGCATAAAGCGTACATTCCTACGCAGCCTGCCGCCAAGCCACCGAAGTGCTCTATGTAAAGCTGCCTCCTCCTCTTCTGAAAAAGGACACGGAAGACTGTCTACTACTTCCAGCAGGATTGTTATAAGGAGCAGTGTATGAAAATACTTTGAGAATAACTTTAATAACTACAGAAAAAGCATTTTGAGAACTATACTTCTGATTACTAGTAAAGGGAATGTGCTCTCTTTCTCCATGTGGAAACAACCTCTTTTCTTGGGCCCAGTTTCCTCATCAGAGACCCAAATCCCATGCCTTTTCTGGAGGGGGAGAAGTAACACTCCTGGCACCTGGCGGGCCACATGCTCTAAGCCCTGATTATAGACTTACTGCTGTGTCGTTTTTCCATATGGTTTTCCCAAACAAGAATCCGGAACACCCAATCTCCGGTCTCCCCCCCCAACCCATGCAAGCTGAACAGCATGGGTATAAGAAGTTGGCTTTAATGGTATTTCATCTAAGATTCCTGATAGTCCTCTAAATCTGCCTCACCAGCCGGCACCCAAGTACAACATGCATGGCCTCAGTTAGCACCAGAACTTTCCATTCTCTTCTACGTGGGCCTCCCGTTCAGCCTCACCATGCCCCCAACAAGAAAAGCAAACTCTACGGGAAAAGAGAGTGACCTGAACTTTATCAAAGACACTGAGGGAGGGGTGGTAATCTTCCCCCCAACACCTGTGCTCAGAAAGGCAGAATGAGTATTGCAATGCTTACAGGTAAGGAGGAGACAACCTGGGAAAGGGGTGGCATTCCAGGATGCTCAGTAGAGAGAATATTCAAGAACATTTCTATTCTAGGCAAAGGAGAAAACAATTGAGTGAAAACCTTAGGATTAAAAGTAGTGAAAAAGCACATGTCACACCAGGGACGAACAGCCCCTTGGCACCTCTTCCAATCAGAATTCCTCCTCAGTGTCAAGGAGGGTGGCAATGGCACATGTCTATCTATGTGAGGACATTTTAGAGTTGTGCCCCTTATTTTTGACAGATACATCCCAGACCCAGGGAGTGGAGAGAGGCACCACTGGGCTCTCTACAGCAATCTGCAGGCTGCAAGTTTGAGGCTCAGGTTTCTCTGGACAGGTAGTGCTGAAATTCAGCAGGTGGTAATTCAGGTGCCCCCCACATACTGCTGTAGACCCCTGGAAGTGGGAAACTAATGAAGGAAGCAGGCTTTCTAGGTAGAGAGGAGGGGGAAGGTCATAGTGAATGTGACCTTACCCTGAGATGATTCCTGCCTGGGACCACACCTGGGATAAGACTTACCTAACACACACCATCCTTCAGTAATATTTTCTACTACCCAGATTAGAATCACAGTGCATAGAACAGAGTAGAGAAGCAGGGCCAGCCTTAAGATGGGACCACGTTCTCTAAAATTAGGGCATTTCCTCCTGATACAGAGCTACCTAAGGAGGGACAACCATGGATCAGGGAAACATGGGTTTTAAAATCAAACAAGCCTCAGTTTTTTCATCTTTAATATGGGTAAAATTCTTACTTCGCAGAGTCATGATGAGGTAAATGAGAAAATAAAAGTTCATGTACATGGCAAGGTATCAGGGGACATAATAGGTGTCTAATAAATGTTCCCTACCCCTCCCTCCATTTCTCCATTCCTTCCTTCCTTCCTTTCCTTCCTTCTTTCCTTCCTTCCTTCCTTTGAATGGCAAACCACTTCAGCCACGTCTTCTCTCTGATAACATAAAAGTGCTCTTTCTCTTCAAATGCCCACTTGTCCCCCAAATAATAACATCTGGATCAGATTCACACAGAACACAGCTTCTGTTCCTTCACATGGGAAAGGCTAAAGAGATGGGTTCTGCCTACATCATCTCCCTGAAGCCCTAACACAGTTCTGGGGCCACACTGCCTCTACACACCTAGAAGAAGACAAAATGGCATGTTCTAATGAATGCCAGGCTGTCACAAAGATAGCCATGTGCACACTAGCCAGATTCCTGCCACTGGGCAGGTTGGGAACCCCAAAGAAGGTGCCCAGGACCAGACACAAAAGTGGCTGTGGAGGGCACTGGGCCTCCTGCCTGACTTCACTGTGCCCAGGCTCCGCCTTCTCCATGCCCCTGCCACTGGGTCTTCGGAAAGCACAACTCTGTTCCCAGCTCTCCTTCACTCAGAAATCATCCCTTGATCCCCATTACCCACAAAGGAAGTAGAAGTTGTCAGTCTGGCACCATAGGGCCACTGCAACACCACCCCATGGGTCTGTCTGGCTTCTCCTCTGTGAACCTCAGGCTCTAGTCAAGTACTTAGATCCACGTCACCAGAAGTGGCCCCTGCCAATCCTCAAGGCCTGCTCCCCTAGCAACCTCCGGCATGATGCTTTCTCCCAGAACTACCGGCTGCACCCCAATCAGATTAATTCACTTGGTATTTCCAAAGGACAGCATCTCTTTGGGCACCCCACAAACTTTTTAGATTAGCTATCTGTGCTCTTGCTTTCTTATAACCCACACCCCCACACACATACCCACACATATGTACAAACACAAGTTTATCCACCCTTCAAGAGCAGGAACTGTCTCTCCACTTTTATCCAGTAGAGACTCAATAAAAGCCACTAAGGCAAACGTTCCAATGCACAACAACACCCAGAAAAACAGTCAATCCACTTCCACCAGCATAAGGTGAACAGAGTGCTAACAAATTCAGTTCTGCAGGAGGACATATTCTTCAACACTGATTATAGTTCAGTAATAATAATGGCCACCAACCACCAAAATAGCATTGGTCCAAAGTACCTGACAGGCACAGTCCTGTGCTTCCCAGTGTTAACTTGTTTAATCCTCACAACCACCAAATGGGATAGCTACTTTCATTACAGCTGAGGAAACAGGCCTAGAAAGCTTAGCTACTGGCCCAAGGTCACGTATCAAAAGGCCAAGCCAGGACCCACCCTGGGCAGGCTGGCCTCAAAGACAGTGCACTTAACCAGCACACTGCATTGGCTCTTGGTAAGGCACTTGATTACCAAATGGATGCTGGTTAAGAATCCCTTCTCTAAATAAACCTCAAAAGTACCCAGCAGGCTCACAAGAGAGGGAAACAACACTGGGTAACATCTCAAACTGTCCACACTCACTGCACAGCAGATGAAGTATGGGGCTGGGTTTTCTGTTTAAACTTATTTGGTAGAAATGAGGCAGTATCTGCCCTGGCCTAGGTCACTGCCTGCCCTGAATTTTCCCTTTGAAGATAATAGATCTGGTCAATTTAAAAGGGCCAGAGGTGAGGTGAGAAACCAATAAACCCCTTAAAGTTTGGTAGCCTAACTAATCGGTGAATTATGTGCTCATCAATGAATCATAGAAATGAGAGATAGTGGAGGCCCCCCTGGGTCATGTGCCCATCCCCCCAGCATGGGGGATTTTCTCGGCAGTATTTTCTTTGAGTGCTTCTCCAGTCTAATTAGAAATGACCAAGCAATGGGGTTCCCACCATTGTCTCTTGGGGAACTATTCTGCTGTCTAACAGACCTAATTATTAGGAAATTGATCATTATATTCATACTAAATTCTTTTCTGCACAGTTGTATCACATCGCTTCTTAATTGTTCTCCTTTTGACCCTGCCTCTTCCTCCCCCAAACAATTCCTCTTAAGCACTTCAATTACTTTTTCCCTCCACTGATTCCTAGCCAGCCTACTGGGGAATGAAATGGAGAGGAAAGAGAGAAATGAGCAAGGAGGAGGAAGGAACAGAGGCCTGACAGCCCAGGACAGTCACTGACTCTACCAGAAGGCCCTTCATGCCACTTACAGGGTTTCTCCTACTTGCAGAATCCACAGCAGAAAGCAGAACACTGAGCACTGAGTCCCCTCCCGTCATTGACTACTTACTGGCCCCTCCCTTGGCCATCCCCAGACCTGCCGGGGTATCCAGCAGAGCAAAAGGCATGGCCCGACCTCCAGGACTTTTCAGAGCACACTCCACTACCACTGCAGCAACAATAAAGTCCTAGACAGGCTGAGGCAAGTCAGGCAGAGCAGATGTATTGGGGGTTGTGGGGAGAGTGGAGAGGACATCCCTTTACTATCATCATCCCCTTTGGAATAAGAATGTAGGCCAGGAATCTACCAGTCCTACAATATCAATTTAGCAAGGAGGGTACCATGGTGACTCCACACATGTCTGGCCAGCCCCAAATGATTGAATTAATATTGTGGTAGCCAACCACCTTACCAATGATCCTCATGGAGTGTACGGGCATTATGGTGCCACTGGCCCTCATTATGTCCTCTCGAAGACCCTGGATGGGGAAGGAAACTAGGGGCAGCACCTCCACACAGAGTGGTGAGGATTTTGCCCTGAACAGGCCTGACCAGCAAAGAGTGGAGATGGAAAATCCAGTCCATTATCAAAACCAGAAGAAAGAGCACAATTTTGTAATTCATGTGAAAAACTACATGTACTGCTGGTTACCCTAGCCAAGAGACGATCCATTTATCCCCCAAAAATGTTTGTTTCTTTTCATCTTAGATAACATTAAAAACTCATTCCAGTATCTATGAAATCATACACTTGTATATCTACAGTTTTCACGAATTTGAGTGCAAGCTCATTGAGGGCAGCAATCATGTCTTAAACTTAAATTTGCTGTGATCCCCACAGCACGCTGGACTATGGCCTTCACATATCAGATACATCAGAAATATTTACCAATGAACTGCAAGATTCTGAAGGCTTGAGATTCAGCAAGGACATGTTTCCTATCTTATTCTTTCTTCCTTAATGCTTTTCTCATTTTATTTTTCCTTTTACATGTTTTACCTCACCTTACTTTCCCCACGAGTTGCTTCTCTGTAGTGCTTCAACCAACTTCTGATATATGTTTCATCTATATGTTCCCTTGTGGCCTCTCAGCTCCAAAATCCAACAAACTCCAGCACAGAATCACAGAAATTTAGTGAACTTTAAGATACTATAGTTCAATTCCTTTCTCTTATAGAGGAGAAATCTAAGGCCAAGCAAGAGAAGTAACTGCCTAAAGCCATTCATTATGTTAGCTTCAAAGTAAGAACAATTATTTTCCTCTAGAAACATGTTTGAATACCTAGTCTGTATAAAGTTCCAAGTCAGATACAAGGGTTGCTAACATGACTAAGGCTTGATTCCTAAAATCAAGAAGTTCATAGTCTGGTAAAATAGGCTAAGATATATACCGCTATCTCCGATGCAACAAATGCATACTTCAATAGAAAACTGGCTCAAGTTCTCATACGATAGGGGAAAGAAAGAGAAAAACAAAGGAAGCCCCTTGAGAGAGGTGACATTTGAGCCAGGTCCTGAAGGATAAATAGTTGACTAGAAAGAGAAGGCTGGAGAGATATTTGGGGCATGAAAACACATTCAGCATACAGCTAGCAGGCTGTGTGATCTGCATCCCAGAGAGCATATAGATAAAAGGGAGGAGGAAGGACAGGAGCCTGGAGAGGTGGGATGGGAAAGATGTTGAATATCGCATTTAAAAATGTTGATCTGAGTTTTGTGTAGTCAATGGGGAGTCACCAAAGGTTTTGATTAGGGAAACGACAATACCACACCTGGTGTTTTAGAAAGATGTAAAGGGAAGAGATTACAGGCAAGTCCAAGTGACCAATTAGGGCTTACTGAATGTGTTCAGTCAAACAATAACAAGGAACTAAACTAAGATATCAACAGTGGGTATGAAGAGGTTGATTTGAAGAAATACTTTGACAACTGACTCAAAGGACTAGATATAAAAGAAATGAAAAAGAAAAATTCAAAAATGATTTTGAGATTTCTAACTTGCTTAACTAGATGAATACTTGTGCTTTAATGGAGAAGAGAAATTACAAAAAGAAAACAGGTTTAGGGAAAAAGATAGTTCTGTTTTGGAAATTCTGAGCTTGAAGAATAGGGATCAGGAGTTCAATGAGGAAGTCTCTGCTAGAAATAATAAATGGAAATGTAGAGGTGGTAGCTGATGCCATAGTACTTAGGTAGACACTCGGGGGAAGAATGTGTTCTGAGATGAGAAGAAGACACAGTATAAAACTTAAGAACCAGCTGCATGTAAGAATCAAACAAGTGAGAGAAGCCAGAGAAAGCGATTGGGGAAGAGGCACCCAAGAGATGAGCAGAGAACCAGAATGGAATGCCTTAGGCATCAGGGACAGCAGGGGCAAAGTGTCAGTGCTACAGAGAAGTTGAGTAAGATGAATGTAAGGAACTGCTTCACAAGGCGTGGAAATGTAGCTCAGCACCCACATGGAAAACCAGTGGGGAGTGAGTTGGCACGCAGGACCACACCTGTGAAAAAGTTCTCCTGTGGGAAATCAGGCCTGCATTATACCTAGGCTGCTTTGTGACATGCTCTTGCTAAAACTCCCTCACCCTGAGTTCAGGAAGCAAATGCTTGCTGCATATCTTTAAAGTAGCTTCCTGAAGTCTGTGCTAATTCTCCCAAGGACTGAAATGTAACCAGATCTATTGCTCTTATCGTTCCCTTGCATTTGCAACATTTTTTCCTTGTTAATCTTTAAGAAGTAATCAGTAACATCTCTTCCAGTTGCTATCTGTAAAAAGTAATTACCTAAAGCAAACCTAAGGATAATGAATGAAAACCTTCTTTGATGTATGCTATTAGAAAGCCAATAAAAGCTTGTCAAGGCAAGGGTTGGTGCACTCTCCTCTTGAGAGAGTGGCCAGGCTGCCCCAAGGCACTCTCCCCTTGAGAGAGTAGCTGAGCCATCCGTATTCCTCCACAGGACTCGGTAGTGTGTGTGAATATGTCTTGTTTCATCCATAATGCCATGGACACTGCAGGCTGGTGTCTGCATCAGATGAAAACTTAGAAAAACCAATGAATGTGGCCGTGGGGATATCAGCAAGAACTCTAATAGAAAACATAGTATAGTGATGGAAGCAGAAGTCAGATAATAAAAATATTGGACTGTCCTGCTTAGGTAGGAAATTGAACATGAGGAAGAGTATAGGCCCTCCTTCACAGACAAAGGAGATTGGGCCTAGCTACAAAGGAAAGTAAGATTGAAAAAGACTCAATTTTTAATAAAGGAGAGACTCAATAATATTTGTAAAAAGGGAATAATGCAGGAGAGGAACAGGACAATTAATGAGTAAGGATTCTAGAGGGCTTGTGAATTGATGTGACTAAGGGCAAAGATGAAGAGTATGGAACATCTCTTAAAGCAAAGGGAATGAAAAAGGTAGTTGAAGAATTAGGTATGTTTGGTGGGAGGATGGAAATAAGTTGAAGAAATTCAAATCTGGTGACCAGTATTTTTTTTATTTAAATAGGAAAAATCATCCTCTATGTGTGGGTGAAAAGGTAGATTGAGGACAGTGATAAAGAATGGCTACACTTAGTTGCAAAATAGGAGGTAACTAGAGATGAGGAAATATCAGGATTCAGACTAGAGTGACACCAGTGAGGCACCTAAGGCACAAAATTTAAGGAGGCACTCATTCTCAAGGTCCAGCAAAATGCAGAGTCAGCTCCAAGAGTGAGTGCCTCCTTACCTTTTGCATTTTAGGCACCTCACTTGCTCCACACTAGTCCTGGCCTTGGGGTTACTAAACAGCTTCATCATCTAGATGAGGTTGGAAATCTTGAATTTTTAATGAGGTAGATCATCCTGGTTAGGGATGTGTTTTTCCATGAAGCCCAGAACAACAGCAACAAAAAATAGAGAAAGAGAGAGAGGGAATAAGGGGGGGGAGAGAAGGAGGAGCAAGAAGGAGAGAGAGAGAGATGGGAAAAGGGAGGAGGGTTAGGGGGAGGAGGGGGGAGGGAGAAGAAGGAGAGAGAAATTATTAACCAAAGACTGGAAAGACAGATAAAACAAGAAGTCAAAGGAGTGAGAGAACTGAACGTGATTGTGAGAGTATAGTTGAAGTGGTTGCACAAACAAGGTAGGAATCAAAATGGAGTTACAAGAGAGTGATATACTGCTAACATAAGGAAAGGTCAAAAGACCAAGAGTCCCAATGAGACCAAAGAACATATTTCAAGGGCATGAAAGACTGGGGACTGATAGAAGGATCAGAGGTTGTGGTCAGAAAGGAGAATTTCAGAGTTCAGGATTTCAAAAATGGAGCAACTCCAGTTGATGACAAGGTCTCGTAGTTGCTATGGGAGCAGCTGTTCAAGTGAAGTTCAGGTGTAGGTTGTTGGAGCAAGAGGTGTCAAGATCTGTGAGGCTGAAGCCTTAGACGGGGTCCTCCATGAGAATGTGGCTGCACTAGCTGGAGGTAAAAAACGTCACTCTACTGTCCACAGGTTTTTTAACATAACCAGAGGGGATACAGACAATTCTTCACATCCACCCATCTGTCCTTGTTACCCAAGTCAAAGTAGTTTCATTAGCACAAAGCGCAGCAGACCTATGCTCTCACATAAGTTTGTGCCTTGCTAGAGCAACTCTTTCGTATTAAGCTTTTACTATACATCATTATATATCTTGGGATGATGTATGACTCAAAGTTTACATTAATCCATGAAGTAAGATGAGTATAATTAAGTGCTATTGCAATATCATCAAGAACAAAGCTTCTTCTATCTTCCACAGATAAAAACTTCCTTTTGGTGCTGAAATAATGCTTATGTGTAGAAGAGGAAGATTACTACTTCTTACATTTCCTGCTCTAGAGTATGAAAAGTTTTTTTTTTCTGTCCTAAGCCCTATTTCTCATCAATGCATCAATTCACATTGAACTGCCTAATGAATAAAGAAAACCATCTGATCTAGCAGAGCTTAACTTAAAAAAAAAGATAATAGGTGAATTCTAACCATTTTTATTGGAACAAAAACACAGCCCATCATTCAAAGACCTAAAGGCCTGGATCTGGAGAAAGCACACTTGACCTAAGAGTTTGGATGGAGGTCATTTTATGTGATGATGACCTGGCACACCCAAGCCAGTGAACTTTTACAAGACTTCATCCATTAAAGGGTCTGTGGCAGTGCAGGTCCTATTCATTTTGGCTACTCTGTTCCAAGGAAAAATTTAAGGACATCACCAAATCCATTTATATAGACTTTCCAAGGCTCTTTACACAAAAGAACACCAAGATTAAAAAGTACCACCAGACAACAATGGATAGCCCATGCATGCACCTGCCACCACAGGCATAAAGATTACTATTTTTCCCAATCTCTACTACTGAAGTGTTCTAGCACTCATTTAATAATTATGATTTTACTGGTATAAGCTCAATTGGCTCCCTCCCCTTTCATGTAGAAAACATTAAGAATGTTTCAACTAAATGTCAACATTTTGGAGGACTTGGATTAAGGGAGTGTATCTTTAAAATATCGAGGAAATCCATTATAAGTGTAAGAAGGATGATAGATTTCTAAGAACAATAATATTCAATAAATCCTTTAGAACCCCATCTATGAACCAGTTTCTTTCTATGATGTCTCTCAAAAAGACATCTCTCCTTTGCCCCAAACAAACTATTCCTGGCCTTCAAGTACCAAGTCAAGTGTCACCTCCTCCAGGAAGCCTTCCCCAATATTCTAAGTCTTGCCACTTCTCTTTTCTGAAGGAAAGGAGAGTTTGCATAGCTTAGGGGACCCATGTCTGAACTGAGCAACATTTATTCAGACTGTTAATATATCTGTGCAAATAAATTAACACTTCCCAATTCCAGCAAAGACTAACTGGATATGAATTGTCTGAGTTTTGAGAGTGTATACTACCTTTTTATTTTAACCAAAATAGTACTCATTCTAACATTTGAGTATATACTCTTTTTCATGATGTTGACCTACATTAACCTTAAGGGAAAGACATCATATGCTTCTGTTATGTCCAACAGGACAAAGTTATGTACATAAAAGGTATATTTCACAAAGGCAAAAGTCACAGCCAGCACTTAGATGCTAAAAACCAAAGGTTTCTAACACCATTCTCCTATAAAAGGAAGCAGGGATCCTCAAGAAGTGGTTGATTCTAGGGCGAGGGCAGCGAATACACAATATGAGCCTGAAACACTATTCAGTGACAGAAGGTAAGGAAGTGCTCATGAAACAAAATGATGAGGACGTGTGAAAGGACATAGAAAGAGCTCCTAAGGGCCAAAACTGTAACAATTTGAGGAACAAAATAAATAATACAGTGTGGATTATAATGAACAACAGTGTGGTAATTATGGGGGGAGGGAGGTAGATGGAGGTGGAAGAGGATCTAAGGGGGGAAATAGTATGAAAAAAATATAATAAAAATAAAATATATATGCACATTGTATGTCAATCATGTCTCAATAAAACGGGACAAATGAAAAATGTATCCAGCAGTTCACACTGATATAAATGAATGATTGAGTAAATACATAGGGAAAAGAGATAACTCTCCCTTACAGAAGTATTCTAAATAATTAATGTAGACACTCCCCCACCAGGAAGTGGAGCTTAACCCCTTCCCCCCTTCCCACCTCAAGTTGGGCTGCACTTAGTAACTTGACTCCAAAGAGTACAACATGGAAGGGGAGTGGAGGACCTTTGCAGTGGAGACATCCGGCAAACACCACCTTGGCCAGGTGATCAAGGTTAACATTACCAGTTGATAGCATGTACCATAGCATTGATATGATGGGATAAGAACAGCACTTCACCTCTGTGGTATTCCTCCCCCAAACGCATAGCCCTAACCTAACCATGAGAAATAGAGACAATCTACAGAATACCTGACAGGGCTCCTCAAAACTGTCCAGGTCATCAGAAAGAAGAAAAATCTGAGAAACTGTCACAGACCAGGGAAGGTTAAGGAGAGAAGACAACCAAATGGTATCCTGGACAAGATTATGAAACAGAAAAAGGACATTATAAGACAAGTTGAAATCTAAATAAGCTGTAGACCTTGGTTAACAGCAGAGTATCAATGCTAATTCCTCAGCTATGATAAATGTACCATAGTAATGTACATGTTATTCATAGGGGAAAAGAGAAGGACACACATGGAAACTCCATACTATCTTTGCTACTTTTTTTGTAAATCTAAAACTATTCTGAAATAAAAGGTTTACTTTAAAATGGACAGAATGGGAAGAGAATTGGTATAGAATGTTATAACTAGAAGCGATCTTAGAGGCCACCTACCCCAAACACCTTGTTCCAAGTAGACACGGGAGTCTGGGATAGTTCAAGGTCACACAGCTAGGAAAAGAACCAGAACTGAAGCCAGGGTCTCTTTAGTCTCAGTGCAAGATGCTCCTTACTATACCGCACTAAGAAAGGATAAGTGAGAACCCTCCAAACAAGAGATGAATGTTACCTTTGGAAGGGAATGCTCCCCTTTGAATCTAATGGTATGTCTTTTAGGAAGGAGTGTAGGAGGAAGGGCCAGTGCTACACACTGCCTGCGTGGGGGGTGGAATCATTGCAGGCAGAGGCAGGGGCCCCCAAATCGACTTCTTGGGCAACACCAGTCTGCGTTTGTCATTAGCCTCAGAGGCTAAGGACATTTTCTTGTTTTGCTTGTTGTGCCTGTTTTCCTCTGGCAGAAAAAAAAAATAGTACCTTGGTTCAAATATTAGTTGCGAGCTAGCAAAAAATGAATAGCAATGAGGCTATTTCTGTCAAAATAGCTTCATTACCATGCCAGTGTCTGATAAAACCAAATGCTCAACTCTCTCTCTCTCTCTCTCAAGCAAGGTGCTGAAGGCAGCATCCCTACACCTTTGGGGAGGAAAGAATCCATAGTTTAAATACAGAGTCTGGCAGAAGTAAAGCTTGCCTGAGTGTGGTTGGTAGGAAAATAATATGGGTGTAATAATTTATAGTTTTAATTTTAACATTTCACCTAAAATGTCATATGTGTGCTTGAATGTGATATTGTTATGTTACAGAATATGTGATTATGATTTTGTAATAAAAAAGGGATGCTATTTTTGCCAGACTCTGTATTTTAAAGACCTCCTTATTCACATATACCCATTTCTGATTGAGTCAAATTGGAATACTTATTTTCTCCAGTACAATCCTCAAAGGACCTAAGAAGACAATAAAATAGCACTAGTCTGGACTTTTCTTATGTTTGGTTTTATTTTTTTAAAAAAAGACCACATGCACTTGAGAATGCTATAAAAATTTGCCCTAATTCTTGCAGAGGAAAATATTGTTAAAGATTTAGAAACTAATGTGTCTTGGCTGTGGACTAGGCTTCGAGGATTGGGTAAAACTATTTAAAAATTTTTGGGTGGAGGGTGGGTGAAAAAGGTGAAGGGATAAGCAAAAAAAAAAAACAACCCTCATACACAGACAACAGTATGGTGATTACCAAAAAAAAGGGGGTGGGGCTGGGGGAGGTAGAGGAGAATACAGAGGGGATATATGGTGACAGAAGGAGACTAATAAAAGTTTTTCCTTGATTTTTTCATACACGAGACAGTAGAGACTGTTCATTTTCTTTGTAGAGGGGGCTGCCAGCAGAACGCCTATGCTGTCCTGGCGTACACTTAGATCCCAAATGAAACCACAATCTCGTTCGTCGTCCCACTCAAAGAGGGGTGGGCCATCAGTCTCGAGTATCTGCCCAGAGCTCACATTGACAAGGCCGTTTTGTGACAGGAGCTGGTTTCTGTTCACTCGGCACTCACCTTCCATTTTTCCCTTTCTCCCACTCATTGTAACCTGTAATCAAGGACTGCAGAAGGAAACCACTCACTGCCCACATGAAAAAAATATCTCAGAAACCATAGAAAACAAACACCAAAGCAAGTCCTCCAGTGAGCGCTGCCATTCTCGCAGGAGGAATTTGTTTCTTCCAAGAAAGGAAGGAATGGGCCAAATTCTTGATTGGTACATCAAAGGTGCTCATCTCCTGTGAACATCTGCCCCTTTCCTACATGGGAGAGTTCCAAAAGTTTCTCACTTGGCCCCTGAGTCAGAGCACTCTGTCTGTCTACTGTGTCAATCCAGGAATAGTTAACCTCAATGATCATTTTGCACCAGGTAATAAACCTTTCCCTTAACACATCTTGAGAGTTTTGATTATTCACTTTTAAGCCAGAAACTTCAGACAGAGTGAGTAGAGTGTATCATTTGTAAACTTGACTTGCCAAGGCAGGAGGACTTGGTGGGAGGTGGGGGGAGGTCCCTGAACTGCTACTGCAGAGTCTTTTAACACTGAAGAGTGTAAATTGTCCACCAGGGGTAACTTGAAATATCTCTGCAATGCACGGCACCGGATGCCTCCAGCCTGGCTCCAACTTCATTCCTACCACTTATCAAGGACTCTTACAAAACAGCCTTATGGAGCCACTGTGGTTCCAGCAATTAGGGAAAATTCAAGATGGGAGACAAAAGAATAGGAATCTTCTTATGGAAATATGAGTCACTTACCCCTGAGCAAGAAACTATTATCTTGGTAAACACACACACACACACACACGCACGCACATAGCTACTGAAAGCAAATCCACTTGTTAATGTTCAACTCTCCTATCTGGCTATGGAACAGGCTAGCAATAAAGGGCAGATAGTTCAGTTCTTTTAGGCGGCCACACCACCGATAAATCAGAAACAATAAAGCTGGAGACAGGCTTGCTGGGCCCCAGCTGGTATTGCTTATATCTGTCCTAAGCAATCAGGAATCATGAAGAAACTTCTTTTTGGAACGCCTAACCGCAAGACTTCACAGTGACCGCCTCAATCCCACATGCCCATGTGCTGAAGGGGGGTGCCGAGGACTGGATACCTTTATTCTTTTTGACAAGATCAATCAGTCTCTCTGGAATCTCTCTGTGGCCTACTTGCCTGGCCTGCTCCCATCCTCCACTCCAGTCCACATCCAAGAAAGAAGTAATAAAACAGTGAAGCATGGCCTCCCTCCTTCGCCTTTGCTAGAAGCTAACCAAACCTTGGTATGCCCAGACTCGGAGCACAGCTTAAGACAGGAAGCGCAGTCACCCCCAAGAGAGTTAGCAGAGTCATTAGGCCCTGAAATCCAGAAATGGCAAAATCATACCCAGCAAACCCTCACCCTCAAACAATGAGGTTCTGTACACCCACCAGGCCAACAAACTAAAATGCCACCAAGATACAGGGGGCTAATGATGCACGATCAGCCAGGGTGATCTGCAAACTCATGTTGTGACTGCAGCCCCAAGAATGATGGTAGTTCTCTGGCCAGAACGAAGTCCTCCCTCCCACCGTGTCATCTCTCACACCTGTGCACACCCCAAAACAAGAGCCCAGACAGTCCTGGTCTAGAAATACACTCTGGGCACATCGCAACCTTTGTGAATAGACTGGCTTCTTCTCCATCTTCTCATTGTGGGGACCACAAATGGTAGTTCATTTTCATTAATTACTGCAGCCTCTACCTATTGTCAGTCATCAGAACCTGCCATATGGTTACCATCAGGTATGCTCAAGTTCCTATTATGTGGCATTCCCGGATGCCCTAAATAGATATTGCAGAATCTGCTTGTGTTTTTACAGGGCCACTTACATTTCAAAGAAGCTCATTCTGCTTCACTCTGATTGCTGGAGTGGGGGGTGGCTCTCTGTTCAACACTGTACTCTATTGAAAATCCCAGTGTTCCCTAATGAATGTGACTTCCCTTCTCCCCTACACTGCTGTACTACCATGGGGAGCATCCTGTACACTGTTCCCTTTGGGGAAAGGAATTTAGGGAGTGGTTTTCTGTAATTTTAGGCAAGTGAAACCTTGAGTAAGATGCTAGGAGGTTGAATGAAGGGTATATCATCTCTCCATCAAAACTAGATACATAATGAACAAAAATAACCCAAAAGAGCTCCAAAGAAAGCATTCAATAAACTATGTCACATCTTGTATGACTATGAAGAAACCCTTTAAAAATATTTTTGTATTGCCACTGACCTAAATACAAGTGGCACCCCTCTCTCTGCTTTCAAGGATACTATCACAAGAATGGCACTTCAGTAGAAACACCCACACCATGCAGTGTCCTCCTGGAACCACCAGTCTGTCCTGCCCATGTACGTTCGTTCATTGCCATCCAATCTTTGAGTGTCCATTTTTTCCCCACCATCACAGAAGTACTCAGGGTGGAAAATTCCTCCATGGATCCTGACACTCCAAGTAAGGTACAGTGTCATGTGGCCTGAGTAGATAAAACCGCGAGGAAAATCCCAAAATAAATTTGGCATCTAATAGGGTATGATCATCTACCTACAATTGCAGTCGCTTCCAAGTTACTGGGCCTATTTCTAGTGGTTGCAAAGACCAGACTGGTTTCTGAACTTTTATAATTTTATGATAGCATTACCATCAGTAAAAGGTTGCTAGAAAAGTACTCCAAAATATAATTTTTGTCAGATGGTTGATATAGACACTTGTACTATTGAAATATCTATGTTGAACTTGGTTTATAGATATAAATACTTCCTATTTCTGCATTTAACTTGAATTCACACTTTGTAGGACCTGCAATCCCTAGAGAGTGAACCGTTAGCTCTGCATAGAGGTCCAGGGACTAGAAAAATGGAAATAGGATAAAGTGCAGAATTCCAGCTTCAATTCCAAGGTTCTCTGTTCCAAATTACTTTTTATTATCCAAAGATTTTCAGAAATACCTACTATCTTCACAGGATAAGTTAAACTCTATTTCCCAGCCTGAGAATAAAAGGTTCATTGAAACAAGATACCTCCTATCTTCATATGGACAACCTTCTTTAAGGAATGAGTGTGACACAAGCACACTGTATTTGTTTGCCCTTCTCTGTAGGCAGATGTGGAGGATACAAGGGACAGCTATACCTCTGGCAGGAATTATCAAATGCACCCAGTAATTTCTCTGCTTTTGGTGAAGGGAATGCCTACATATTTGATGATGATATCCAGACTGGTCACTGTGGCCTTGCAGCCATATCATAAATAGAAATCCATACCAGTCAAGGAAAAATGAGTCACCAGAACAAAAGAGCAGGTCAGCATCCAGAGCTCAAAGTCACATTTCTACAAACACCTGCTTGTTCTCAGATAAGACCTGCTCAGGACCTCAAACAAAAAAAGGGCATGACTCTATTGATAAAATCCTCTGCTCTAGGCTGAAAAGTGAGACACAACCCTCCTGGTATGGTTAAATGGAGATAATAGATGGAAAAACTCCCGGAGTGTCCCAGAAGATCCCTTTCCCCAGCATGGAGATCAGTTGACAGGCAGCGGGGGCAGCTTTCAGATGCTCCCACAACCTGTGCTAATATATGCATTCAGAATATCCAGAGCACTGACCCAAAAGGAGGTTGTGTCAACTGGGTAGAATAAGTCCCCAGCTGGAACAATATCTAGAGGAAAATACCATTAAATATATAGTACTGTCTTTTCTGTTATTCTCACACAACAAACAGATATTATTAGAGCTTTCAAATTCAGACTGTAACTCCAACGGCCTATGAAGAGAGTGTAGGTTTAAAGAAGAGACCACATAGAGTCATAAGTCCCCAAGTTCTCTGTGTACATAATAAGCTTCTGAATGTAATCTAATTTTCATCGAGGCATGGTAGGTTAAAGATGGCCACAAATCTTTGCTACTCCTCCCACTGAGAGGTAAAATCTAATCCCATCCACTCTGAAACTGGAAGGGTCTGTGGCCCAAACTAACCAACAGAATATGGCAAAAGTCATAAAAAAGAAAATCTTCCCTTTGTGATAGTATGGATGGACCTACAGAACATTATGCTAAGTGAAATAAGCCTGTCAGAGAAAGACAAATACCATGATTTCACCCATATGTGGAATTAATGAACAAACTGAACGAACAAGCAAAATAGAGACAGACTCATAGATAGAGAGCAGGCCGCCAGCTGAGGGGTGGGTGAGAGCATTGGGGGGCTGGGGGTATGGTAAAGGATTGAGGAAAAAAGGAAAAACTCATGGACACAGACAACAATGTGGTGGCTGCTGGAGGGAAGGGTGGAGGAGGTGGAAGAGGGAATAGGTGCAATAAGTAGTGATGGAAGGAGACTTGGGATGCTGAACACAAATAGTGTACAGATGGTGTGTTGTGGAATTGCACACCTGAAACCTGTACAATTTTGTTAACTAGTATGTCACCCAATAAATTAAATAAAAAGGAATAAAAAAAAGAATATGGCATAAGTGACACTGAGCCAGTTGACCAGGCCCAGGCCTTAAGAGGCTGGAAACTTCCATTTCCTCTCTTACAGAATACATGCTCCTGGAGTTCTGAGTCAGGCTTGGACCAGGGTTTTGCCCACTGCCCCTTTTGTGGCAGACCCTGAGTGGGAAACACCACCTCCCAAGCTTCTCAGAGCCACAGCTACAATAAAGGGGATCTCTAGTATCAGAAACCCTCTAAGGTGCACTTTAAGCAGAACTTACCGAGAGGATGAGACCTTCAAAGACCGCAGGACATAGCACATCTACTCTTGGCAGCATGACTTCGTTGTCCTTGAGCTGATTTCATTGCTTGTCAACATGAGATGAACTACACCACACTGAGGGGCTGAATTGAGTAATACTGATCATTTGGCAGCTGGAAAAGGGTTGGAGACCCATGGCTAGTGTCATAGAAGGGTTTCTTGGAGGAGTAGAATATGTATGTGGTCTTGGGTAGGATTGGGCAAGAAGGAAATGAGTCAAGGTAGTAATATCAACAAAGATACTCTGCCAAGAGTAGATGTGGTTTATCCTCTCCACCTTTCCTCATTCTTGATGAATGAACCTAACACAGAACCAAAATATATAATAGGTATACATGACTTGAGTCTGGAATTGGAATTGAACTGAAATGAAATGGAACTGACCCCTGTTCAATATAAGTAAGCCTGAAATTCTGACCACAGTTAAATGGAGGACCAGGTCTTCCTGCCAGTCCACGAGAGGGTTCATTTAATGTAAGCAGTGGCCTGCAGTGTGCCCTGTGAGCTACTTTGATCAGAGTAAAATGAGGTGGATTCACCTAAAGTCAGTGACAGCCTTAGCTCCTGCTGGAAACATGGGGAAAGTGACTCTTGGCATCCTCCCTTCCTACCCAGCCCCAGAACCTCCCCTTCCCAGGGCTATCTCCTCTAACTACATCCATATTTTCCCCCTTACCTGTTTTCCTAGGGACTACCTCTGTCCATTGTATAACTTAATTCCCATATCTAATTTAAAACTCCTTTTCCCTTTCCCTCCAGGACTAGACTGGAGCTCAACTCCAAGAGTACAGAGCAGAGAGAGGTCTGGTTTGGCTGTCAGAAACATGTCCCATCCCATCCTCTTCTAGGTGCCATCACCTCCACTGTGGGGAAGTGAAGAAGAAACAGGGCAGTCTACTCCCAATATGGCTGAAATAATTGATAGTCACCTCCTTGTTGTTCACAACTATTATCTAACTCATCATCTCTGGGCTGTGGTTGGATGAGGGCATCAACCTACCCCTTGACAGGGGGTGGACCCCAAACAGCCCCCATATTTGCTGACTAATAGCAACCACATTTCTTCCATGTGTCAGTAACTGGAAGTTAGTACCTCCCGCTGCCATTGAACATCCCTGGACAGCCAGGGGACCTATGCGCAAAGGCACAATCCATCTTCTCTAGCTCTCAGGGGTGGAGAGAGGGAACTTGGTACACACTACCCTTCCCCACAGCCACCTCTGCTCTCCTGGCTCTTACACTGGGAGGTGAAGCGGCCAGGCTCATGCTCTGAGCAGCACCTCCCTGGAAACACTGAGAGAGGTGGCTGCCCATGGTTGCATTTTGTCCTCAGTCTTGAGCCCAGGCCACAACTCTAGGACCACAGGAAAAGACACATTGTTCATTCTTTGACATGTTTTGCATATTAAACTTTCAAAATTTTATCTGAAGAATTCTTCAGCTTGAAAACTTTGAAACTATTGCTCTTACCCATAAAAGCCAGTGCTTAATCTTATGGCCTCTGTATTGTTTCTCATCTCTTCAGTTAAGCCATACTTCCCCATACTCTAGAGAGAGAGCCTTGCTCATCCTGCCTCTGACCTTGCCCCTTTCACAGGCCTGGCACACCATGTCCAGGAATGAACCCATGGAGGGCTATGCTGCCTTTCATCCAGGTTCTGCCCTGATGGAGCTCTGTATGCTATATGGATCTCAGCAGGGTCTTGATAACAGCATATTGGAAATGCAGCTTTGCTGGCCCATATGGACAGGTTTTTGTCTATTTTCATCCTTTCCCTGCTCTGTTTAAATATGGTGTCTGTGACTGAGTTTCGTGTTCCGGAGGCATGCGGTCCAGAGAGAAGGAGCCAGAGTAGCTTCTCTGCCTTGGCACTTAGGAAAGAGCAAATGGGGCTGCCACCTGCCTGGTCTGGGGATGGTTCCAGAATGGCTCAGGTTATTCACAGCACAGATCCACCCGGGGGTAAAAATACCATCCCAGAAGGACTCTCCTTCTAGCCACAAAAATACCTATGTGGGTATGGAGAGACTCAAAAAAATAAATAAATAAATGACACAAGGTTTAGGAGAAATCATCTCCTTGGAAAAGAACTAAAGTCATTAGTATTGACCTTACAAAAGAGAAGATAAAGCAATCCAGGAGAAATGAATGAGAGCAGCTTAAGGAGGATATAAGCTGAAGATATAGCAAGAAGAATATGGTTTACACTACAGGAAAAACTTCCCGGCCATGAGCCATAAGGAAATCTTTACAAGGTGTCTCCTTGAGAGATGGAAATAGAACATGGTATCAGCTCTCCTTTGTGAGGCCCACTCTGAAACAGAGGGTTAAACTGGGCAATCTGACTGAGCTCCCACCAGCCTTGAGCATTTATAATTCATTTTAGAGGAGGGACGACTTCCTCAGTAGAAGAGTTTATCCTCTGTAAGCTTTTTGACTGTGTGTCCCTTATGAGCTTCATCATTCACACTACAAACACATTTATACAACCACTGTGCCCACACATGAGGCCCAGAGATGCATGAAATGAAATTCCTCTGTCTTATGCCTCATCCATTGGGGTACAAATCCCTCCTATCCACCTTTCTCTACCTGCCTTAGAACCCATCTCACACTTACCAAGCTGGCCTCACTCCAGGCCTTGAGTGTTGTAAGAGGTAGTGTCTCCACATTTCACACCCCAATTTGGAAGTGGATATTCCTAAGAATTCATTACAAACTCTATATTGCCTTTGACTTGGACTTGTCACCAAGGATAGAGAATCTATCCTTAGGAGTCAAAGAGCACATTATCACCAACATGGCTGTATTGCCAACTCATTCTTTTAGGGTGCCAGCCCTTTGAGATGTTGCCCATCCCACATCTGTTATCAGTAATATATCTTCTTCAGCTCTCAAAAGTTATTCTGTATCTCCATAGAAATCCAGGAAAAAAATAAAGAATTGTCCACATTATCAAAAAGATAGTATAAAACAACCAATGCACTAAAATCCAAAAATAAATTACTGTACCATTGGGTGGTTAATGTTTAAAGTAAACTATAGCATCCTCTCTAAGCCAGGCTGAGAAGTAGCTCTGGCTCCTTCCCCTGGACTGCATGCCTCAGGGACATGGAACACAATCCAAAAAACATATTGAAGCAGAGCATGAAAAGGATAAACATAGACAAAACCCTGCCCATGTAGGAAAGGAACACTGCATGGAACATGGAGAGTATGAACCTACTAATTATTCAAAAATGGTTCCATCATGCATTCCAAGGTGTGTTCATTTCTCAGGCTGGAGCTTTATAATATTTCATTTCTTTTGAACACATACTTGACTCTTGATTAATATTATATGATACCAAAAAAGTAAAACTGAATGCTAAACAAGAGAAAAAGGAACCACTTAAGCCTATGGCTCAAATCATTCAGCCAGCATGCCCTCTTAGGCTTGACGCACCCTTGTTTCAAGAACACATTCTTATAGCAGGTGACTCTGTGAGTAGTAGCTTAAGATGATGGAACAGTCCCAATGAAGGGAACAGAGAGGAACTAGCTCCAGCTCCCAAAGATCAATAAATGAAAAGAGGTCCACACAGTGAAATGCACATGTTCTACTCTTGTGGAAATCTCTGTGTTCTTCCTCTTTTTCTTCCATGTGAGAAATTAGTTCTAGAATAAAGTATTTCAAATATCAAACTAGAACAGCTGTTGCTACTTCTTCTACTTTGGTATCGCCGACCAAATTCCAGTTCCACATCAACATAAGGTAACTCATTGGCAACATCTTAGGATGACACCATGGAACCTTAATAAATAAAAGAATGATCATAATAACAAAACTAATGAAAGCTAATACTATGGTATTTGCTATGTGCCAGATGTTGCTCTAAGTGCTTTATACCTGATTCTCAAAACAAAGTGATGATGCGGGTACTATCATCACTCCCATCACCCAGACAGGGAAACAGGCTATACCTTTGGCTGAAGAAAGCTGTGAGCTCCTGGAGATAGTGCCTATCTCTTCCCACCTTTTGCCCTTTGGTAATACCAATAATAGCTAAAATTTATTGAGCATCAAATGTGTCAGGCACTGTACAATCAATTCTTACAATAAACATAAAAGCTAGACATTGCCCCTTCCCTATTTAGTAGCCAACTGAGACTCAGAAAGGTGTGTGTATATACATATATATACATATATATCTCCCAATGTAACAAAGCTAGAAGGTAAAAGAACTTGGATCTAAACCCAGCCTGTCTTATTATAAAATCTTGGCTCCTAAGTCTTAGTCTATTCTCCCTCCGAGGTACTTCCCATCTCTAGAACACTTGCAGTTGCCACCAAAACCCAGCCTCTTGGGTTATTTTCATCAAGTTTAAAAACCCTTCCTGAGGCTGAAGACAGCCAAGCGGATTGCTCCCAGAGAGCCCAGTGACACCGTTGCCATCCGTTGGCCTCAGCCACAGCTGTGGTTTCCAAAGGAAATAACTCATGCGGCCGTTGCTCGCACCTGTCACTCACTGCAGCCAGGACTTGCATCAGAACACTGGGGCCCCACAGGGAGAGAACAGCAGCTACGTCAAACTGATGGGCATCAGGGCAGGTCACAGTGGGATTTACAGGTCTGCTTCTCTCGATCTGAGATCAGGCTCACTGTGATCCACTCTTTCTGCTTCAGAAGATCAGGGAGAACCTCACTAGGCTTAGTACATTCTAGATCTGTGGAGACAGTTCATGCCCGTGCCCTGGATAGGCTGAGAGGTTGGCAAATCAGCAGGCATGGTCTAAATCAGGTTAAGCACCTTCAAGCATCTTTCAATTTAAAAAGAAAGAAATTGAGAGACAATATTAAAGGGAAGATTCTCTATAAAAAGGCCAGCAAATGGCCATAAGACCTGGGGTCCTTCCCAAAGTCCAGAAGGAGGAAAGGGCTTATAAACTGTGACTCTGGTGAAGCAACAGGAGTTTGACTAGGACACAGAAAAGCAAAATATCAGGGTAGAATGTGATGGAGGCAAAACCAGAGAAAACTAGAATGAATGGTGTCATAATGATCCCATTCAATGCAAAATTCTATACACATTAATGGAGCATCAGTTAAGCATGTACACCTAAATGTAGGGACTACATACAAGAGTTATTATACCTGCATCTTCTTATATTCTTTCTAATGAGTCAAGGCATATGTGCTTGGAGCCCTTAAATAACAGGAAAGGCTAGCATGTGATTAAGTGCTAAGATGAGTGGTAAGTTCTGTGAAAATCAGAGGATAGAGGTATGTGTTTGCTTCGATGGGCAGAACACTCTTTGTGGGTGGTATAGGATTTGGTCTGGGGCCCAGAACTGGTTCTGTAGAATCTAGTAGTCAAATCTTTTCTCCCTAACCACAGCTTCCAAATTTACCTGCATAGGTATCTGGGAGAACAAATAGTTGCACTCTAATTCTGAATTATTTCTTTTCTGTGACAAGTGGTTTCCAATCCCACCTTCTTATGGATCTCTGAAACCCTCCCAGGACTCAGCCTTCCCCCGTGGATACAGAAAATCTTTAATCCTGCCCCTTACAAGCTACATTAGCTGCTCTGCCATGTGATAGTTTTCCGAGGGTCAGAACTCAGAAAGAGGGGGAAGACCTGGGTAATTGAGTTACCAGCATGTCAATTCTTTTCAGGTGGGGAATTTTCCAAAAGTAAAGTAAAACTACATATTAAAAAAAAAAAAACTTCATTTTTTATTCTGAAAATATAACCATTGACATGGAGTTAGCCAAGGTAGCAATGCACAAATGTCTTGCCTACATTTGTACTATTCAAACTATAGAGAATACCTAGTAATTTTTAAACACTTCTTAGAAAAACAGATGACAAGGGGGACCCAATAATCCAATATCTTCCTATATTGAGTCAAAGACTACCCTTCCTCAACCCTGATGGAGATGAGAATGCACACTGCTTGAAGATGAAACTGACTTTAGAAACACTAGGTTAACATGCTAGATTGCCTATATGAAACCAAAGAAACTAAAAACAGTCTCATGAGGCTCATCCTACAGTGTTTTCTTGAGATGCCCCGAAGCTACCTGAGGACAACACAAATCTGCCTGAAAGATCCAAGGTGCTGGTTTCTCTCATAAGGCACTGAAGTTTCATTGGCCTCTCCTGACCACCCAATAATCTTTTCTTTGGAAGAATGTGGTGGTCTGATTGCCCTAGGACAAACTCAGCCTCAGGGTCTTCTACTTTTGTGTCCTCCAGCACTAAGTGCAGTGTCTGGCACATATAAGATCTCCATACATTCATGTTGAACTAAACAGATCATAATGGTATCAAGCCTGAATCATAATAACAGTACCAGAAGGGAAGATTCCACTTCTGGGAGAGTGTTTAGGTCAGGAAATGGGCATTAAGCAGGACCAGATATGCTGGGAGTTTTGTTAACGTGGATTCTCTGTGTCTCTTTCAAGCCTTTCGTGATCAATAATCCAATGATGGGATTGAGTCAACATGAACGAAAATGTCAGCAAGCTAACAGGAAACTGTCATCTCCTTCCTCTTCCCCCAGAGCATGGCACCACATTTGGTACATTGTAGAAGCTCCACAATGTTTATCTAACAGAAATGAAAAAAGGTGAAAAAATACACTTAAATTTTTGGAGACATAAAAGACAAGGAGAACAAATTAAAGAGTAAGTGGACCCTTACCACTGGATGCTCTGTGGCCTTTTCTGGGATGTAGAAAGTCAGTGTGAATGAACCAAAGCTGGGCACTTGAAGGCCCCTCACAAACCACTGTGACACACAAACACCAAGTCCTATGGACAAGCCAACGACGGAAGTGCAGAGCCAAAGACAATTCAATGCCTCAACCTCTACTTTTACTACTATCTTAGGCCTGGACTATCTTTCCAAAAGACCTGATGCCAAAAGGGAGCTCGAATAGTGAATCCTCAGGGTTTCTTTAAAAGGGAAAACAAACCTCTCCTTTAGGGCACTTTACCTGGGGGGTCCTTAGCTGAAGGCCATCATGTGCTTCAAAAGACCCATGAGCTCTCTGAAATTATTTTATGTGTATGTACATTTTCCTTGGAAGGGACATAACTTGCATGAATTTCTCAAAAGGATCTATAGCCTGTGTAAAATGTTAAGACTCAGTGATTAAGTAGCTGTGGTATTCTAAGTTTGACCAAAATCATTTGCTGTGTAATAAGATTAAAAAATGTTCTACATTACAAAGGTAGCATGAGTTTTCAGAAAGAGCATAGAATTTAAAGTCAGACTAACTTGAGGTTGACTTTCCACACTGCCACTTACCAGCTGCCTGACCTAGGTAAGTGACTTAAGCTACCTGAGCTCCTATGTAATAGGACAATAATATCCACCTTTTTGAAGCCATTAAAGTACAGAGAAACCACCAAATAATGCAAGTTCCCTTCCTTGTTTCATTAGCAGTCTTTCTCCCTCTCTTTCTTCCACCCTCTCCTTTTTCTCCCTTCTTTCCTTCCTCCCTCCTGACCCCTCCCTCCCTCTCTTCCTCCCTCCCTTCCTTTCTTTCTCTCAATGGTAAGCACCAATACTCTGAACAAATGACCCTTTTTAAAGAGTACAAATCAGTCACCTGACATACATAAGAAGTAAACACGCTATTGCATGGTCTGACAACATTATCCTTTTACTGAAAAATTAATGGGTTTTTGCACCATGAGCAATACTGAGCAGTAAAATTTTCTCCTTCCATTGTTTTGTTGTTATTTTATATAAATGAAACCCAACAAACTATGAATTACATGTAGGAACTTACAATCACTAATGGTTAACAGTGAGAAGTTGCCCAAGAAAACAAAAGGGATGAGAGGAGCCTATTATAATTTTTGAAAATGTGAGCACCAAAATCTCGTTTTTACAAAGAAAGATGCTGTAAAATCAATTCTAATAATATCAATAACATATCCCAGAGCCAAGGTCTACATGTGCCTTCACAACTCAGTTTGCATAACAGAGTTACTTAGAATACTTCTTATACTTTTAGGGGGGATATGGCCTTATGGATGCTTAAAAGTTGTACTACATGAGTCATGTAAGAGTGTCCTCTGTCCCCTCCATCTGTGGAGAGAGGAGGAGAGAAGAGAACAGGGGATGGAGCCAGGGTAACCAAGGGTGGGGGGTGTAGGAAGAGGAATAGTGAGATTTTATAGCTTGCCAAAACTTATAAAAGTCCAAAGGTTGATTTTTTGGCATCAGTTTTACCCAAGTGGAAAATTCCCAATTTTCTCTACTTGGTCCTTTCTCTCAGAGGAAATGCACAGTTTTATTGGACTCAAGCAAATGTATCTTCCTTTTCTAATTTTCATGTTCTGGATTCAATACTAATTTACATCCACATTTGTGAAAGAAACCTTAAAAATATGCTGTTGCTTCCTTCCCAAGCTGTGGGGTGGAGGCCAGCATGGGGACGGGGGAGGGGTGTGGTGTGGAGGGTGGAGTTGAGCACAAGAGAAAGAGAGGGAATGTGGTTGGATAAGTGAGGAGGGAGAAGAAGAAAGAAAAACTTTACCTGGTAAGCATTTTCCATACTTAATAATTTGATTTTGAAGGCTAGTCATATCAAAGAGCAAAATATTCAATATTGTTAATTCAGTTTTGCAAAATATATTCTTAATTTAAAAATGATTTTGCTCCGGGTGGTAGTGCAGTAATAAAGCAGTTATTGACCAGATCTTATTGATTGTAGAGTCTGCGGGCAAAGAGCACTGACCTTGCTCACACTCTTATTGCTTCCTCCCTCCCTGGCCTTCTTCATCTATGCTCGCTCAATAATATATTATTAATATATATTTTTAGCAAAAACTGTATGTTACAAGGTTAAGGGCTTCTTAGTGATTTTTTCCAGCTACTCTCTGCCTTTGGGGTATTAGTGGAAGAATAAACTCGGTAACCAAGTGTCTGGATATAAATGACTATCCATGGAAATCCTTCACCCACCACTGAGAAGCACCTTGTCACCATCCACTGTTTTCTGTCATGTAAGAACAGAGAGAAAAAACTCCCCAAGCCAAAGTGTGTTGCAGCCATTTGGTCAATAGTGGGACTATGGAGATGAAACCACACCATGCCCGCAAAGACCAAACTCAGGACATGTGAGCCCAAACGAGAGAAATCTGTGGTCATATCAGATTCAATGACCAGCAGTGACCAAACCTTCTTACACCTCTTTCAGGAGACTTGCCCCAGCACCTCACAACCACCTTCCTCACATCTCACCCAGATAGGATATACAGCAATTGCTTACTTTAGCACTTTCACATAAACTGTCTTTAATAGCTGTCTGGCTTTTTTGCCAGGTGAATCTTACTCCCCTAATAAATGTATAAGTCTTCTGAAGGCAAACACTATGCCATATGCTCCTTCACTGTTCCTTCTAGGACTTCTAGGACCTGCCATGTGCCAGGTTCTTAGCAAGCAGGCCATTAGTAATTGTAAAACTGGAATGTAAATGATGCACAGCTCTGTATTAGACTTCCTCTCAAGGAAAGCAAAAACACAGAGCATAATACAATTTGCTTCTGCCCTTTGTGCTGGGAGACCCTCTAATCATGTGGTTTGCCTGTCTCCACATGTGCACCAGGTGAGAGAAGGAAAAGTCAGGTATTATTGAGTCCAATGAATACTGCAGAGAACTCTCTTGCATGTTGCATCATGGGGTAGAATGTTCAAGCAGTTTGCTTTCATGTCACAAAAGAGGAAAGAACACTGCTCACACCTCACAAACACTGAATTCAGAGGAGCTAGCAAATCTCCAGGCTCACGGAATGAAAGTGAATGAGGGTGACTGTCATCCACCACTTCTCACTGTTACCACCATCCACATTTCCTTGTAGTGAATGCACTCATGAATGTGATTCTTCCTCAGATAGCACAAGAGGCACGTAAAAAAAAAATCTAGGTTTCTCTGATTTCCTTGGCACTATGTATCCCCATACCTGGGCTACTGCTTCTGTAAGGGAAAGTCCATCCAAGAAAGCCAGTGTTCATAAGGACAGGAGAAACAGAAGAGGATCCAGATCTCTTATTTGCTGTTGGTTTCACTACTCACTGAGAGGGGGGAAAAAGAGGACACTAGTGATGCAGTGATGGAACACCATGGCCTAATAAAACAGTCCAGGTGAGCAAGGACAAATGCTGGGCTCTACCTATTTGTTGTGTAGTCACTGGCAAGATATTCATCCTATGGGTCCCAGCAGGCATCAGCTGCTCACTCGAAGAGCTTAATAAAAAAGAATGCATGAAAGTGCTTTTTACAAAGATGAAAGGAGGATAAGGAACCCAACAAGGAACAGCAAAGGGGACAGCATCAGCAGGGAGTCTTTAACATTGTAGGTCCGAATGGGGCAAGAAGGAACAAAGGCACTGCTGGAAGTAGAGAGTGTGGGTGTGGAAAAAAGCCACCAAAAGCAATGTTGCCATAGAAGAGTATGGGCACTACCAACACCACTCAGGCAGGAATAAACCCCAGCCTCTGTGTCCTGGTGCCTTCTAACCTCATGTCACCATGAGAAGACAATGGAGACTGGATGATGGGTCCTTTGCCAACCAGGACAAAGAGCCAGGCAAAGCAGCATGGGGAACGATCTGGAGGAGCAAAAGCATGAATATCCCCATCTCTGTGCCTCATTTTCTCCTTTGTCACACAGAAATAATTATGCTACCCTACCTACCACACAAGATCCTCATAAAGACTGCATGCAATCATAACTTTGAGTACACTTTGTTAAAGTTTTTAACCTGCTGCAGATCCTACGTTGGTGAGGCACCCCCTGTGCTCTCTGTGGAGTCCTCTACAAGTGCCCACACCCAGGCCAGGGGAGGCCCCCCCACCATACTCCCAACCAGAGCCAGAATGATGTGAACAGAGCAGCACAGGGCTCTGCAGGTGGCAGGGAGAGGGGGGAGCTACACACGCAAGGAAATAATAGAGACTGGATTGTTTATGCTTGTGGGAAAGGGCGCATGAATATGGATAAAACCCTGTGTGCATTTTGCTAATTACCCAGCGTCAGTGTTAAAGGAGAAAAGAGCCCACTGCAGATTTTCAAGTGAATTCCATCCTGTTGAGCCTACCCCCACCTATGTACACACACACACACACACACACACACACACCACCATTGCTGCCACCACCATCATTTTCTCTCCTCTCATGTGCATATCTGACAATGCTCCCCTGAATATGAGCCACATGGGCCCTTTTGAGTCAAATCCAAATTGACAGAAGATTCCAATCTTGAATCATAAGAGTTCAAGAAAGTCCTGTTCTGCGATCCTAGTTGGCAGGAGCTTCTTTCCTACAAGTTCCAGAGTCAAAGCAACCTTATAGCTCCATAGGCCAAGACATGAGGTGAACCAAGGAGAGGAGGGTGGTGAAGAGAAAAAGAATCTCACTTAGATGGAGGCCATTTCTATAGGAAGCCAAAATTATAGAACAAACAGGAAAAAAATCCCAGTCTTTGGTTCTCAGTCTCAATTAAGGCCTTGTTCCTTTCCCTCCTTGGCCTGGCCAAACTCTGGCCAGGTGTTTGGACTTGTATAGATCCAGCTCTAAAAAAAGAAAAGATGGTGAATTCTAGCCTTTATTTCCTAGCAGGTCCTGGACTCCTCCCAGACAGCCAGCCCCAGGAAGATATCTGCTGGCTCATCCTGGAAAATCAGTAGGGGTGGGGCAGTTGGCAGAAGGGCTCAGCAGAGGGGTTTGTTCAGGATGGAGACTTGGGCTGGGGAGCTCAAACCAGCTGGCTTTGGTCCTGAAGTCCACCAGCACAGGCTGCCAGGGGACACGCTCTTTTGTCTCAAGATCAACCAAGTTAAAGAGCAACCAGTAAGCACCTTACTGAGCTACATGCTTTCGAGTAATCTCAAAGATGGAGACTTTTTATATCATTCCTTAAATGTGTTCTCTTCTGCAAGAAAGGCAACAGCAAATCCATTAGTCTCTGGACTATGATTCTGGAGACCTAGATTCTTATGCTTGTTCTGTCCCACATAGCTGTGCAATTGTGAGTAAGGCATTTAACCAGCCCTCTGAGCCTCAGTATTACAGTTCTTTTCATCTGAAAAATTTTAAAGTTTGACCTGAAGAGTTCTCATAATTCCAAATGTCAAAAATTCTGTGAATAACAATATCAAAGATTAAGCCCTTCCTAAGCACCAGTCACTATTTTACATACCTCAGCTCGGTATTTCTCAACAACCTCATGAGATGCATTGTGGCTGGGGTGAGGCGGGGAGGAGTTGTAGGGGGAAAATGGAGACAACTGTACTTAAACAACAATAAAAATAAATAAATTAAATTAAATTAAAATAAAGAACACTACCGAGACCCAGTGTAGTTATTTTGGTAAGTGTTAGGATAGGTATTTGAACTCTAAGATAGTATATTGAAAGTTTAGCATATCAGTGAGAAGCACAGACTCTTCACCAACATGCTATTCTATCTGGACTCAAGACTTTTTCATTTCATGTTTCTTCCTCTACACTAAACAGCCCCTGTCAGTTTCCTGGAGGAATTCCTCCATCTCTAGACCAGTCTCAGAAAAACCAAGGAGTACTCATGACCCAACATCAACAAACGAGTTCTGGTGGATATGCCATCTTCAGTGGGCCGATATGGGCAAAATGGAACTTCTGGGTGAAAGCTGGTCCCCAGCTCAGGCATACACATTCTACACCAGAGATGTGCAGTAAACAGCATACACAATTGTGCAGCAAATGCTCAGTAAAGGCTCAGCACAAGACTGAGTACACAGGAAACACCTGGGAGAATCCTGGCACCCAGATTACAAGCATGGCAGAGATCACAAAAACTGGAATAAATGAAAAGTTACCTAGATAACATCAAAAAAGAAAATAATAAAATTAAGTATACAAAGACATTAAATTGCATTATCAACACTGGTAGCTTCAATCAATAGGATTCCTTCCCCATCTCTCCCTCTTCTATCACTGCCCCTACCAGAACTCCCACCTAAAGTCATACTGCCTCCATGTGCCAGAAGGGAAAAGCATCTTCTAAAAGCTAAGTCTCCCGGGGCCTAGACTAACTGCCATATTTCTGTCTTGGACTTTGCATCTAACTTTTTAGTAGGAGAGGCAGGAGCTGATTGGATTATAGGAATACAAATGGATTAATTTGGGGTGGATTAGATACATCACAAAACATAAGTTTGACGTGCATTAACATAAAAATGTCATAAAAATGTAGATGCTGAGGCTGAGCTTATTTGTGATGCTGCTAATGCATTGTTACTCCAGCAAAAGATGTACACAATATTTACGCTGTATCTGACCACATAAAACATGTCGTATACATATGCGATTTTTCATTATGTAGACGGAAAAGAGCCAGAGGGCCCTTCAGAATTCCAATTCTCGAGCTTCTGATTTTCCCTTCTTATTTTTAATCTTTTTTCTTTATTTTCAAGAAACAAATACAGTTTTAAACCATCATTACTGTATTTTGAACAGTTAATATTTCATATCGTGACATCTCTACTCAGAGGTAACAGGTTTAGTTGATTACTATTTGTTTATAGGGCCGGAGAAACCTGCAATCACAGGGAACATAGAAGGATTGCAATTAGATCTATTGGCTGAGAGCTGCACCTCGCTGACCCACGGTTAAGTGGTTAGCGCTATCAGAGAGAAAATGCCTACTGGCAGCTGGCACATCTGCACATAATAATATGGGCAAAACTGACACGGCCACTAAAGGCTGCTGCTCTCCTCTTTACCCAGAAGCAAAAAACAGATCATGCTTTTTAATAGTGCATCAACACATTTCTTCTGAATTAGCATAATCATGTGAGTTATGGGAGGAAGCAGTACATCCTGGCTAAGCTGCTTTGAATTTTTCAAATTATCCAAAAATAAAGGGATTTTCCCCCCACAAACTGGAGTCTAGACTTACTTTCTGGTTTATTAAAAAGGCAAAGGACAGGAAGAGAGCAAAAGAAGAAAGAGAGTTCATCTGTTTTTAACAAGACAAGTAATGTGCCCATACACCAAAAAGGTTGTGGGTTTGATCTCCAGTCAGAGCACATCCCTAGGTTGTGGGTTCGATCCCTGATCATTCAGGGTGCTTATGGGAAGTGACCTGTGTCACATCAATGTTTCTCTCTCTCTCTTTCTCTCTCCCTTCCTCTCTTGAAAATCAATAAAAATATTCTTGAGTGAGGATATTTTTAAGAAAAAACAGAAAAGGATACACACATGAAGGAGGCAGGGAGGGAGGGAGGGAGAGTTGGGGTAGAGGGGAGTGGTTAGCATAAATACACATACAGGCTTCTATCAAAGTGGAGATGATGATGATGATGATGATGATGACGACGACGATCACTGATTTTAAGAGTGCCTTATGTGCCTTGCACTGCATAAAGACTTTTAAGGATCTATTGACCCTTCACTGAGGCCAACACATCTACACCCAGGCATTCCAACTCATCTTTCTCCAGCAATCAATTCACAGATCCCAAAACAAACAGAAGCAGGCAACTCAACTGGAGACTGTGTCTCAGGTATAGGGGGTTCACCACCAGAGGGCAAGCCAACAAAGTTCCCATGCTGCTATGGGACAAAAAGAGTGACCAGACTTCTGGTGGCCTCCACTCCCCACGAGGGGCACGCACTTTCCAGGAATTACAGCTCCTCTTCCTGCAGCCAACTTCAGTGAGACTCAAGCCACATCAGCATGTACAACACCCTTGAGGTTTAGGAAAAAAAGGCACTCATTCTTGGCAGACTAATTAGAACAAGGCAGCTCAATTAGGATAAAAACACCATAAGTAAAGTCGAAAGATAAATGAAGTTTTGAGAGAAAATATTTTTAAAATGTAAGATCTATGAGTGTGTATGTGTATAATTGGTTGATTAAACTGTGATAGATACACACAGTGAAGTACTATGTAAATATTAAAAAAAAAGCAAGAAAAAAAGGTCTCTGTGAACTGCTCTGTATGAGGGATTTCCAGCATGTATTAAGCGAAAAAGAAAAATGCAAAAGAGCATGTTCTATATGCTATTTTTTAATGTAAAAAGTGAGGAAGAAAGTAAAGCATACACAAATCTGCTTTTTTTTTCCTTCAAAACACAGAGAAGGTAAATCAGAGAACAATGAAATTAGTAACCAACCATTTCCCACTGAAATGAATCAGGGAACTTCCTGGAGAAACGGATGATTACAGGGCTGGGGCAGAGAAGACACAAGATGAGCCTGGAATGTGCTCTTGTTCCATAAAGTTAAAAGAAAAAAGTGCTTAGAAAAGATGATGGCAACATGTCCAGAAAACACAGGAGCAACTTGAAGTGTCTGATAATTTAACCATCAGACTAAATTACATATTACAACCCATTGTAAAGAAGAACGAGTCTGTGAATCCATGTTGATGATAAATAGATGAATAAACAAATGAGGAACAATAGAGTGCTCTTCCTTACAAAAGAATTCTGACAGATAAATTTGGAAGAAGTGGTCGCTTGAAACATTCCCATACTTCACTATCAATGAGCAAGAACTTTCAATGGATGTTAGATCTTGAGGTCAAATTTGATGAGTTACAAGATATTTACATGTTTAAAGTGTTTCCCCACAGGCTGTTTATCAGTTATAAGGACAAAAAGAGTAACTGAGCGGCTAAGAAAGCAGACAATACCTTGAAGAGGTTATCAAAACTAACGTCAACAGTAAGGGTAAGACGGACATCGTGCATCTCCAGATGTGCTGCCCTGAGAAGCACACAACATCGTCTGTGTAGAACTCAGGCCAAGAATGCGTAACCTGAATCTAGTCATGAGGAAACACCAGATAAACCCAATGAGAAATATCTGTAAAGTGACTAGTCTGCATGCTTCAAAATGTCAATGTAAAGAAAGAGAAAGCAAAGTCAAAGTACTGTTCCGATTAATAGAGAAAAAAGAGTTGTGACAATTAAGTGCAATGTATAAGCCTAGATTGCATCCTGTACTTATGTAAAAAAAATAATAATAATGCTCTAAAGGATGTTTTATTGATAATTGACAAAATTAGAAAATGAACTACAGATTAGATTTAAAAATTATTTTGCTGCTAAACATCCTATTATTTGAAAACTTCATTGTGATTACACTAAAGAATATCTTTGCTCTTAGGAAGTGTGCATCAAAATATCAAGGCACAGAGAATGACACTCTCAAATGACTCAAAAAGCACTACAATAGATAAACTGATACAAAATAAATGTGCCAAAATATCGAAAATTTGCGAACCTGGATAAAAGGTAAGTGTTCTCTGTATTATTCTTAAAACTTTTCTCTAATTCTGAAATTATTTCAAAATAATATATTTTTAATAAAATATGAAAGAGAGAAAAAAGAGAAGAGCGCCCTCTATAGCCCCATGCCAGCATCAGCACTGCTGAATTTCGGTACCACGCACCCCTTCAGCCAGGAGTCCTGGCCCAGAGCACTCCTTGCTGGACCCTACTCAGCAGACCTGGGGGAGGGGCACCTCTATCTTTCCAGTAAACCCTCATTTGAGCTTCTCTGAATGTTTCTGATTTTTGCAACCAAATGATCCCTGACCAGTTCATCTTCAACCTGCCAGAGGGAAAGAGCAGCATCCTAGTGCCAGATTCCCATCTGCTCCTTAAGGCCTTGATATCATGGTTGTGCACTTCTGCTCTACTCTGGGAACTTTGGATGGTTGCAACCATGCCTTACTCATCCTTATACCCTAAGTGACTGACATACAGAAGACACTGAATAAATGCTTCAGTCCTGAGTGGAGCTGGAATTTGTTGAAAGATGGGGAGGGGACTTATACAGTCATCAGTGTTAACAAGTCAAAGGTGTGCACCCCCACATATGCCTTCTCAGTCGTGTGCATACCAGCACTCTCTCACCAAACACACGCTAGGAAAATGCTGCAGCGACAAGCACCAGCACTAGGTCTCCATACAATGACTTACACACTATTTTGGTAGATTTGCTGTACTTTAAACTAAGTTTGGTGATACAGTAGAGAGAAACATTAGCTCCGCTGTAACTATTTACTCTCAACCTGGGTAGCAAGCACTCCAAGAAAATGGTTAAACTTTCTGGAAGAAAAGTATCTTTGCATCTTTGTGGATCCCTCCACCCAGGAAACTACTGCCCCATAATTACAGGGGGCAGGTCTCCGGTTCCCATGGACTATCGGAAATTCCTGCGCTCCAACTTCAAGTGTGAAGAATGAGTGGGTCTTTCAGATTCTCGCTCTGACAAGATATAACCAGTTACAGATAAGAGCCTGAACCCAAACCCCCCATATCTACAACTGCTCTTTGTCTCTTAGGAGCCCAGCCTCACGGAGAGAACAGAGAAACCCAGTAATAGCCCACAGAGGTAAGCTTCTCCATCCAGCTGAGGCCCTTCCTTGGGATTCCTTGCCAAGTTCCTAGTCCTGAGCCATGCAGGCGTTAATAAGAACAATGAGCAATTTGGGGGAAGTAATGATTCTTGGAGAAGAATCTAGACCTGACAAGACCAGAAGGAGCATTAACAACATTAGTCCTCTACATAGTCTACTCTATCCACAAGGATATATCGCTGTAAATTTGACTGGACCAACGGCATCTAATTCTATTGTCTAACCAGAGAGAAGCAAGTCTTGAGCCAAATTTCTCTTGGTTGAATCCAAAATATGCTTTTTCTATCACTATTTTAATCATTTTGATGTCACACAGGAGTTACTATCTGTGCAAGTGATAAAGAAGCTTCCAAAGACAGGTTTGTAATCTATCTGATGTTAACTAGATGTTTTCCAAAGCCTAGAACCCAGGAAGTACATAAGTGTGAAGGACATTGTAGTGGTCTTGAAAAGTTGAATTATTCAGAGAGCTCTGTCAAAACACCTAGTTCCTACTGGGATAGTTTTAGGGAAAATTCTTAATTGAATGGAGGGAAAGATATGTCCACGGAGCCGTTAATAGAGCTAAAACCTCTTTGGAATACCTCTGCCACCAACTCTGGCTTGTCACCTGAGGGGGAAGAAAGCCTCAACAGACTAAAAGAATGAATAGACCCTAACAGTGATTTTGATGAAAAACTAATTAGGACTATAACAAGGAGAGTATTAATTCCTGCCAGAATCAAAATTACAGACCTTGTGATGTTGGAAACATGAGCACTGGAAAAGAACAACTTGCAGACCACACTCGGAAAACTGCCACCAGGAGGGGTGTGAATGAGGAGTCTGAATGCCCTGGAGGGAATCAGAGACGTGGGCAAACAGGGAGGTTTAACGCTAAAGAGAGTATGATGCCCAGACTTTGAAGAAACTGCTGTGTGTGTGACTAGGAGAGAGCCAAAATGAGTGACAGAGGGCAGTTTGGGAGATGGCACTAGATAACTTGACTCAAGGCAGAATACTGAGAAAAAAGGAAACAAAGGTAGAAGTCAAGTGGGCAGAAGAGCCCCCCCACAGAAAGGAAAAGGAACTGCTTTCTTCTACAGGGCATCAAGGAAAGTATGCTTTTAATTCTATCTTAATTTTTTCCCATAGTTAAACTAAATGTATTTTAGGGATTTTTCTTTTTTAAAAACTATAAAGAAATCTTGCAATTATATGCCAAGTGAGACCTGAAATAAACTTTATGAACTTTATTTCTCAGATGGTAAAAACTTGAGCCGATTTAATTTAGTCCTTAGCACAGGGACAGGAGCAACAAGAGAATTCCTAGTTCGGAGGTGCTCAGGGTAAGTTCTAAGCCAAAACTGAAGGGTCACTGCATTAGCCACAGAAGGTCTGGCCTCTTTAAAGTGGGACTGGGCACTGAGAAATCCTACGTTGGTGCTGGGTTCAGACCTCTATGAGGAAGCCCCTTTTCTCTCCTTTGTCCTTGCACATCTTGGGAAACATCTATTTTTTAAGATGATTTGTAGTCTCCTGTCTTCCCTTGTCACCCATCAAGAGCTGGACAATGGTATAATTCTCTGTTACTAAAATTTGTATTTCTCTAACGTGGTCATAAATGCTGGCTTGATGACAATCCAGAAATACTTCATACACTAAACACAAAAACTCACTATGAAAATCGCTTGGTTTATTTTTGTTTATGTTATTGAGAGTTCTTGCAAATGACACAGCTGAATGTTTATCCTACCATAAGGAAATGCATTTTGGTATTTGTATTTTTGTTTTTTGGATTTTTTTTTGGTTTTGTTTTAAAAGATAAAAGCAATAAAGAAGAAACTAAAATATGGACACACCCCACACACCCATATCACACACAAACACATACTCACACATAATTCTAAATTTAGGAAAAAATCATTCTACAACGTTTCAAAATTTTATTTTCTTCTCTTTCATCAAGATTAAAATACCCTGAATTCAGTAATATTAGAACACAAATTGAGACAGACTAGGCTGTCACATTTTTTCTGTACTGCATCCACAGCCTTTCCTAGGGTGGCTGTAGAGCACCCATGGGCCTCTCCCCTGCCATGGTGTGAGAGTTCTCCTTGGAAATAGCTGGCAGGGCAGGCTGTCCTGGACCAGAATGGATGGAGACAAGTAGGCCCAGTGAGGAGCAAAACAAAGGGACACAAGAGAAGGGCAGCTCTTGTTAATAACATTAAGTTATATGACTCCCAAAACTAGAGTGGCAACAGGCAATTCAACCAGATTTCATGGAGACTGCTGTGAAATGGGAATTCAATCTAGATGACTGAGTAATGCGAGTAATGGAGAAATCAAATATTGCGACACATGCATGCAAGATCCTTTACTTTGCAATCAGATATAATAAATGAGATCTCTGGGAGTTGGACTGATAATTTCAATTAAACACTTCTTGGCCATTGCTGGGAGGCATGTCAGCCCTAGACCTCAGCTAAACCATTGTTGGGGCCTCACTGTCCTTGATGGGAAAAAGAAATGTGTGTGCCCACATCACGGTTCTGTTCCCCTCCCATACAACTTTGTAGGGTGTGCAGGTGCTACATCAGGCTCTGTTTTCTAAAAGAGGTCTATTAGCCTCTAGCCCTCCAAACCTCACAATACCAAGTATTACAAAGAGATGGCTTCTGGGTTTCTAAAAGTTAACAAAACCCAGGGGGGAAAGATCTAGCTGGATGTTTCTTCCTGTGCAGCAACCTGCATTCAGGGCATGGAGATCCCTTTTGAACACTTTTTGAGTGATAGAAATGTGTTATATCATGAAAACAAACAGATTTGGAAAGAAAAAAAAAATCTTACTAACCATAGATCTCAAAGAAAAACACATCAGCAATTGATGGCCCCACACACCCACTGAGCAGTTTCTAAATATCTGTGTGATTCCTGGGTTTTGGGTCACATGCCATTTTGGTAACATAAGTCCAACAAGGACGAAACTACTGAGCAGCATCATGTAGGTTGCAGACAGTGTGTGTTTAGGGCAGACTGGGTTCAGATGCTGGCTCCTCCTTCCCCTGGTGACTGTAGGGCATTACCTTACTCTAGTTTTATCCCAAGCAGATATAATAGTATCTACACCACAAAGTTGTTAGAAAGATTAACTGAAAACATGCATACAGTAGGCACTCAATAAATGATTTCCCCTTACACCAGGTGAACAAAGCTTGTCTCTGGAGGACCCTATGTGTCCACAGATAACAACAATGCAAACATTTGATTCAGCACTAGCTGACTAAGAACGGACATCAGGCATCTTTCCACAAAATAGAAACTGAGGCACAAACTGTGCCAGATATTGAATCCTTTCCAATCACAGAGCTGAGTCAGTGACTTTAAATGAAACTGTGCTCTGTACCCTCTGATGATGGGGCAGGACATGGAATGATGCATGATTGGTTTGCCTGTTTCTCTTTTTCTCTAAAGCTATGTTATATTTAAAATAAAAGTAGAGAAAACTCATGTTTTGAACTTTAATACCTAGTTAACTTACACAAAATGCTGGATCAGCACCACAATATTCGCGTATACAACAGTCTGGTGGCTTACCCAAGAGTAGACTGCCTTTCTGACAATTTCAGAACAGGCCCTGTGGTTTCAGAGTGTGTTCAAGGAGCCAGAGGTTCTCCAAGGTCAGGATGGCGGCAGCTGAGCTGACCGGGAACCAGACCTCTGCTCCATCCCTGCTGTCACACTGTGAGGTCCCCAGAGGGAGCTGGCCAGTGGTAACTAAAGTGAAGAGGGTGGTCTACCATTTCCAAGGGCCCACCCAGCCCAAATTGCTTCCAGGCACATGTTTTTTGTTGCTGCTGTTTGTTTGTTTGTTTTTAATAAACTCAACTTTATCATCTTTTCTCAGTAACACAGGTTTGAATTGATAAGTAAATCCCCTCAAAATGAAAATGCTTCTAGTCTTCCAAAGCATTGGGATCATCAGTGAAACTATTTTTCCTAGTTGATTAGAGTTGAAAATACACTGTTAACATGTGTGCCAGACACTGGAGTAGGGGCTTCACCCACAGACCCTCATTAAACCTGAGCACCTGGGCGGGGGCGGGGGCAGTGGTAGGAAAACAACACATGATGAGCGGTGTAGGCACTGTTTACTGGGCTGAGCACATCACATATTATTACCATATGAGGCATTTATTCATTTTCCAGTGCATACAGATGCCCCAAATACTAAGCGTAAAGCACAGTCACAAGTCAAAGATAGCTCTGGCAGCCTCCAAAGCCCATGGTCTTTCCTGTACTGCCCCCACTGAGCCACAATGGCTGGCTCATTATGCAGAAACAATATAACATGGAACAGAAACTTACCCTCTCTGGACCTCAACCTTTTCACAGTCAAATTCCCCAGGTTAAGCCTCAAAGTTCTCAAAGGACTTTGCAGCTCTAAAATTCAATGATGCTCTGGTCAACTCAACAACCACAAAAGTAAATGTATTAAGTATCTGTGAAGCATAGTTTGTCTCTATGTCTAATTGGATTTCATTGCTCTCTGAGTCCTTTTCACCTTTCTAGTTCTTCCCCCTGGTCCAGCCCCCTCCCAAACAACAGTTAACCTCCAAGGATTCAGATACTACAGAACAATTCAAATTAGTAAAATGCATATTGCCTGGTAATATACTTTACCATTAAAAAAAAAACAGGACAATCAGCTTATAAGAGCTTCAAAATCAAGTGATTCGTTTCTCTTCTCACAGCTAATCAACTAGGGCTCAAGGGAGAGTTATTTGTTGATCTTTGAGTGCAAAGTGGTGTCCTCTCTGGCCCTTTCAATTCAGATATCAACCAAAAGACTGAGAAGTTATTGTATTTCTGGGACTTTTCTTTGTTTTTTTTTTTTAAAGGTGCAAAAAAGATACTCAGTGGAATGAAAGAGAAGCATCGACGTTTCCATTGGTAATCTCGTCCATGTGTTCCCTGCTACTGAGCATTTTCAGAAGGCCTGACTGTCTGGGTTAATTGTTTAATGCTTTTAGTTAGAATTAAACTTTGCACCTGCTCTGACAGTGATAAATTAAATGTGCTCCTTTTCCAATACTGTTGCCCTCTTTAAGTAGAGACCAAGAAGTGTATCTCCCTTCTTCCCCTGCGCTTGAGGAATCTCTGCTACACTGGAGTGTAAACCAGCATAATTTGTCACCAGAGCTAGCGCCAATTAAATTGATTGCGTTGGACTGAACTCTGGGACCCCTAATGCAAGCACTAAGGGAAAAATGGGCTCTTTTCTGCCCATTCCCCCATGTGGCACTTAGGCATAGCTCAACAGTGGAAGGCTTTCAAGGTTCAAAAGGGTTTTATTTTCAAAAGAAATGGGCATTGATCAGCTGCATTTAAAGGCAAAGATAATTCCAGAGCTTGAAGGCTGGATTTGTGTTTAAGGTCTAAATCTCTTTCTTTAACCTTGGAGGGGGGGGGCAGTATAACATAAAAGCAACAAAGAGATTAAGATTACAAAGGGTTTGCAAGTGTAAATGATGCAGTGGTATTCTCCAAACATAACATAGTCCCCATTCACAAGCCCAGGCACAGGCCAGCATTTGATCTGTTGGTCTTACACCTGTAAAAACAACTTGTGTTTATTTGTCACTCAGCAAACCATTTCAGGCAAGAGGGGGAGAAAAAGGGAAAGTGGAGGAGAAGTAAACTTGCTCGTTCCACAGAGTTTAAACATGCCTTCCCTAAAACAGACTGCAAAGCAAACACTCTAAAGGTCAGCGTGGCAGAGACAATCAGAAAATCCTTCTCTCTTTTTGCACCACACGGGAATACCAGGAGCAAGACGCTCTGTTCCAACCCTTGGTCACTTCCGTGTTATCCCAGCCTCTGATGCTTAGGTTTGTTATGTCACGTCCTACCAAGGGAGGTTGTAGGTGAACTCTAAGCTAACAGCAGCCCCTTCCTGTTCCTTTACTTCTGAGCTGCCAATTATATGTTCCTCCATCGTGCCTTTTAGCTCAGTTTCCCGCAATCAGTTCTTAGAAAAGCACAATTTGAATGAACTCAGATATAAATCAAGTCCTCAAAGAGACTCAGACTCCAAATTCATTGATTCTATAACTCACATGGTGAAACCAATAGTAAGCGTGTCCATTTCCTCAAGTTTGGGTCTTCTTCTTCATCTGTTCTTTTCTTCTTTAGCAACATGAACCTTCTTATATTAACTCTAGCTCCTGGATCTTCTTATCACAAACTGAATCCTTGCCAAGGACATCAAGCTATCATTGCTAAATCAGGTGATAACACGGAGTCTTCCTACTTCAGAGAAAGGAGATATTCATTGAGACTTCTGAGGCCATATCAAACATCTGGCACCCTGAGAAGGTTAATGATTTGTTATGAACCAAGGTGACTAAGAATTCAGTGCTCCTTTAAGATAAGCAAACAAACAAGAGTTTCCCATTTATTCAGGAGACAGACCATGGACCAGTTAGAAGAAACTAGAAAGAGATGATTTGGATAGCAACTCCCTAACTTCTGGAGCAATTCAGCTCTGGCCCCAAACTTGCATACTCCACCCAGAAAACAAAAACCTTGTAGTATAGTAAAATCTAGTAATTATTAAGCATGATCTTGTATGTATGTTGCGGCGGTGGGGGGGGTGGGGTCTCATTCCTTTCCTAAGAATTTGGTCAAAGTATTTCTCCTAACCTTACACCGCAATCTCCTTAGAAATAATTGTGAGTTTTAAAAATTCTCTCTTGTTACATTTCCATGTTACACTTTGTCATGCCAATGATGTACTAGGACCTTGTATTAGTTTTCTGTGCTGTGTACAAAATTACAACAAACATAGTGGTTTAAAACCACAGGCATTTTTTACCTCAGTTTCTGGGCACCAGAAGTCTCAATACATTTTAGCTAAGTCCTCTGCTCAGACTGAAATCAAGGTATCAGCTGAGCTGCAACCTGACCTGAGGCCTGAGGTCCTCTTCCAAGCTCACTACTTGTTGGCAGAAGTTGTTTACTTTAGTCCCCATTTAATTCAGATTACTCTTGGCTCCTAGAGATGACACTCATGTACTTGCTATGTGGCCTCTTCATAGGCAGTTCACAGTCTTGTTGTTTGCTTCTTGAAGGCCAGAAAGAAGATCCCACTGACTTCTTTTAAGGGTGTATCTGTTTGGGTCCAAGCCATCCAGAATAATCTCCCTTTGGATTAGCTTAAATTCAACTGGTTAAGAACTATAATTACATCTGAAAACATCTTCACCTTTGCCATATAACATAATCTCATTATGAGAGTGATATCCTTTTATTTTATTAAAGATTTTATTTATTTATTTTTAGAGAGGGAAGGGAGAGGGAGAGAGAGAGAGAAACATCAATGTGCGGTTGCTGGGGGACATGGCCTGCAACCTAGGCATGTGCCCTGACTGGGAATCGAACCTGCGATGCCTGGTTCACAGCCCGCGCTCAATCCACTGAGCTACACCAGCCAGGGCTACACCAGCCAGGGTGAGAGTGATATACTTTTATATTCACAGGTCCCACCCACACTCAAGAGGAAGGGATTATATGTGGCACATACACCTGGAGTAAGGAATCTTGGGACCATCTTAGAATTTTGCCTACCAGAGGCCCACTTACAGAGAGACACCCCAGGCTCATTCACTCCCTCACTTAGTTGTTGTTCCAAGCCTCATGTTAGAAGTGCCATATACTTCTCCCTGGAAATTCTCCCCTGATAAGTTCATAAGAAAATCCAATAGTTTTTATAATTTCAACTTTTATATGTTTATTGGTTCACAAAGAGACCATTGGCATTGCAGAGTTTTATGGGTGATGGACAGCTAAAAGCCAGAGATTCTTCCTAGAGGAAAGTAATTACAGGCCTGGAGAGGGGGTTGGGTGCATATTTCTAAAAGGATCTTATGTAGACCCTGCTACTTGTGCATGCCCTTAGATGGGAACATGCCAAAAGATCCTTCATCAACACCTGACCGAAGAGGGGAAAAAATCAAACTTTCTCATACAAATCACATTAATAGCCTTTTCATGAAAGAAAGAGATGGAAGGGAATGAAGGAGGGAGAAAAGAGAAGAGAAGGTGAAGAGAAAGAAAGAATGGAAGGAAGAAAGGAAGGAAAGAAAGAAAAGAAAGAGAAAGAAGAGAGAGGGAGGGAGGAAGGGGAGGGAGAGAGGGAGGAATGGAGAGAGGGAGGGAGGGAAGAAGAGGAGGGGAGGGGAGGGAGAAAAAAGTTTCCTCTGTTCTAGTCTATGGCATCCTTATTGGACTACAACGGGAACTTTTTAATGTACCCATTAAGAAGGAAAAATAAACACTATCGATAATTCTTTTTTGCCATACAGCCTATGTGCCTTTACTTGCTTGTTTTCTTTACCAACACCATTCCACTCAGTTCCCTTATTTTGTTCACCCAATTCTGTGTGCCCGGAGCTGAAGGTCCAGATTCACACTAACCTCCTCCAGGGAGACTTTAGAGACTGGTTTGAACCTGTTCCTCCTCTAAACTACTGATTTTACGGTCTGAATTTAACTTAGCTCTCATCAGATATCTTCTTCTCTAGTTCACTGTTGGGCATGTTTTGTCTTCTGAGACGGTTCTTCATGTAGTCTAGAACACTTATTAAATATATAGGATAATATCTTTTAGTAAAATATGAAACCAATGTAGTAGGTTGCAACCAGATTTTTTTTAATTGAAATGGTTAGATAGGAAAAAAAAGATCAATGTAATGTAAATAAGAAGGGTATTTGGTTTTATGAAAATTTTGCTTTGATATGTATTTGCAGGTATATGTATAAATTGAAACGTGTGTGGCATTGTGTAATGATATAAAATGCATTGATGATTGTGAATTATCATTCTAAGACAATTTTTAAAGCACTAGAATATTTTAAATAAACTGAAGTTCATGCAAAAATCAGAGCACATCAGAAAGATGCCAAAGGGTTCTACAGTCAGACAACCAAAAGCCCTAAAACAAAAGGATGAAGTGCCTTTGCAATCCCGGAAGCAGATCTTGCAACCTCATAGTCTACTGATAAGGAGAGTGATGAGAAGTTATATTTATACATGACTTTATCATTTGCAAAAAATTTCACATTCTTCTTGTTCCCAGCATTCCATAAGGAAAGCCAGGAAGGCTTTTTTTTCCCCCATGATTCCCATTTTTAAAAATTCGAGGCTTGAGTGGTTAGGTGGCTTGCTTGTCCAAGACCATATTGCAAGTCGGTGTTAGAAAATGAACTTACATCTTCTGACACAAACTCCAAGTTGTTTCTTGCGCCTGTTTGGAAAATTTTAGACTAGTTCACCAGAATCCTTCCCATTGTTAAGGCTCTAAGGCAAATTCTCCCTCCTCCAGAAAGGCTTTCCTGATAGTCCCCTTGACCTAACCCACAACTTCTAGCATGGATCCTGGGTTGCTCCATGTGGGTAATGTTTTCTCTCTAGCTCCATTACAAGCTGGGAGCCGTGATATATACCTCTTGTTAAATTCTTATTTTTTGCTTAATTTAGACTGCCTCAGCCTCCCATACCAGGTTAGGTATTAAGGAGAAGAGAATAAACTTCATGTAGGGCCAGGAAGGTCAAGGTAATCAGCAAAGCTGGAGCCCAGTACCATGGGGCCCCATTCTTTTATTTCAAATCGTCAGGCATCTAATACCTATACCAGGCAAGTACAATAAGGAGTGCTGTGGAGCTGACAGCTTTGGGGTACAGAAGAACAGGCAAATGGAAAGCATAGCAGAAGAAATGAAGGCTGACTCCAAGTACAAGACACTGTCTGGGGAGACAGGAAAGAATGGGGCAGGAAGGATGAGAGAGGGCTTCACTGTGAAAGTAGCATATGAGCTGAGCCTTCAAAGTCCATGAGGATGTCACCAGCTGAGGCTTTTCAGACTTGTCATTAGCTCCATTTGCAAGACTCATTTCAGACTCCCTGGAACAACAGGATCAAGATCAACAGTGATTGAAGTGGAAGGTCACTGTCAGTCCAGGAGGACCCACCCTGTTCAACTTCAAGACCTCCGCCAATGACTAGGCTGCTAAACGTCAAACATTTACCCCTGAGGCTGGATGCTGGGGTCATGCTGGTGGTCAGCTCCAAAGTGAAATGGAAGAAGCCTCACTCCTGGCTCTGAGGAGACTTTAAAACCAGTTGTAATCAGGTTGCTCTTTTCCATAGTGTAGATTGTATCAATCAGCAGCCCTACTTTGTGACTGTCTGGAATGGGAATGAGCAGATTAGCCTTTCAAACCCTCCAGGATCAGGTCGAAGTCATGCAAGGCCAGTTATCAAAGCCAAGTTAGATCCATCCTTAAGAAAAGCTTGTGTTTTTTATATTGCTTGGTTGGTAGGAGGGAGGTCTCTCTTCCCCCTACCCTCAATCTGGCAGTTTTTCTGGTTGCAAGATAAAATATTTGCACATTTTTCAAATGTCTCAGGAAACCCTCGAGAGACAGGGAGAAGAATCCATCCACTGATTTTTGATCCATGTGAGCCCACCCCTGGGAGCCCTCAGATTCTTTTGTTCACCTGTGGGACTAAGGGGTCATCCAGATCCTCTGTCTGAGAGAGGTCAAGCTGAGCCCAGACAGCAAATATTTATCCCCAGAAAGGTTTGCAGGGCTAAACCCTGGTGACAGAAACCTCAGACTCTCCCAAAGTCCCTGGGTCAGTTTTTTGAAGACAAACCGTGTTCAGTGAAAGATTATTTTGTGCCAAGTGCCAACTGAGGGGATTTCCACACCTCACTTCCAACACAACAGGCGAATGCTGAGTGGCAGGATTCAGTCATGTCCTTCTTTTACACTCCGGAAGCCTGAGCTTAAGGTTTCTGTGGGTCCCTTTAGTCATTACCACTGACTCACCTTAAGCCCTTTATAGTTGAGCATTTAAGATTTCCAATCTGTGGTTATGAGTGGGAACTAAGCTCCTTCCCACAGAGAGCTTCCTCCCTCTCCCCAGGGAAGGCCAACGGATTACACCCATAAGAGAGACAAGAAGACTGAGGACAGAGAGAGAGCAAATGATCTGGCTCAGAACCAATAGAGAACGGAGAACTCAGGTTCTGAATTCACCTTTCCTAGGCTTCAATCAGAGCTCCTATTTCCTGAAGCCAGTTTTTCAAGCCTCGTTAAGATCTGAATTTGTATTGTAGGACAGTGCATATTTCCAAGAGGCTTTTTGGGAGGACTGTGTATAAAAGTCTTCCCCATGAAGGCTTCTTTAAAAAATAACAATATTAGTAACATCTTTTGTTTTCCCCTCATATAAAAGTAATAAATCTTCATTGACAAAAATTTGGAAATATAGGAAAGAAAAAAGAATAAAGACCATGCCATAATCTAATAACCAGAGATAACAATTATTAGTATTTTTGGCATCCTTTTGTTGTATACATGAATCTATTTTTTCCAAACTAAGGTTATACCCCTATTGCTTTAGTAGTCTTCAACTTTACACATAATATTCTACTGTGATTATTTCCCCATGTTGATATCTATTATTCTACAGTATCACTTCAAATAACTGAGATAATACATTACAAGGGTATGCCATCATTTATTTTACCAATTCACTTTTTGGACATTTGAGTTGTTTCCAAATATTCTCAAGTATAAAGAAGGCTGTGGTGGAAATGTCAGCTATATTAAGGATTAGGAAATATGTTAAAACCCCAGCCCAACTTTATCCCTATTCATTGATTCATTCTTCCTTTCATGAAAGTGGTGCCCTGGTAAGGTTTGGTAGCTCTTCCCTGGACCCTTTCATGAACAGGACATATGGCCAGCACACCACAAAGGCACAGATGTCATCAGAAAGGGAAAAGAGCTCTAGACTAAGAGTTGAGAGACTTGCCTCTATTACCAGCTCATAATTCACTGTGTGACTTTGAGCAAGTCACCTACCTCTGCAAACCACACTCTCCTCATCTATTAAATAAGGGAATTCAACTAGGTGACTTTAACATTTCTTCCAGCCCTGACACATGGTCCTACAAAAAATAACAATATTAGTAACATCTTTTGTTTTTCCCTCATATAAAAGTAATAAATCTTCATTGACAAAAATTTGGAAATATAGGAAAGAAAAAAGAATACAGTATTGATAAGGAGACAGCACTCAAACCCAAAACAGTGAACTGTACAGGGTTATCCAGTATCAAAGGCAGACTGTTTAAGTCAGAAGAACAGTTCTGCCCTGGCTGGTATGACTCAGTGGATTGAGTGCCAGCCTGTGAACCAAAGGGTCATTGGTTCGATCCCCAGTGAGGGCACATGCCTGGGTTGCGGGCCAGGTTCCTAGTAGGGGGTATGTGGGAGGCAACCACACATTGATGTTTCTCTCCCTTTCTCTCACCCTTCCCCTCTGACTAACAATAAATAAATAAAATATTTTTTAAAAGCTTAAAAAAAAAAAGAACAGTTCTCAGCTGTGTTGGGAAGCAACTGTGTCTCTACCAGACATGACGTTATATCATAAGCAAACTGTTCCTCTTGATAATTTATGGTTTGAAAATAATTTATTTTGTTTTAATAACTGAGAAGAGATTCGAGATTTCCATCACTTCCACTCTGACATGCTGAGAGTGGGAGAGAAGAGAGTAAATTTGGAGTTCATCTGCCTGGAAAAGCACAGGACTTTGCATCCATATTCCTGAGTGCATCCCTCAAGACTCTGAGTCCTTGCGGTTTCCAAAGTGCTGTCAAAGGACATTACTGCTCCTCCTCACCCCTTTCTTGTTCATTCCCCAGGGAAAAGCAGACCAACTGCATCCATTTAAGAAATGAGGAGCCTGAAATAAAAATGTTCCTTCTCTCGAGAGTACAGCAGCCTCTCATGTTTCTAGAGCCCGGTCCTAGTCCTGCCCACACCAGTCTGACATCACCTGTTTGCTGCCTGACCTGAGCGGCCAGAGCCAAAGTGGCTGCTTGGCTCCCATTCAAACTTGTCTCTGCTCGTGGCACCCACATTCGCTCCAGTGAGCACAAGTTCCCCTGTGTCGAACAGGAGAAGTGAGCCATCGCCATAAAGCTCTCCGAGAGGCTGCTGTGCGCGCGAGGGGCTGGCTCTCACCCTGTCTTTGAAATAAGTGGAGTACATTGAGGTGGACACAGCTCATCTTCATTCCTGTGTCAGTAAACTATTCCTGAAGGGTTCAACCTCTAGTGAATCATCCCCTCCAAGCCAGCAAGTATGACCCGTATTTTATCCCTAGCTGAGAAAACAGAGCAAACTAGAGAGCTGGCAATAACAACCAAGAGAAAGAAAAAAAGCCTCTACTGTGGAATGACACAGACTAATTCAAACACTCCAAAATTACCACCAGGGCCATGTTCCCAAAGGAAGCTCAGCTCAGGAGGGAGAAAAATTCAGTCAGTCCCAAAGCAGTCATAACCATATATATCCATATATGTGGATACATATATAAATATATCCATAACCATACATATCCATATATATATCTGGGACTTGTGTGTATAGTGGGAAGGAATAACAGCAAGCTTTCCTGCCCAGGCCCAGCCCTCCTCACCCAAAGCCCATCTGCAGTCACAAAATCTGAGGTTCTCTGAGGCTAACAATCTTCCTCCTCCAGGGAAGCTCCACTCCACCAAAGACACAATTTTGCCAAATTTCAAGAGACCAGAAGTTGGGTAGCCCCAGAAAGTTCCCTGGTCATTTCAGAAGCACCTGGATATATGAGAAAGAATAACTCATGGTTGATCAGTCAAAGATTAGTTGGACCTTGAGGTAATTGCAAGGGAAAGTCAGGTCAGTCCCAGTTTTCCATCCCACTGACCCAGGACATGGGGAGACAACGTGGACAGAAGTGCAGATGACAGAGCACTTGGTGAAGCTTTACCAAGAACTTGTGAGACCTTGGGCTGCCCCAAGGCTCAGCCTGCCTCAGCCCTCTTGCCTTCCAGCCCACCTAGCCCGGTCCTGATGAGGTTGCATGTGAACACCTCAGGCACTGAGTCAGCTGGCATTGAGGGTCCCTCTGTGTGATGTTCTTGGGAGTACAGACATGGGTTCAGTAGGGTCCCCACCTGCAATCCAATATAGCCTATGGATGTGTGAGCTGACAATTTACAATGTTCAAAATATGAATGAGTTAAAAAATAAAAAGAAAATGCATGCATACAGGGGTATAGGGGAAGGAGATGAAAACTGTAAGAGTAAGACCTAGGTAGCTGTGGATGCCACGAGGAAAGGAATTTCAGCCGAAAGGAAAAGCAGTGTCTGTGAAAACACTTTAGAGAATAAAAATCCATTTTCCCAATGGTATCACCCAGTCCTACCATGCTTCACAGTCTCAAAAGGCTTTAATATAAGTTTCCTATTTTGATTTTCAAAATTCTATGCAGTAAGTGATTCCCCATGTTGCAGAATAAAAGACTGGACTTGTCAGAACCTCAGCATTCATTATCACCAACTACACGTAAGGCAGAACAGCATAATGGCCAATAGCTCATTCTCTGGTCCGATTGCCTGGCTGCTCACTTACTAGCTATGTGACTGAAGCAAGTTATTTACCTCTCAGGGCCTCAGTTTTGCACCTGCAAAATGAGTACAATAATTGCACTGCCTCATAAAGTTATTCTGAGAATTATATTAGACAATACAGGGAAATAATACCAGCACATAGTGAACAAATGCTTGATAAATTCTGGTGACAATTAGGGCACTTAACTGAAGTATAAGGCTGCTAGGTGGGCAATCTTGTGTGATCTTAAGACCTTGCTATGTCTGAAGCGTAGGTTCCCTATTTATAGAACAACTTGATAGGATAGGTAAGCTCTCAATTTCCCTTATATTCTAACATTCTATGGTTCTAAGCACATCAAAGCCTGTGATAAAGCATCTCAAAAATCACCCTTCAACAAAATTTTTCTGAATACCCTGGACCTGCCCAGCACTGCCCCAGAAAGAGAGAAATTCCCCCAGGACCACAGGGTTTGACGAGTGGGCAAACATGCGGAAAGATGCTACAGTACAACAAGATCAGAGCTATCTACAGAGGGCACACAGATTAAGTTATACAATAGGCTAGGTCACCCCAAGCCTCAGTGGTTCTACAAGTAGGTCCCCAGACCTGCAGCATCCGCAGCACCTGGGAGCTTGTTAGACATGTAGAATCCGAGACCTGCCTCAGACGACTGAATCAGAAACCCTGGGAGTAGGGCCCAGGAATCTGACTCTTAACAACTCTCTAGGTGATTTGGACACAACTGCTCTAGGATAACAGAAAGTTTCTGTAATTGGTAGTTAGCCTTCATTATTACTCAGCTTTCCTCTTCCTAGATCATGAAAATCTAAGCTGGGTCAGCCTGGGGAAGCTCTCTCCCAGCTCTCCTGTGCCCTGTTGCCTTGCCCTTCCATCTCAAGAATGAAGAGTTACAACCAATTGGAGGCTGTGGCCAGACCTTACCCTGAGAAAGAGTGACCTTTCTGCATTCCCACCCTTTAGCCCTTTACCAGATGGTTCTCACGGCCAGACAAAGCCATGTCCCAAGAACGTTACCCAGCAGCCCACAGGAAAGGTCTGAAAAACAGATGAATTTCTGTAGCGACCATATGAAATGTGAGTCCACTCTGAGGGGGGAGGCCTGGGGAAGAAGGCAGTGTTTGTGAGTTGCTAAAAGAAGATCCTGTCCCCGTTCAGGTGTTTGGTGTCTCCCAGTCTTGTGTCTCACCAGCACGGTGTTTGTCAGCCTAGCCCTGCACTCTACCCCAGCTACAGAAACAGTTTCCTCCGCAGCTGTCCTCTCTACATGTCATGAAGAGGAGCAAAGCAGGAGCCTGTGTCTTGGGTTTGTGTGTTTTTTTTTGTTTTTTGTTTTGGTTTCATTGTTTATTTATTTTTGTTTTGTTTTAAGATTGGGCAGGGCATTTTTGTTCTAACGTAAGAGAATCTTTTCCACATCTGGCTGAGTTGCCTATAAGCTGCAAGCCCTTTCAGGAATGTCAAGCAATTACAGGACTGCCAGACCCAGACAGCATCCTGTGCGGGGCAGGAAGCATTCAAGAGCTTCAAAGCAGAATCATCTCCCTCCATCCCAGCTCTCTCCTGCTGATTCATGGCTCCTCTGTCTCACAGCCTTCAGCAAAAGCCAGTGAGCTCCTTTCAGACCCTTCCCTGGGCACAAGGCAGAGCAGACTCAGGTTCTTTCTCGGCAAGACCAGGATCACTTTCCCTGCCTCCCAGCAGAGCCTGACCCCCCATGGATCCAGCCATTCTTAGCTAGCCATGCCTTCACCTCCCCTCATCTGTAATTCAGGAGAAAATAAAATAAGTAGGAAGGGTAACAAAAGAGTGAATACTGACATGACGAAGTAGTAGTAAATATAATAGAAAAAGAGGACACCTAGGTGCTCAGAAATGGGAGATGGTTCCAGGTGAGAAGCCCAGCTTGCCTCCATATTCTCTGGCTAAATGGCATGGCCATCACATTTTCTTTTTGAAAAGTTAGTAAGCATCTCTTGCTTTAGAGACAAAATGCTCATTAACACAAAAGAGCAGCCAATGCAAGATTTTGCACCACTTGTTGGAAGTTGCCTTTTAACACTTCAGCTGCACTCTGCATCCTGGACAACTGTCTCAGGAGCTGATCTCAACCTCTGGAGAGCAAAAGTAGATAAGGACTTGAGATTTGAGACTAAACAATCATCTTAGGCCATTAATAACCCATTGCTCCAGCCTAACAGATGGTTAAAGTCACTTCTCTACCACCTCTCGCTTGATCTCACCTTAACTCCTTTCAAACACTTCAAGACACTTCAATTAGAAATAAGGAGAACACTCAGCCATGTTCCACAGCAAGGACAAAGTCTTCACAGATGATAATGAAATTAAATTGTTGTTTATTAATATTATACTCTAATTGTGAGCCACGTATTTCTTAAACTTGGAAGGGTAGGTTGCTATGGAGGTCTGAAAAAAAACATATCTTATCCTCATGACACAGGTTCATCACCTTGGTATATAACTTTTTCAAAAGGAAATTTGTAATTTCCCCCTAGGTTTCTTTCTCTTCCTCCTCTTTCCTTTTCTTCTTCCCTCCTTCATACTATTCCTTCCTTTCTTTAGATTTCTCCTTCCTTCTTGTCCTTCTTATGCAAAAGAAATGTAAAACAGTTGCCAGGAAGAGTGATTACACACAGATTCATGTGGCTGAACTTTTATGCATTCCTTTCTCTTAAAAAAAAAAAAAAAGGCATTCCTGAGAGAGAAGAGCTGATAAAGTCCCATACCTCTGATGACAGTGATGCAGCAGGACAAACAAATCACAGGGTTCGGAAAGTCTGAGAGACTGAAAAGAAATGCACGACATGTAACACCACATTTGCCTGTCAAGGGTTTTTTTATTATTATTATTACTGCTTGTTTCATTTTATTTTATTCTTAAAGCTGATGTTTGCAGCTATTTGCTTCACTATAGGAAATTCCAGATCCCAGAATACTGATTTACAACTTCAATCGTCACCTGACAAATACAGCCCTTGCTAAGTGAGAGCTGATCCATAACAGGTATTTCAAATTTTCGTAAGTCACAACATATCAACCCTGAAGTGAAGAGTTTCATTCACAGGAAACAATTTTCTGAAATCAGCAAATATTTTTTTATAAAGAAAAAAGGTAAAGAATAAAGGGGAGGACCCATCCTATAAAGATAATTTTCTACCTGAATATAAGACTCTCTGTGTTGAAATATGGTGAGTTCTGTAGTTTTTATTATTTTTATCATACCTCTCTTCCACACCCCAGGTTTAACTCTTACCTTTCCAGGCCCAGGTAGCTTTCAAGGAACTGATACAGATGAGCTGATAGCTTTAATGGAGCACCCAGAGTTAACCTGTGAATCCCATAGCTTCTGCCAAGCACTGTTGGCTGCTTAGTGTCACAAAACATTGTGGCTGAGCCACTCTGACATCCTACTTCAAATTTTCATGGAACTTGAGACCATGGCAGCATTGAATGATTGTCTCAGATCTATTGTGTATGTGCCCCACCCCCCAAAAAGCTGCTGCTGTCACCAAAGCTCTTAATCCCTAGTCTAATATAGAAGCACAAAGATCAGAAATGCCACCCTTTCAGGAAAAGTCCTTTCTTCTGTAGAATTCCTTTCTATTAAACTTTTTTAAAATGGCATATTTTTACTTCTTTCAAAAATTCAGTTGTACCCATAAGATGTATAGTTACCAGTGAAACCAAAATACCTATGTAATGTCTACCTCACTCACTAAAAAGAGACTAAAAATTTCAACAATAAAAAATTTGTCAAAGATGCTTCCCGAGTTATTCATTTTGAATATATTCACTATATTTTCTCATAAAAAGATCTTTTTCCTCTTTCAAAAAAAAATTTAGTCTATCAAAGTGAAGCCTTGCAGCATTACCAGAAGAGCTCACTAGTTTATTTTACCAAAACGTAAATGTCAAACTTGGGAAACTTTCAGTTTAGGGCTGTGGCTTCAATTTGTTTAGAAGAGCAAGTATTTCTTCAAATGAAAATGCATCAAAATCCTAATATGTAAACTAAAAAAATGTGGGTGTTTCTGTTCCCTCAAACTAGTTTGGGGAAGGAAAAAAACACTGTTATATATTAAAGAGCGGCACCTAATGGTAGAACCCAGACTGCAGGCTAGCTCTCTTAGACATTGGAAATATGCCTGGCAGAGTAATCTGAAAAGGGCTAAATTTTAAATGCTTTCAGTATAGAAAAAGAACATTCTCCGAAGTAAAATGTGTTCCCTGGTCTAGAGTCGGTAGAGATAAAGGAGGTGATAATAGAAAAGTGCAGCCAAGTGCCTTGTATTTCTAAAATAATTGCAAGAGCACACCCAATATATCTCCAGGAGCCCACAGAGCTTGGCCACCAAGTTAACACTGTCTTCATATACCATTTTCAACCCATTATTTGCTGACTTTTTTAATGGGTATCCAAGTAACATTTTGTGGAATCAGTTGAAAAAAAATGAGATTTGTTACAAAGCCAATTTTGCTAAACAGCAATTATTTTATAAAGTAAAAGCTACTGGTATCATCAATCACTCATTAAAATAGAAAGATAGTATAAGCACAGTGCAAAATTACACAATCTATTTTATTTCCATTTGGCTTTGAAATGCAAAGGCATAATTTCACTGCACAAAAGAAACTGCCAACTCCACAGAATTGAGTGATAAAAATCATTAAGATCATTTATACTTATAAAAAATTATGACTCCATTTTTTTTGGAGGGACTTCATCAAACCCTACTAAAACACACAAACTATTTTAAATAAAAAGGACCTTTTTAAAGAGTGGAATATTTGATTACTCACTTATTAACTAATTTGTAATAGACTTTAAGTAACCAGTTTACAAGTTCAAATGTTGAGAAGCCTTTTCAGATGCAAACAGAGATACTCAGACAAGCTGCCACCCCGACACCTGCCCAGCCTGTCTTGTGAATCAGTTTGACAGTTGGTGACCAGGTGAGTAGAAGTAAAGGGTGGAGAACTCTGACGTCAGTGAATGAGCCATGATTTAGCACCAGTAGATTGTGAAGAGCTGAATGCTGGGGCCCTGTGGATTCAATGGAACCCAAACCAGAAACTAAACCTTTTTACTTTCAAAAGAGAGCTTTGTTTTCTCCTAGATCACGGTGTTGGACTAAGAGTACTCCGAACCTAAGAGGTCTCCAAATGAAAGAAATGCATCGAAATGAGGATGGTTGTGTTATTTATTGCTAGATAACAAATTATAACAAATAGCTTTCACACACTTCATATCTCAGTTTATGTGTATCAAGAGTCAAGGCATGACTTCGCTGGGTCCACTACAAGGTGGCAATCACTGTATTATCAGGGATGGGGGGTTCATCTGAGGCTCAAATGGAGAAGGATCCACTACCACGCTTACATGGCAGCATTCAGTTCCTTACAGACTGTTGCACTGAAGGCTTCCATTTCTTGCTGGATGTCATCTAGATGCCACCCTCAGTTCCTTGCCAAATGGTCCTCTTTATAAAAAACTCACAGCATGGAAGCTTGCTTCTTCAAAACCAGCAAGGAAGAATGTCTCTCAGCAAGCCAGATATCACAATCTTATGTAACAGAATTGCATACCTGCAATCACACAGGAGCTTTCCCCTTTGCTGTATGCTCTTGGTAGAAGCAAGTCACAGATCCTTCCCTCTCTCACTGGGAGAAGATTACAAAGGGAATTACACCAGAGGAAAGGATAATGGGGGCGACCTGGAAGTCTGTCCTCCATGGGTTACTAGAAAGCTAACTACAACAAACTGGTGCCAGCTATCTGAAATGGGAGATTAGCAAAGACTTGTAAATGACCCCAGCACCATGTCCTCCTGAAGAGACCACTCCACTATCTAATAGATTTTTCTCTTAGGTAATTTATCTCCTTGATATTCAGCCCAATTTTACCTCCTCTTAGCTTCATCCCATTGTACTTGGGCATACTCCACTGGACCAGGCTAAGCCTTCCTTCCCCTTTTCAGTATAGATTCCTTGTCTGATTATGGCATCAGCAGCTTCAGCCAGCCACAAACACAAGGTCCAAGATGGTAGCATTTAGGCAGCCAGGTCCTGGCATGAATTCCTCAACTAGAAATTTATACAAACAGCACTACTGACTACAAGGAGATCTTTTCTCCTGTGTCCCTCATTACCTACTTCCACCACCTGCTCAGGGTTCATGTGCTAAGAACAGCAGTGTTGGATACCTCCACTTTCCCCCAAAACCCTTCTCTTTCTCTCCATTCCTTATTCTGGCACCAGAATGATCAGAAGGGACCTCAAGGATGCCCTGCTCCTTTAGATGGTAGTTTACTAAGACACAGTCTTTTGCATCCCAATAATGGATCCCAATATTTCACTCCAGCCTTCTCTAGTGACACAGAAGCCCTGACACAAAACAGCCCTAGCTGAACTCCCTAGATTGCCCTGGATTTACAAAACTGAGGAGGAGGTGGTTGCAACTAGGCTTTATTCATATTTGCAACTTAAGATGGTAGGTTTGTGTGTCATTTGGGGGGAAGCACTTAAGTATGTGTGCATGTGTGTGTCTTTGTAAAATCACTCTGCAGTTTGCAAATTTTCTTTTTGTTGTTGTTTGGTCATAAAAAGTAGTGACTATTGAACATTTTTTGCCACATGCTGCATTCTAAAAGAAATTTTGCCACAGCCTAAAAGAAAAATATTTTCTAGCACAATTCAATGAAAATGTGTATGTGTATGTATTACATATCAGTATACAAAATATATATATATACATATAACTAAAATACAATTTTAGGAAACAATCTTTTTACCTAATGTGTGTTATACTCTATTTTCTATTGTTACCTTTCTAAGTTATTTTTTAACCTCACCTAAGGATATATTATCCCTGATTTTAGAGACAGAAGAAATGGGACAGAGAAAAGGAAAGAAACATCAGTGTGAGAGAAAAGCATCTACTGGTTCCTCTAGTACGTACCCCAACCAGGGATTGAGCCCACAGCCCAGGTATGTGCCCTGACTGGGGACCAAACCTGCAACCTTTTGGTGCATAGACAATGCTCCAACCAACTAAGCCACCTTACCAGGGCCCTTTTTCAATTATTTAAAAAGGCTGTACTCAACTCATTAAATTAATTTCACAACTCACTAATGAGTCAATACCAAGAGTTTGTAAAACCTACCGCAGAGGTCCTGTCTTTACCTCTAACCCTAAGATCAGTTGCTACCCGGGGGCAGCCACTGCTTTTTGTTCCTATCCTCACTGTGATCAGTGGCCAGACCTTCAGGAAGACTAGTCCACTTAGAAACCAGTGGATTTCTATCAACTGCCATAGGCAGCATCTGATTCCCTGGCCTCAGCTCCAGAACTGAAGACAGAGGTTGAAATCACGAAGAAGAATGCCAAGCTGAATCAGCATGCCCCTTTCTCCCAAGAGGCTCAAAGCCCACCAAACGCACTGCGTGGGTCAGGAGCAGTGGCAGCAGATGCAGGAGGGAGACAGGAGTCCTGAGATGACCGTATAATAAAGCTCTGAGATATAAATTCCATGGAGTGGTCACAATTTGGCCATTCTGTAAAACTTATCAAAGCAACATCAGTAGGCACTCAAAGACACATTGCAAATAAGGCTTTCAACTAAATGATGTCTATGGTATAATGATTGAAGTCCTCATGGCCTATTTTTTAAACACTTCCCTTCCGATCCAATTTTTCCATCCCCTTAATGTCTATTTCAACTACATTACATGTGAGAACTCAGGGGATTTACTTAAAAACTTCAAGTACAATACCTGTCTCTTAAACTGTTTTTTTGCTTTGGTAATTATTTCATTTACTGGTTCTCCTAAAACAAGTTAGATAATAATTCCCCTCTTTATTGACTATGTTGATTACCAGTTCTGAGACTGGTGCTGATAGCTTTATTTTAAATATGGATGAACTTCTGGCTGTGTGTGTGTGTGTGTGTGTGTGTGTGTGTAATTGAAGAGTGACAACTCCCCCTTTTGAAAAGGGAGGACATGTTGGGCCACCTGTAACTGTGTGGAGTGAAAGATGCCCACTTCTATCTCAGACCATGGACAACTCTGGTGCCAGAAACCCAAAAATTCTCCCAACACTGGAATACAGGCCAAACCCTTTCCATGGCTATCTGCTTTACAGAGGCTCTTAATTACATGGTGGCTTCAACTAAGTAACAGGAACCTGATTTAACCCATTTTTCAGCTAAAGAACCTAAGGCTCAGGGAGGCTAAGCAATTTACCCAAGACCACAGAATACATAAAGTAACTGGAATTTAACCCAATGTTCTGAATCCGAAGCTCACTCTCCTTTCTTTTCAAAAAGACTGCCTCTCTATTTACACACATGGATTTGCCCATTGAAAAAGGTGGTGATCCTTATACCGAATATAAAGATTCATTACTGCCCTGGCTGGTGTAGCTCAGTGGATTGAGCGCGGGCTGCGAACCAGGCATCGCAGGTTCGATTCCCAGTCAGGGCACATGCCTAGGTTGCAGGCCATGTCCCCCAGCAACCAGACATTGATGTTTCTATCTCTCTCTCTTTCTCCCTCCCTTCCCTCTATAAAAATAAATAAATCAAATCTTTAAAGATTCATTACTTAGATACTTTTTTCCCCATGAAAACACACTTCAAAAAGCAAAACTGAAGTCAAGGTTAAAATGTGGTATGATGAATACATTTTCATTTTAACCCCAAAATGAATTGCTAAAGGTAAACCAGAATACTAGAGAAGAGGCACAACTTCCTTTTTAAAAAAATAGTCAAAAATATTTATTTTTCAAAAATGGTTTAGGAATTTGCTATGTTTAAAAAGAAACTCTTGAAAAAGCAAACTCAGAGTGAAATCTTGTCATTTGTGACAATATAGATGGGCCTAGAGGGTATTATGCTAAATGAAATAAGTCAGAGAAAGACAAATACTGTATGGTTTCATTTATATGTGGAATCTATAAAGCAAAACAAACAACAAACCAAAACAGAATAGAAACAGACTCATAAGATACAGAGAACAAACTGATGGTTGCCGCCGGGATGGGGGCAGTGGGATGAGCAAAACAGGTGAAAGGGATTAAGAGGTACACACCTCCAGGTATGAAATGAGTAAGTCACAAGGATGTAATGTACAGCATAGGGAACATTAGTCAAAAACATGGTAGCAACTTTGTATGGTGACAACTGCTGATCATTTTGTAAGGCATTTAAATACCAAATCACTATGTTGTAAACCTAAAATTAATATAGTATGTTTCTTTCAATAAACTTTATTTCAATAAAAAATAAAGATCAAGCTCACTGTGCATTTAAAATATATATTTGATCTTACTTTTAAAGACTTAATATGTCCTTTAAGAAATATCTATTATTTAAAGTGTGGCTTACCAGTATGTTCATCTATCAATTACACACACACACAAACAACCAGAAGTTCACCCATATTTAAAACAAAGCTATCAGCACTGGTCTCAGAATTGATAATCAACATAGTCAATAACCATAGACACAGTGTCTACCACATGAAGTTTATGATTAAAGCCAGAGCCCCTGCATTAACCCTAGAAGTCATGTACGTTGCAGACGGTAAATGAGGGAGATGAGATGGTTCTCTCTGCCTTCCTCCCAAAAGGAGCTTTAATGGTTTTGTTTTGTCTTTTAACCCTTGTAAGTGCCACACAGGAGAAATTTCAGTCCAACCCTGACTCTTCTGCTGATGCCAACATGTAAATGTGTTCATACACTCAGATCCCCCATTAATCATTTCAGATTCAATGGAAACCTAGATGAAGAGATAATCTGGGGACAGAAAGTGCAGAGGAAATGAGTGGCTAAGGAAATCTGAGATGGAATGTTTCTATCAGACATCTCTCATAAGAGAAATTCAGAAGCAGTCAAACTCCAACACAGTCCAGACATTCTCCAGCCAAAGATACTGACGTGATTTTTATGTTCCCAGTCCTTTTGATCATTTTAAAATAATGTTGACCTCCCTCCCTGAATCTTTTGAGCCTTAGGATATATTGGGGGTAATAAAGAATGTAAGTGGACTGAGAGCTTGGTTCTTGTGAAGATGGTTAACTTCAAGTTAACCTGTCTAGACATATGAATAAAGTCTTAAAAATGGAAGGCCCACCACAGCCAAGATTTTTCCAGGGCTGTCCTATAGCTGAGTAACTTCCCACGAGCTCAGCTCACTTTATGGAACAACTTGAAAACAAAGAAGGAAATAATCAAGCCCACCACACAAAAATCTCTGTGGCTGGCCTTCATTTAGTTTTCTGCCTCTCTCCTTTGTGTCACAGCTCTCTGTAGGTGGTATGCAGACAGTATCTGGTTATCTGAATCCTCCCGACCTGCAAAGGCTGGATGCCCAGGCCGGTTTTCTACTGATGCTATAACTTACTAAATCCACAGGGATGGTATCAACTTGGGGACAATTTAGGGTTGTACAATGATAGGGAGAGCACTGTGGGCATAAGTGGATGACCCCAACAGTCAGTACTGCCCTTGGAAGAGCAAGAGGCCTCAGCACTAGAACCCATGCTGCAAGACCAAGTTCTGTACTTCCTCTGGCTTGTCCTTCCCCAGAGGTACCTTGGACCCCATAATCTCCTGCCCAAATAGCCCTAGCCTGTTTCCAGCATCCTTCATCTCCTGAGGGCATACTATGTCATTGCTATATACATCCCTAGGCCTAAGAGAGTGGGGCAGAGTTCGCAGAGAAGATGGATATGTGGGCTCAGTGGATGTGAACTGTAGACAGGCAGGCTAAGATATCTACCCATTTTGGCATGGGTGTCATGTTCAGGGTGGGTCAGCACTGAAGAATGGAAACAGAAGCCCTAAAACACCCGGGACCTTTACGCAAGGACTGGGACCATAAACCCCCAAGATCCCACCCCACTCCAGGGGAGTTTGGGGGCCAGTGGGAAAGAGCCATGAGGGAAATAACTTGAGTGTGGACAGACATAAGTGATTAATACCCATGACTTGGGGATTTAAAATGTATGAGTTTGTGTGAAATGGAAAAGAGGGTGAAGATAATAATTAAATCAGGGAAAACTATGCATCTGAGAACACAGCAAAAATAGTAAATTGCTACATTCCAATCATAACCATTTGTGTGTACTATTGATCATTTGTACCAAATTAGATATATCCCAATCATGATTACACATATATAATATGCATATGTACATATAATAAGATATAAAATTGAAAATGCAACAGAGACATCAAAATACAACAGGAAAATCTAAATGAGGTGCTGGACCCAATGCAGGATTTTCAAAAGATATGAATTATAATTGGTTTCCCAGCTCTGTAGCCCCTTACCCACTTGGTGAATATAAAACGCTAGAAAGAGAGAAAAGCTTTTGTGCGAAATTTATCCTTTAGAAAAAACAGGGACTGTCCCCCAACACAAACCTTGTTGTCAGGGCAAGGAGTGGGAGGAAGGATTTCAGTGAGTTCATTTGGGCAGTTGGTAGGAGTCCTCTGGGGTTTAGAAACAGTGGACATACAGGAAATCTAGAAAACAAGAGGCAGGTCAGGGAGCTGCTTCTACTGAGGAGGGCACATGGCAGGTGAGAGAGTGAACCCACATTTCCCGAGGAGCCAGCAACCTGCCTGACAAGCACATTCCAGAGCCAGACTACCCAGGTCTGAAGCTCCCTTAGCAACTGTGTGGCCATGAGTAAGATGCTTAACTTCTCTGAGGCTCACTCTCCTCTTCTGTGTAGCAGATGTAATATAAGTACCTATCTCATAAAATTGTTGTATTAAATGAGTTTATATATGTAAAGTGCCCAAATTAGTACTTGGCACAGATCAGTGCTATGTCGCTGTGTGTTATTAAGCAGATGGAGACCCCACAGGAGACAGAGCTAGTCTACAGCCATTTTAAGCCCTGCCCAACAAGACTGGGTCCTGTGTGTACTGGGTCTCTGAAGAACAGGGGCCTAGTGAGAAGCAGTCAGCCAAAGGACGGGCATCACCGATGTCAGGGACCATGCTTGCCCCAGGGTGGGCAGCCTCTGATGTCCCCATGAGAGGGAAAGGATACCTAAAACATCAGCCAGGCCCAGAGATCCTGAAGCTGGCTTACAACAATGTATTGCCTACCAGGACTTTTTCTGCTCAGTTCCCTCCTTCCTCCCCAAGCACTAAGCCCAGAGAGGTCAGTTACAGCAGCCAGCCAGAGGGCAGAGAAAATGACCAAGAAAGTGGGGAGATGGACCTAGGAATTCCCCTCATCTCCCACCCCACCACAAATACACAACCCACAAAGGGCCCTCACATGGGGAGATGTGACCTTTTACCATATTGGACTCTAGATTGTTTTATAGGACTGGCTATTCTCAGGACAATGGGACACAGAGTTTTCCACAAAAGCAGAACCAACAGGTTCAGTTTCTGGTCAGACCAATGTTTCTCACATCGATGTTTATCTCTTTCACCCCCCACCCCCTCCCCCTTCCCCTCTCTCTAAAATCAATCAGCATGTTCTTGGGTAAGGATAAAAAATTAATAAAAAATAAAATAAAAATAAATGTAACCTATTTCCAGACTTGGTCTTGAAGATTTTTCATACTGACCTCCTCTTAGGAAAATCCAACAGAGCTGAGTAGCAACAATATAAGACAATAGACATATTACATTGACACTCTGGGATTATCCATCTGCTTGATGCCCCAACCAAAGGGAAGACATCAGGAAGGCCAGCCTTGTAAATGCCTGCTCCCAAACAACTCTCCCATTGGCTCATTGTACAGAGCTGATATTTAACCACTGAAATGGTTAGATCATTCATTCCTTTGGGTTAAATTGTCCCCCAAAGAATCAGCACATTAAATTACTACTTACTGTCTTTTCTATTTTAATGTGCCTTGGTTTACTGAACACGATGTTAACACCACAGCCAGAAGAAAGGGTAGAGTTGAAAGGTTGGAGAAAGAGGATCCAGGAGGGATCAGGAGAAAACCTTATCTTACAGAATGGGAAACTGAGGCTCCAAAGAATGAAGCTAATTGTCCAATAACACGCAGCTAATCAGTGACAGAACTACAGCAATCTCTGCCCATCAAGGCAATGTGTTCTCTACTGTATGCACTCCATGTCGACAATTCTATACACCAGATACAATAGAGAAAATACCTGATTAGAGATGTACTGGACTAATGGCTCTGTTTAGCATCTAGCCAAATTCTGAATACATAATAGATACTCAGTAAATGCTTTTTGATTAATAATTAATAAAACTTTATTATAGGGCACTAGTGTTATTTTTTTCTATTGCTTTCACATTTATAATTTCATGTCTATCTACAGAGCTGATAGGGTAGGTGTTATCCAACTCAAGGACAGGAAACTAAGGCTCTGAAAGATTTCACGCCTTTCCACAGCAGGCACAGAGCCTCACTACACCTCAGGTGTCCTGACTGGCTGCCAGTGTTCTTCCATGGCCTGACTCAACAACACTGCAGGAGACAAAAGAGTTAATGTAGGTGCAGCAGCAGATGGCTCCTTCCTGCCCGGGGAGGTGACTTTGTGTCCCCAGAAACCTTTCTCCACCCACACAGTGAGGGAGGGGTAGGCAGGCACTGGCTTTTATGAGCTCAGTTTACAATAGAGAAACAATGGGTTTGCCAACATGCCCGGCGTCCCACACAGGGAGCAAGAGGCAGCCCAGCCACTGCCTGGGGCACCCGGGTTTCCACCCCTGAAGAGTTCATGCTAGTTGTCACGCATTGGAACTTCTCCCTGGGTCATCTAAAAGTCCTTTGGGAAAAATTAATGCTTTTTTCTTTTAGGGCACACAAAAGCATGCACACATGCACCCATGTACAATTTTTACATAGCTTTGAAATTTATTACTTATATATGACTATTTTTTCTCACTGGACTCTTGAACAACAGTGTCAGAACCTTCTGCCTTGTTGTTATCATTGTATCTTCAGCATCTAGCTTAAGTAACATAGAGGTTTGACAAATATTTGTTGAAGGAAAATTAAGGTGGCTGCAATACCCATTGGGAGGGATAAAACATGAAATCATGAACTCTTCAGCCTGAACGAGTTTGTGCTGGAACTTCAGTGAGGACAGGCACTCTGGGACAGCTGGAGTCACAGTCTTGAGGGTGTAAGCAATGACAGAAAGAGGGACTGGCTGAGAAAAGTCCCTAAATGGACAAGGAAGTCCCAACCTCAGAATCCCAGATTCCAGATCTGAGTTGTATTATAATTCAGGTCCCTTCAGTTCCATTTCAAATCTTAGGATTCAGGACAGAAAAGTTGCAAAATCTGACACCAACTATGTTCCTGGGGAACTATCAAGGCTCCTGGAGTGGTTCCTACAAAGTCTGCTCAGGCCTCATCTTCCCACCCCACAAACGTGAGTTCAGGGAAAAGATCTGATTGTTATTGTTCAAAGAAGAGATCTAAGACAGGAACAACTGGTGTGGCCTGAGTGAACCAGTAATGTCTTCTCCAGGGAAAACTGGAAGTGCTTGTTGTCCTTCTTACCTCCAAGTCAGCATTCTCAAAAGGAGTAGAAGAATGTGCCTTGACTGGGATGGGTCAAATGCTCACTGATTTGGACCCAGGGCTTGGTGGAGTCTGATGGGATTACTCTCATATGGAGTATAAAAGTGGAAGAAAGAATTTCCCTGTGCAACATATGGAAACAAGATTGAGTTCTGAATAAATCAAAACCCTCTAAGTTTGTTTTACAGACACAGGCAACTTTTTTGAGGAAGGGGAATATAGCATTGCTGTTCTTATTTCTATGGCTCATTGTGGGATTTTTGGATTCTGTTTCTATTCATTCTTTGTTAGTTTTAAGTAGCCTAGTGCATACTATGTTCTCAACACTGCTCACATATTATCCCATTAAATTTTCTCATTTGATCTATGTGTTAGACATTACTATGCCCACTTCCTAGGTAGGGCCATTGAAAGAGATAAATTAATTAACCCAACATCACACACCTAATAGCACAGCAATGTGATCCATTGTCAGCCCCAGATAACTCCAAAATCCTTGCATTTTCCGGTATTCCAGGCCACTTTTTGTGCCACCATCTACCTTACCTGCTTAGTGAGTCTTTTCTAAGGACCAACTAGGTACACAACATTGGTTCCCAGGGTAAGAGATGGCTGCAAGTAAAACCCAAAAGCTCTATTCCCTTCAAAACCTCTGTAAGATATTGGACACAACTGCCTTGGGTTCCTCTACCACTCTGCATCGAATGGCATTTGCACCTCAGGAGCTATAGTAAGCAGCACTTGTGGGCAAAGGAGGCAAGGTCATCCTGTGGCCTTGTGGGCAAGGTCATCTACAGAGGAGGAGCACCCAGAAGACAAGGCCTATCCAGTGGTCATGACATAACCAGAAGAGAGGAATAAGGAGTAGGTCCCAGAAAATGACTGACAATGAGATATATCATCACAGCATTTACTAACTTATTTTGATGTTGAATGAGTGTCTTTCCATCTCTCATCCAGCCCCTTCTAGATGGAAAAAGTCATAGAGGTCAAGAAGGAAGTGATCCTGCCTAGGTCTTCTTTATCCCCCACTCCCTTCCCCAAAGAAAACTGCACAGCATCTGACACATACCACCACCTGGTAGTCAAGATATAAATGAAAGAATGACTGAGTACATGAATGAATGAATGAATGAATGAATGAATGAATGAATGAATGGGGACACTGTTAGAGGCATTGTACTCATCTTAGGAAAAGTAAACAACATGAACAAGAGCACAGAAAGGGGAATAAGGAGGGCATGGAGAAAAAACACCAGCCTAACTCTCATCAAAAGTGAACATTAGGGAGTGGTGAGAAGCTAAATTAGAGCAGGAGGGCGGGGCCAGTCGATGGAGGTACTGGGAGCTAATACTTGTATGCCTATCTATCAATCAGTTTCTGATCAATGAAGAAAAAACACATAACTTCAATCAAATACTTGGTTCTCTATGATGTTAAATGACCAACTAAAAATTTGTTCTTTCAACAAGTTAATTTATTTAGTGTTCAGATACTTAGGTTCTCTTTGGGGGAATATTTTGAGGACACAGTGCAAGTTTGTGTTTGGTCTACAGTTCATGTTAGGCGTATCTTATGGACAAGAACTTGAAGACCAGAGAAATGAAAGGAGATATTGGTGACAAATAGACTTCCACGTATCCTGGTCTGTCTGATGGACTAAGAGCCCTCACCAGTTCTGCTCTCTTCCTGTGGGTGTTTGACTGAGTTGCCTGTCCCAACCAGACTATCTCTGCAGCTCTCAGAGCTTGAGAAATGAATTCCTGTTTCTGGCTTCACTTTCTTCATAAGCCCCCAAGTACTGAAATCACCTGTGAAACATTAATTAAGATTTTTCAGAATTACCAATGCTTCTTCAGAATCTGCTTTAAGTTCCAAATACTCCTCTGCAATCTGCTTCCCTGTTTCTTCTTTCACTTAGGAGCAAAGTCTGATAGGGCTAAAAAGAGAGAGAAGAGGAGGAAGAAAGGAGTGAAGGACAGTTTGTTACACTGTGAGTTAGGCAGCCCACTTACCTCAGTTTCCCTACCCTGGGAGGGAACAGATTTAATGGTGCTCATTGGGAGATTTTACTTCTCAATTCTTTTAAAACCCTCTGAAAATCAATTAAAATGGCTGAAGGAAAAAGAAGAAATAGAAGGAAGAAAAAAAAGTCCCATGGCATTAGGTCTTCTCTCATTTCTATGGAGAGAGCTTTCAAATAATTCATGACCACTTAGAACATCTGCCCCACCTGTTATACACGCCCTTCAAATTAGCTTAGAATTTTACTACATTTTTGGCTAATAAAATTCTCCTTATTCATTGAACATGCTCTCCAGGTACAGCATGCATGGTCTGAACTCCCCTTTCGAAACTTGCTCATTGTAAGTAGCTGTGCCATTATAGGCTGATTATAGTTTATAGATGATTTCCTTCTTCCAAAACAGATGTTTCCAATGTCTTGTCTCCAAGACAAAGTGCCATAAGCTCAGTCCTCATAAGCCATTTAAAAGGAGCCAGTGAGAACATGCACAGTAAAAAGGATAGTATGCATGTATATGTAGCTGCTAGACAGAATATTTAAGGTGCTTTAGTTTTTATGATAAGGACTCGATAGTCACATTTCTAAAGGGGGAAAAATAAAGACTTTTAGGTACTTTTATAATCATGTTTTATTATACCAGTGAGAAATGGCATTTTATCCAGGTATCTGTACCTGATTATAGTAATAACAATAATAATAAGTTATATTTTTATAGGCCTTAAATTCCAAAGGCCCTTGAGCACTTTATATCATCATCATCATTATTATAACTCACAGTTAATTATACATGGACAGTCTGGGCACGTAAGTAAGAACACTTGTCTATAATCTTACTCATTCATAATGGTAAGGTCAGTGGTTCAAATCCTGGGAAGGATGCTGATGAGCAAAGGTGGTTGCTACTTCACAAATGCTTCATGTCAGCAAGAGTGGAGCCAGTGGTCCCAAAGAAAATGAAAGGTTGCAATAGCAATCAACATTGCTGCTTTAGCTCAGGGCCTAGAGATGAGTCTTCAAAGGGACTAGCTTACACTGCCTGGTGACCACTTGGTTTGGATTCTTTGAGACAGTCCTAACTTCAAATACTTTTCCCTTTTGATAATATATTAGTTTTCTAGGGACGCCATAACAAAATATCATAGACTTTGTGGCTTAAATAACAGAAATTTATTTCCTCGCAATTCTGGAGGCTAGATGTCTAAGACTAAGGTTTTGGCAGAGTTGATTTCCTCCAAGATCTCTCTCCTTGGCTTGTAGATGGCTGTCTTCTCCCTTTGCCTTCATATGGCCTTCCCTCTGTGCATGTCTGTGTCCTAATCTTCACTTCTCATAAGGACAACAGCCATATAAGATTAAAGCACACCCTAATGACCTCCTTTTAACTTAGCTACCTCTCTAAAGACTGCATTTCCAAATACAGTCACATTCTGAGAGTCTAAAGGTTAGGGCTTCAATATGCAAATGTGGGATGGAGGGCAGGGGACACAATTCAGTCCACAGCAGACAGTATCCCAATTCTGTATTATGGGTATGACCCATATAGTCCATTCCATGCAATCTTCAACCCAAATCCAGGGTGATGCAGGACTCATCCCTGTGATCTTTCCATGGTTCCCACTCAATGTGCAGTCCAAACTCACCTCCTCAAAGAGGCCATCTGTGACTCTAGAACCTAATATTATTGTGCATCCCACAACCCAATCACATTGCCAAATTTAAATTATTCACAGCATTTATCACTATCTGAAATTGCCTTGTTAATTTACTTGTTTACTTTGCAGTTTGTCTTTCCCACTAGACTGCAGCAAAACCTTATCAGGGTCTATTTTTATCCCAGAGCCCAAGAAAGAACCTATCACATAATAGGCTTCAAATTCCTTTGTTCCCAATGAGTGTACCAAGACCCAGTCACAAAGGCTTAAAGACCGGATTCCGTAAGTACCTAAGAGATAAATCTATCATTCAGAGGAACACCTACATTATACCAAGCTCACCAGGTTGATGTACTAAAGGGGATGCCATTTTAGTAATTCACATTAAGCAATAACTGCTCCAAGGACTGGATACTTACAGTACTTGAGACCAACACATCCTACTCACTTGATAGGCCTACAGAAGAAGCCAAAACTAATCACAAGGTGATGTATTCATGGACTCTGAGAAGGGAAGAGTGATTAACTGAATATTTAACCTCATTTGGCTAACTACTCTCACAGTAGAAATGGTTTTGTCAATGTCACTGTAACACACATATTCCGGTGACAAAGGCTCCTGGTTAGTCCTTACAGCAGCAATGCCAGCATTTGCTTCTAGGACTATCCCTTTTCTAGGTTTCCGAGGGCTGGCCCATCCCCTTTTTCACTGATGAATTCTTGCTTTGGGTATATTAAAACATTTAGTCACTCATAGTCAAGTCTTGGCCTGAGAACTAATCTGCCCTGATCCATGTCAAAAGTTCAGCTCTCGAAGGGCAATTATTTCCTTCATTCCAAGCCATGAGTATTGGCAAAACCAGAAATACAGAATAATACATAGCCAGTAATTATTCATTCAGAAATATGTATTGAGTACCTTCTATGTGCTCGGTAGTGAGTGGGGAAACAGTGATGAACAAGATGGAGATCTCTCTTCTCAAAGTGCTTTCTTTCTGGCGGGGGAGAAGGACAGTAAGTAAGCAAACAAAGTAATAAGCAAGAAAGTACAAGGGAGTGACACATGTTATGATGCAAATCAAAATAGGGTGGCATAAAAAATGACCTCCCTTCTCAACAGAGGGGACAAAGAAGTTAAAAACAGTGACACAAAAGCAATCTGTATACAGATCTAGAGGAAAAGCACTCCCAGAAGAAGATACAGCATGTGCAAAGGCCTCACAGCAGGGCACAGTTAGGCGCAACAAGCTTAAAGAAGCAACAAGCCAGACCCAAGAGCAGTAGAAGGACAGGCGGAGGAAGGAGGGCATGTGAGGAGACTGGGGCATGTAGAAACCAGACTTCCCTGGGCCTGAAACAAGAGTACAGTGGGAAGATGTTGGAGGGTTGTAACCTGGAGACATAGGATCTGATTTACACTTTTAAAATATCACTCTGGTTTTTGTGTGGAGAATGGACAATGGTATACAAGGATGGAAGCAGAAAACCAGTTAGGAGGCCACTGCTGTAGCACAAGAGAGAGAGAGGTGATAACAGTGCAGACCAGGCAGTAGCAGTGAAGATGAACAGAAGTGGGCTGATTCAGATCTGCCTGGGAGGTAGAGCTGGCCATTAGTTAGGTTTGAGGTGCCTATTAACCAAATGGAGATGCCAAGTTGGTCATCAGAAAGAAGAACCCAGAACTAAAGGTAGAATTTAAAATTAGAGCTACAAAGTTTGAAGTGATCAGCATATGTATTTCCAGTTAAGCCACCTGATTAGATGGAATCACCCAGGGAGGAAGTATAGAGTGAACAGAGAAGCAACCCTGGTGCATTCAAACATTCCCATCAGAAAAGGTACAGCCAGCAGAGAATTTGGGAAGAAGTGGACAACAAACAGGTGGGAAAAATCAAGAGAATGAGGTGTCATAGAAGCCAAAAAAGATAATGTTCAAAAGAGAGGACATGGTCAACTGTGTGGAATATTTATAAGAAACTGAGTAAGAGGATGACAGACATGCAAATATGGGGATCAGAAGTAAAGCTGAAAAGAGCGATTTGGGTTTAGTAGTGTGGCTAGAGGCCAACTGAGGTAGGTGGAAGACAAAAGATACAGTAAGGAAATATAAACAGTATTTATAGACAGACTTTTTTCTTGATTTGCTGAAAAAGAGAGCAAAGAAATTAGAGGAAGGAGTAGCTTCAACAGGCAGATACTGTTTTAAGAGGTAAGTTTCAAGAGTATATTTGTATGTTAATCAGAATGATCCCATAAATAGGGAGAAACCAATGATGCAATTGTTGAGAAAGCCACAGAGATGAGATCTGGAGCACAGGGGGAAGGGTTGGCCTTTGTTAGAAGCAGGGACTCATGGCCCCAAACGAGGGAAGGTGGAGTACAGCTAAAGGTGCAGGTAAGCAGGTAGAGTAGAAGAAGTATGCAACTAACTTCTTCTATGTTCTCGGGGAATTTTTAGAACAAGTTGCCAGTTGAAAAAAGGTTAGGAGGTAGTGAAAGGAGGTGGAGGAGGTTTGAGTGGAGAGGGAAAGTGCAGTAGGATGATTATACATTGCAGAGGGTGCATCTGTGATTTGGGCTCATGAACTTAAATGAGCCCAGATAGCACCAAATTCATGATTGTTAGTGAGTATGGTGGCTCAAGGGAGGCAAAGGGAACAATGATCTGGAGTGGCCGGGGAAGGCTTCCTAGAAGAGGTGGGACTTAATTAATGTGTATAACTCAGATCCATAAGACAGGCCCTCCAGGTGAGAGTATTAGTAAGTGCAAAGTACAGAAGTAGAAATGAACAAGGTTGACCAGTTGGCTGCAGGAGAGCAATGGAAGTGAAAAGGAAGTAAAAAAAAAAAAGAGGGTAGAGAACCTAATGCAACAGTGGAAGGTTTGAAGAAAAAGAAAATAGCAAGGTTAAAGCAGGATTTCAGAAGATTAGCACAGCATTGATATGTAGTATAGGTTGGAAGAAAATTTCTGACCAAAAGGAGCAGCCATACTTAAACCCAGGACACCAGGATTGACTAATTACATTAGTACAAGGAAGATATAGACAAAGCAAAGACCCCTGTCCTTAGGATGACACCTTTATCCATCCACTTCCTCCCACACCTTTGGGGAGCATGAAAAGCTGAGAATATTTCCCAAGATTTTGTTAACTTTGAGGCTCTTGGATGAGTCCATTTTAATGTCCACACCTCCTGAGAAAAATACTCTATCCACTAAATGGTCATAGCCAGACAGACATGAAAATATTGAGTGCTTGAAAAATGCCACCAAGCAATGTGCTAAGTCTGCCTTACTTCACTCAATCCTTAGAACAACTCTTTGAAGCCAATGTTTTCACTGCCCACGTGTACAGCAAGAAAACTGCACCACCAAGCCTTTGAGCAATTTTCCCAAAGTCACCCAACTAGTAAGGAGAGGAGTCAAACCCAGGCTGGAGTCTGGGCCATGCACCCACTGCCAACAAGGTCCGTGACCAGACAGTGGCCTTGTAGAAGGAAATGCCACAAGTAGGAGAGACCCTGGCCCCAGGCTCAGCAGGATAAAGTGGGGCCCAAGTTACTTGTGGTCCAACTGAAATGCCCAAGGTGTGCAAGGGGGTGATCACAGATGGTGGGCCTCTCCCATGAGATCAGGTGCAGACCTTTCAGCTGCAGAGACCTAGAGAGAAAAGTGGAGAGAAAAAAGAAGCATGCAAACTCAAACCAACATACAAACCTCACTGTTTTCTCATTATAAAGCCACCTTCTCCCCAGAATCATTCCATAGGAAAGCATCAAATTAAGGACTTACTGTGCTATCCTGACACCCAGTTTCTGAAGAGAAGAGATTATAATTTATTTATGAGGCATAGAAATGGGACATGTACCCTCTAGGAGCTAATAGACAATGTTTTTGGTTTTTTCCTGTGATTTTACTTATTTAGTCCATGTTTGGTTCCTGAGCCACCAATGGCTGAGCAGGTATCAGTTTTTGTAGGACACACGGCAGAGCCCATCCAGAATATGGAACTGATAAATGTACTTAAGCTAGTTGTTATCACTCTGGAGCCCGCAAGCTTGATGGTAGTGTATAAAGTCAGATCATTCCAAACACATTCAGAAAAAGAGAAGATGAAATGGAAGAATTTATTTTGTTTCTCCCAGTAGGTCAGTTTTAGAATCACAACGTGCTCTGGGGTCACTCAGAAAATAAAGAAAACGGAATGTATCCGACTGCTGCCCAGGCTGGGGAAGCAAATCCCCAAATCACACAGAACTAGGAAGGATTTGGTTTCATTAAAAGCAGCCACTGGCATTTGGCCCCTGAAGATGAAAGTAAAACCCCCTTAAACAGGCTCAAACACGAGTTGAATTTCCGGATAAGTCCCTAGGGTGCCAGGATTGTTTGAAAAGAAGGCATGAACGTCCACATCTTTCTAGAGATTTGAAAAAGCAGGGCAATTCCAAACACATTGATCCTAACCTCACACAAGAGAACAGGGAATGAGGAACCAACATGGTGGGTGCTACAGAGACTCTTAGATTTAATTCCTATAACAACACTGGACATAATACTATTTCCATTTTACTGATGAGGAAACTGAGGCCCCAGTGATATTCAGTGACCTTCTGAAGTTCACTTAATAAGTGGCAGTACCAGAAACCACGAAGTCTTTCTGACATCAAAGTCCACGCTCTTTCAAGCATGTAACAGAACAATGAGCATTTCCAAGTCAATGGGTCAGATTCTCTCCAGGCCTAGCTTCTCCCATTGCCATAAATCAGGCCCTTTGGCTTTTCACTGGAGTCCACCAAATTTATATTCTGTTCTAGCCTAGTTTCCAGAGCTAATTACTAAAAGCCTATGTCCCAGCTCAATGTCTAAGTAAGAAAGCTCATTTGCTAATTTGGGTGTTCGTATGGGCCCTCCTCCAGAAAGAATAGAAGTTGGCTATCCGGCCTCTGTAGCACTCCACAGATAATGAATGGGGTCAAAATGAAGCCAAGAAAAATGATGTCCTAATGAGACATGCTTTTATGTCTGGTAGGCCACAGATCTGGAGTTCTGAGCTTTCTAGCATTGACCTAAAACAGAGAGGAAGGGAAGGGTAGAGAGTGTGAGGGAGGGAGGAGTCAGGGGGAGAAGGGAGGGAGGGAGGGGGAGTGAAGGGAGGAAGAGGAAAAAAGGAAGAAAAAATTAACTTATGAAATTTGTTATGCCAACGAATTAAAAAGAAAAAAAACCTCCAAATGAAATAAACACTATTTCCAACATCCTTACAATAATAGACTAAGGGCTATTTGGTATATCAGCTCTTATCCTATAGAACATTTCAAGAAAAGCAGTTCTTCAGTGAGTCAGGGCAATCCTGTCTCTAAAACGCACTGCCTGTTCCTCTGCTAAGAGAGCAGTGAGCACCTCGGTTCCAGAAGCATCAGACCACAGGCTCTTCTAAGAGACATCGCATACCCACCATTACTCACAAGAACAGTCACAAGACACCGTGCATGGATCCCTGCAGGCGAGAAACATCAGCCTTCTGGAAGTTAGACATCAGCCCCATAGTTTCATACACAAGGTGATCTGGGGAGTATCCCTAAAGGCACAGGCTCATGCTCAAGGGGGTGAAAGTACATTCCCTCCCTTCAGGAATGGCTCTGGTCCTGGAAAAGCCTACTTGTGGAGGATCCCTCTGAAGTTCCCACCTAAAACAACAGTGCCCACCAAGACCTAGATTCTGGCTTAAAAAGTTCTAGAAATTTGATTTTTTTTTTTCAACATTTACTCTCTCGTGAGAGCTCCCGAACTCCAAGGAATAATCTGCTTTGTCAGAAGATTTCAAGCCTGAGTTTGCAGGCCCCATTGAAAACCTGCACACAACCTTCATTTCCTGCTCTGTAATGATGCCCCGTCCTTCCTCTCCAGAAACCTCACCTGGAACAGCAAGGGGAAAAGAGATGCCCTCACTGTCCCTGCAGCAGCCTCAGCGTCAGCCTCTGCACTGACCGAGGCCAGGTCAAGAAGGTGCCGGAATGCGAAGCCCTGGGACAAGCGGTGTCAGCATGCATGACTGCTCACACCTGTCATTGGACAAGGCAGAACAGAACCGCCTCCTGGTTTGGCGTTCCTGCATGGTGTGTACTTCTAGAGGTGAATCCAAGGGCCTTTTCCTGCCAGGGTTTCTGACTGTCTCCATGCTGAAAGGGGAAGCACTTGACACTTGGCTGCCATGCTGTTGTGAGCACATCTGATTTTGCACAAGGCATGTGGAAATCAGAATGTACCTGTCACAGGTGTCAGCCCCTGTCTGACAGGTACAGATCTGAAGAGTGGTCACAACTTGCTATTCGTCATGGCAAATATTTCTTGGTGACCTTTCATCTGCAGATGGGCAGCTGCCGGCCTTTACATGCTAATGTGCCCCTTTATCTCCCAAGGGTTTCCTCCCTCCATGGTTGTGTGAAGGGAATTCATCAGCGACAGTAACTGGGAGTGAGAGCTGTTCGAAGACTACATGAAGCATGTTTGGAAATGGCCCTGACGTTCTCTAGCCAACAGGATACCAGTGTAAAGTTACAACTTTTATATAATAAATCAATACACCAATCCTTTAAGCATTTAACAATACATGATTCAATACCACTTAGCATTCTAACTTACTTTATTATTTATTTCGGTGTGTCCTGCCTCATTTGACAAAAGATTACAGGTAGCTATTACATTTTATAGACACAGGCAGTTCTACTGTTGTATTCAGTTTTCACAATACACATTGGACTTAATCGACTGACTACTTTTTAGAGGACAGTTTCCATTAAGCATATCACCACTGATAATACCACAGCTGTTTGTGTGGCTGGTTACTCAAATGGCATCGTGTTCTTTCTTTGATGAAGGGTGACTAGAAATGTGCTAATCTTATGAATGTTTAGACTTTTCTCACTGAGTTTTTGTTGGCTACATTATCACCTTGGCTTACCAAAACAAAATGTATTTGCAGCCATTAAAATTTGTATTAAAATTTCTAACCAAAAAATTACTTTGTAATTGTATTTTTTTATATATTTGAAACTCTCAAACCCAGACCTTCACAGGTGAACACAGAGAGTCATAGCTAAGACCTGCTCACCTGGAGTAAAAACCACCAGAGCCACAAATGGGAAGAAATACTGAAACAGCAATTTTGACAAATTGCTGGAGGCTGAATGTGGACTACCAGGAGACTAAGAAAGCCCCAGGGGCCACAGGCTTAGTGAGGCCCTCAGGCTTTTGTGAATTTTATTTCTAGGAATCCCAGCAGGTTCTCACAGTGAGCCAAGAAGGATGTCTTTATGGCTATGGGAGAAGGAGGGGAAAGTAACCACTTGAAACACATCAACATGTCAAGAACATTCTCTGTAACAAGGTCTTATTCTCTATGAAAAAGTCGTTGCCTTATCCCATATAGGGCTTTATGCCATAAAAAGGAAGGTCACTTACCCAGCACCAGCACTCACTAGCCTTCCTGTCTCACGGAAGGAATAGGAAGGGAAGAAACTAAAAAACACTTGTTGAGGTCACAGCCCAGGGCATAGGTCCACCAAGAGACTAAAATTTCTATCTTAAGATTATATAACACTTTCCCTCCCCAACATCTTGCCACCACACAAATAGGGCCCAGTATAATAACAGTGGATTATTGTTGAAAGGGTTACAAGGTGCAGACTCTACTTAAGGAGGAATTCCTAAGGAAAACCAAAGAAGACAGAGACAAATAGAAGGACACCAGAGGAATCTGAAACTCCTGGCACCTAAAGTAACACTCCTGGCACACACTGAACACAGCCCACCTCCAAACTCAATTACTAACTTAAATTTCACACTAAAGACCTTTTACTCAAGTTCTTATTACCCAATATATTATGCCCAACTTTCAACAAAAAATTATAAGGTTCGCTAAAAAATAAAAGGAAAGAAAACTGTCTGAAGAGATAAAGCAAGAACCAAACTCAGATATGACACAGGTTGTAGAATTATCAGGCAGAGAATTGAAATGACTATAATTAATATTTTAAGGGCTTCAATGGGAAAAGCAAACAACATACACAAACAGATGGGTAAGGTAAACAAAGAGATGGAAACTTGAAGGAAGAATAAAAATAAATACTACAAATCAAAAACACTGAACAGAAATAAAGAATGCCTTTGATGAGCTTATCACTAGACTAGGTTTTGCTTAGGAAAGAACCAGTGAGTTTAAAGATATGCCAATATAAACTTCCCAGATCAGAATACAAAGGGAATAAAGAATGATAAAAACAGAACCTCCGAAAACTGTGGGACAATTTTAAAAAGTGTAACATAAAAATTATTGGAATGTCAGAAGGAGAAGACAGAATAGCTCAGAAGTAATGATGTAGTAAAGTAACAGTGGCTAAGGATTTAACAAAATGAACCACTAAACTGCAGATCCAAGAACCTCAGTAAACACCAAGCAGGATAAATTCCAACAAAACTCTACACCTAGATACACCATATTCAAACTGAAGAAAGCCAAGACAAAAGGAAAAAAGTCTTAAAAAAAAAAAAAAGAAACGGCTTACCTATAAAGGAAACCTGGTAAGAGGTAAGAGCGACAGCAAACTTCTCATCAGAGCAAAGGCAATTCAATAGAGAAAGTACACTCTTCAATAAATGGCAGTGAAACTGCTGAACGTCCGTATACCAAAGAAACTGAATCCAGACACAGACCTAACGCACTTCGCAAAAAGTAATTCAAATGGATCACAGACCTAAATAGATAACTCAAAACTATGAAACTTCTAGAAGAAAATCTATGCAATCTAAGGTTTGGCAATGAGTTTTCACACAGAAAACCAAAAGCCCATGAAAGAAAAGTTGGACTTCATTAAAATTTAAAATGTCTGCACTGTGAAAGACACTGTTAGGAGAATGAGTACACAAGCCACAGACTGGGAGAAAATATTTGCACAACGTATATCTGATAAAGGGCTGGTATCCAAAATGTGTAAAAACTCAAAACTCAGCAATAAGAAAACAACAAGCTATTTTAAAATGGGCAAAAGATCTGAACTGACACCTTACCAAAGAAGATACACAGATGGCAAATGAGCTTGTGAAAAGATGTTCCACATCATACGTCATTAGGAAGCTACATATTAAAATAAGAGTGAGATGCCACTAAAAATATACTGTAATCATTAAAATTAAAAAAAAAAAAAAAACCCGAGAATACCAATGCTGGCAAGAATGCTCACGCATGGCTATGGTAACACAAAATGCCCACTTTAGAAGACAATTTGACTTTTTCTTACAAAGCTAAACATAGTCTTATCATGCAATCCAGCAATCATGCTCCTAGATATTTTTGAACTGATTTGAAAACTTAAGCCCACACCAAAACCTGTACCCAAATGTTTATAACAGCTTTACTCATAACCCCCCAAAACTGGAAGCAACCAAGATGTCCTCAGGAGGTAAGTGGCTAAGTTATGGTATACTCGTACAATGGAATATTATTCCACAATAAAAAGGACTGAGCTATCAAGACACACAAAAAATGTGAATCAACCTTAGGTGCATATTGCTAAGTATAAGAAGCCAGTCTGAGAAGGCTACATATTATGAGATTTGAATTATATGGCATTCTGGAAAAGGTAAATCTATAGAGACAGTAAAAAAATCAGTGGTTGCCAGGAGTCCAAGGGAAGAGAAGAGGGCTAAATAGGAGAAGCACAGGGCATTTTTTAGGGCTATGAATCTTTTCTGTATAGTACTGCAAAGGTGGGTACATGACATTGTGCATTTGTTAATATGCATAAAATTTTGAAAATCATTTAGGAGGTCTGGGTGGGGGTAGGCAGGAATCACAAGGATAGAATACAGACTATTACAAAGGAACCTGTGCATGAAACAGTATCACTGACAATGTTGGAAGTAAAAGGTGCTAACCCACATAACTTTGGAAATTAGTGGAGTTTTTAAGACTAAAAGCAAAAAGCAACTGTATGTATTAGCACTGTATTCCTATTGATAAAGTTGTTTCCCACAGGGATGCAGGTCAATAATTCTGAGATATCTTTATCTATATCTATACCTATATATATCCCCAGACTTGGAGATATATATATATAGATATATGTATATGGAGATATATATGAACATGTATATACAGGGTCTGTACAAATAATGCCTCTTTTTTATTACAAAATCTTTCATTACAAAATCATAAGCATGTAATTGTAACTCTGTAACAACATCACACTCAAGCACACCATATGACATTTTAGGTGAAATGTTCAAATTAAAACTAAATTATTACACCCATATTATTACCCCACCAACCACACTCAAGCAGGCATTACTTCTGCTGAACTCTGTGTATCTGGAATAAGAGTTCACAGATAAGCAAAGGAAGAAATCTAGAATGATCAATATGGTAATAGATTAGAGCTGCAGACATCAATATGAAGTTTTGTTCAGCTTCATACAGATATAGGTGGTTACATTTAGAAATATTTATAGATATGTGATATATAAGGATTAGTATACACACATGTTCCCTTACTCTGCCCACTGAGAGAGCCTAGACTCAACAACGCCACAGTAGCAATGAGCACCCCAGTCATCCAGATCTTTGTTCCCAGTACCATTCTTCAAAGAAAGGAAACAGACATCACTGGAGAAAAGCTCAATTCTATGAATGAGGCAGGAAATATATAATATGAGCCTGGAGCACTATACAGTATCAAAAAATAAGGAAGTACTCAGAAATAAATCTTATAGTGCTCAGGGTATGTCAAAGGAACTTAGGAAACAACTGAAATGCTCCTAATGGCCAAAAATGGAACAATTGAGCAATAAAATAAATAGTACTAAATTATAACTTAAAATCTTCTATGCAAAAGAGTCCCAAATAACATACACATGCCTGCCTTAAGCAGGTAGAGCACAGTTTCCCATTCCTTATGTGCAGGTATCACAGAGTAACTTCCTTCCAAAGAGTACAATACGGAAAGGAGTGGGGAATAACTTTACAGTGGGGAAGCCAAACAAATATTGCTTCAACCAGGGATCAAGGTCAACATCAACAGTGATAAACCATTTTGATAGTATACAACTTTGACGTGATGTGATAGGATAAAAATGGTAATTTATTTCTGTGGTGTGTGTGTTTTTTTTCCCTAGAAACCATAACCCTAGTTTAATTATGAAGAAAAAGAAATCTAACTGAGGGGCATTCTCCAATATACCTGACAAGTACTCAAAGCTGTCAAGTTCACCCAAAACAAGAAAAGCCTGAGAACCTCTCCCAAACAAAAGGAGACATAACTGCCAAATGTGTGGTGGCATCCTGGATGAGATCTGAGGACAGAAAAAAAATACGATGTTAAAGGCAAGACACTCTGAATAAAGGGTAGACTTCAGTTAATAATAATGTATCAACATTGGTTCATTTAACTAATGTAAGATGTTAATAAAGTGAGATGTCTGTGGCCTGAAGCAGGCTTGGCATTAAATCCCAAAACTACCCTGCCTCCTTCCTGCGACAGGGTCTATCCTTAACCAGCTGTGGCCTGTGTTTTGATTGAGCTCGAATAAGTGTAAAAGCCAAGCAGTAGTGAGCACAGCTGAGAAACTTTTGTCCCTCTGTTGAGCTGAAATGCTAGTAGGCCTTTATTCGATATTGGTTGAATAGATAAATTTATAAATTCAGAAGATACTGCTTAGAAGCCATTGTAATGTTTCACTGTTGGGCAACTTATATAAATCTCGAGAATAATACCATTTTCAAGCTGCAGAAAGGCCTTAGAGAAATCTTGTCACCTAACCCTTTTGTTTTCTAAGTGAGGAAACTGGCTCAGAGAGGTCAATTAACTTGCCAGGGTCACACAACTGGTTGACCCTTAAACCAGAACTCTTTTTATTATTACCAGCTTCCAACTTAAATATGTTAAGTAGTGGTGTAATAATACGTCCTAAAGGCTAGTGCACGTGTGTTGGTGTGAGCCCTAGTCAATCCCTCTACTCCGTCATGGCTCTGAAGGCATTGTTTATAACTAGTCAGCCTGCCTGTCGCCACCCTGTCTCTCCTCTCTGCCTTTCTGTCCCGCCCCACCCCTTTCCCCCATATTCCCCCTTTCCACTTCGTGTGAATATATTTCTGTATGTGCTTTTCCTCCCCCACCCCCACTCATTCTTAGCTAATTCAACATCACTGCAGATTTTAAGAGTTAATCTCGCTATTACACCTCACCCCTAATAAGAAGGCACCATCAACCTCCCTGTGACTTAACAAGGACATCCATATGACTTCCAAATCAAATCAGCAAACATATTTGATTCTTTGGATCAGTGCTTAATTGGCAATATAACCAATTCAATTAACAATCACTTTAATCAATATGAAGAAATCCAACCCTGGTGTTAACCAGGCACAAATCTGAGTTTCAGACACGGTGCTTCCCCTACAGAAGTGCATTGTCATTGCCTCAAACATGAATTATGTGGTTATTACTAATGCACTCCTCACCCAAGAATGTATTCTTAATCATGCCTCATGCTTTAGAATGCATTTGGGAACTGTCCTCTCATGTGCCTTCTAGATAAAAACAAATGCCTCATGAAATCATCCCTTATACTTTGCTATGTTCAGAGGAACCCTAACAGGATACACCACCAGTCCAATCAGACTCCAACATACAACTACCTACTCAGTCTCAATTCTTAGTCCTAGTTCCCAAGAGTTGGAATAGTTTTAAAAGATTCCAAAATTCTGTTGTGGCCAAAATTCTCTCTTTATGAGTGTTGTCTAATATATATCTATATTATATATATATTATATATATAAATCCTTGTTTTAGCCTTCAAAGGTTATTCTCAAAATGCAAGGCAACACATGTTGTTGTCAGTCAGGAACCTCTTGGCTATAACGAGCTTATCAACACTGGGTCACAGGACAGCTGAGTTTTGATAGGAATGAAGACTTTACAGTCTAGAATAGAAAGCGGTACCAGAGTAGGTCCTACATAGCCAAGGACCAGTGGAAGGGTGCTATAGAAACCCAATCAGCATTCCAAATAATCAGTTTAGAGGCCTTTAGATAAAACATCCAGTATGAAGATAGTTGATTGATTTGCTAATAGTTGATGCTCAATTAATATTAGCTACAGTGAACTGAAAGATATTTTTCATGGCTTCAAAGAGTTTCCCACCACACACGGGGGTTGGATGGTCATACTGAGGGGTGTGTGAAGGAACTGGGGTAGAAAGTGGTGTAAGTATGGGTAATCACCCATTAGAGACCCAGAAAATTAATATAGGGGCCATGGTGAGTATTGTTTAATGGATGGAATGTGAATTTTCAAAGTGCACTAAGTACAGCAAGGATAAAAATTGTTCTATGAAACTTCTGTTTCAGTTGTCTGTGTGTGCACGTGCCTAAGTATAACGTGGGGATTGTCTGGTAAGAAAAGTAAAACACTGCTTTAGATGACTTTCAGAAACATGATTCTATGTATTCATCTTGCCTCTCCACTTAATTTTATACCACCTGGTCCATGGTAGGTGCTCAGTAACTGGCATGCATAACATCAAGTAGAAATAGAACTTTGGAATCTCAACAACTCTTCAAGGTAGGTATTCTGGCATTGATTTTATAGAAGATAAAGTTACTTGCCTATTCAAAATGACTTGTTCAAGGCCACGCAGCTGATAATCTTGTGCATCCATATTTGTGATACAGAGAGATCTGATCAGATCACTGGGGAGAAGCAGGGAAGGGCCGTAGGAGGAGTTTGCCCAGGCCACGGTGAACATCTAGGACGGGACTGGCTGAGAAGCTGAATGCCTCTACAGTATGGGTGTCAAACTCATTTCCACCGGGAGCCACATCAGCCTCATGGTTGCCTTCAAAGGGCCGAATGTAATTTCAACTTTTTAACAGTTAAGGAGTAGTTACCTTTATGTGGTCCTAAAATTATTTTGACCCTTTGAAAGCAACTGCGAGGCTGATGTGGCCCCTGATGAAAATGAGTTTGACACACCTGCTCTGGAGCATATGGAAATAGAAAGAGGGCTGGGTCTCTGGCTCATGGGCTCTCTGGCTCCTGGGCTGGTTCTCTCTGGCTTCCAGGCTCTTCTTCCTCAAGAATGCTTGGATGATCATGCTGCAGCTGCCTGCGTTTCCCAACGAACAATATTTTTTGGATGGGAAGGAACTCCAGCCACAGCCTAGGATGGGGCTGGCCTGGCAGAGGGTGGCAGGGTTATTCTTCTTTGGGTGTTCTAAAGGGGAGGAGCTGTGAGGCAGAAGTCTGCCACCCTTCCAAAATTGTGTAGCTTTTGTGTCTTATGTTGTTTTACTTTGTAAACTAACCCTATAGAAATAAGATAATTAAAACTAACAGGGGGAATAATAGAACTCAGGCGTTAAGAGTTTAGCCTTAATTGATATGTTTAAGTGAATAAAGCTGTAACTAAAGAGTTAAGCCTTAATTGATAGGCCTAAGTGACTAATTCTTGTGGAAATTGGTACTATATTTTTAGGACTATAAGATATACTGGACCATAAGACACACCCAGGTTTTAGAGGACGAAAATAGGAAAAAAAAACTGGAGCAAAAAATGTGGTAAAGTATTTAATAACCTGTGACCCTGATCCACCACCACCCCCCGCCCCCCACAGCAAGCCAGGTAAGCTACATTCAGACTATAAGATGCACCCCCTCTTTCTTCCAAAATTTGGGGGGAAAGTGTGTCTTATAGTCCAAAAATATGGTGATTTAAAAATCGTGAAGCCTTTGAATAAAAACTTCTTTCCTTTATCACCAAACCTCCGCTTCTGGAATTTTGCCGAGGGTGGCGGGGGCAGCAGGACCCCAGTGGCTGTTCAGTAATATTTGGACCCAGTCAGAACAGGGCTCCAAAAGCCTGGATGTGAGCAGTTCTCCACTGCACTCTTCAGAAGCTTGATAATGAAGGAGCAAAAAATAACAGTAGAAATTCATCAAAAATATTTAGCTACTTAAAATCAATTCATAGGCTCTAAGAAAAATCAATAATTTCAACTTGTAAATTCCCGCTATGAAAATAAGCGAATCTCTTAATTGCATAATCTAAAGTGTCCGTGCCCAAATGCCAGCCCATAGTTTGGGTACATCACAATCACTGGAGGGGCTTTATAAAAATACAGATTCCTAACCTTCACTCCTGGAGAATCTGAGTGAAAAATGCACATTAATGAAGCCCCAGTAAGTGTGTGCAGACAGGGTTAGGAACCATGGACCTCATAACACTTCTAGATTTAAGATCTCATAGAAGTTTTTTAGCTGGAAGAACCTTTTGGACACCATGATATGCTAGGTTGGCGATGAGTTTCATCTTGGCGAACAATTGTGAATGATAAATAATGCTTCTTGGAGGATCAACAGAAAGAGATTTCAAATAGCATCCAAGCTTGATCAGAGTCCCAAGACTCTGAAATGGTGCCTGTTTTAAATGAGGATGAGAGAAAGCTATGGCCCAGCCCCTTCATTTTCCAGTCCTGTATGCCCCAAAACACACACTCCAGTGACTTGAGGGCGAAATCCAGGCTTCCTCACTCCTACTCCAGTTCCTTATTTAAAATAATTTCCAGTGCTGGTTTCTAGAGCACTTCTAGCTGGTGTATTGCAAGATAAGCCAGCGTTTACTTGACTTGAAAGATTAAAGCAAGACTGCCCTAATTGTTCCTACTCATTAATGCCTCAGCTACTTTAAAAGGCAGGTAGAATATTTTAGACCATGATTAGCTACAAAATTTTAAATACTGACATCCCTTGAGGATTAATCAAGAAGAATAATGTGTAGTCTTGCAGTTACTGACTTGGGTTTAGATTCATACTAAAGAATACATGACTAATATAAGATCTTTTCTTGAAAGAAGGTTTTGATGAATATAGAACATAAAGTAAAAAAAAAAAATACTGGGGGCCTGAAGGGGAGGGAACACATTACTGAAGAAGGGAAAATGTGTAAGAGAGGATGCCTCAGGTACCAAGGGAACTGGTCTACCTCAAAACTGCGCTTAGAACAGCCAGGTCAGAGAAACGCGCCCCCCTCAGCTGTGGCCTTAGGCAAGTTACTTAGCAAACATGAGTAATAGCTTAGACCTCTCAGGGCGGCTTTGAGAATTAATGGAGAAAAACCTTACGTTCCAGAAAAGTTCTAGCACATTTCCTGGTATATAAAGTTCCTCCATAAGTGTTTATTAATCTATACATTAGACAAAGAAGTTCAAATGTACTGAGAAACCTTTCCACAAAAATCAAAAGGAGGTCTATTCAACTCAAGACTTAATGTGAACTGAGATTTCCATGGTTCATCTGAGACCAAAAGCCAAAGACAGTGGTCGGAGGAGGTAACACTGAGCTCCAGACCCAGGAAGTCTGGGCTGGTCACGGAGTCAAAGAATTTCAAGATGGCAAAGACCTGCAGGATCAGGTAGTAGTCCATCCCAGTTCTTTACAAACCAGGAGACTCCGCCCCGCGGGAGCCATTCAGGTCGGTGGCCCCTTGTCCCAGCTTCTCTCAGCAGCGCGTGGGCGGCGCTGCAGGAAACAGGTATTTCTGGCACTGGGAAGCTCCGTTTGTAGATTAAACTCGAGGCTTTACAGGGAACTAAACATTTTGACTTCTTCCCTTCTCCAGCATGTCTGCCCCGTATTTCCAATAGGTGCTTTTGAACAACACCTATTCTGAGGTGATATAGGTAAATTGCAAAACATTAATTTACTATTAACATAATTACAGGGGTTTTTTTCTGCTCTCTAGAATTTGTTTGGTGCTTGGGGCCAAATCCCTTTCACTCTCACAATACCTCCTTTGTTTTATAAAGGAGATACTACAGTGTCTAGCTGGTGGGGGGAAAGTGCCCTTTGAAATTTCCTGTTATCACAGTCAGGAGCTGCGTCTAATCAGAGGCAGCGCAATAAATAGACACAAGGCTTCTTTAAAATGCCCACAGTCTGCTAAGAATCAAATGCCTTCCTTTGCATCTCTCCTCAAAATATATTTTTAAATAGTGCTCAGTCCTAAGCTTTCCCTAATAAGGTTCCATTTAAATAAATTTGGAAATATTTTCCTTCTTTTAAAGAAAGCCACTCAGTTTGGAAATGTCAGATAAAAATACATGTACATTATAAGGCTATCACTTATTTTCAGCTACGTTTTTCCAGGCTCTGCCTTTTCCTTTCTTTCTTTCTTTTTTCTCCCTCTGCTTGCTGCTCCCAGGAGCTTCTGGGAGCTTCCTCACCCAAGAGGACAGGGCTCATCAGATCACAAACAATTTCATCTGTTTTCTCGGCTGTAGCCATTATAGGAACAAAACTGGCCCCCATCGCCTGATACAGCCCTTCTGAGTCACCCCAGCTCCCCAAACCCCAGCCGAGGCCACGTGACTGAAATGAAACCAACTTGCCCTTAACTTTGGAAAATTAGCCACTCTCCTCCTTGCTGTGCCGTGTCAAAATTAAAGAGTAAACAGAGGTCCCCCAATCCCCCTGATTGCATTAATCATTCAAATGACGTATTAGCATTCTTCAGACTCTTCTGTTGTGCTTCCAAATTAACACCTCCAGGTTCAAGGGAATAGAAATTAACTGAATTATCTGGCAGCCCCAGATGTCCTAGCATGCTCTTCCTTCTCACTGATTTAATATGCCTGAAGAACAGTTATGAGGCAGAAACACTGCTAATGGTCAAGAAATAATTTATGACATGCGTAACCGACAACCTTAGCCCCCCTCCCACCTTCCAAAGTGGCTGGGATTCTGGGGTAGCCCTGGCTGCCACTGCCATTGGGCATAGCCACCTCCTCCCCCCTCTTTCTCTCCCAGGTCCCTGTGAGAGTGCTGGGGTCACCAACCCCGCTTTACAGTGGGAACCGAACGCCCCAGCACCGGCTGGGTAGCACCCAGCAGCACAGGCACAGAGATGGCCTGTGCCGTGTGTCCTGGAGCAGAATGAGCAGGAGGGGCTGTGAGAGCAGAGCCCAGGGATCAGACAGGGCCTCCCTGGCATTTCCCAGCTCTGGCCACTGGCAACCTTCTTGTTGAGGCATGAAAAGTATCAGCCGATTCCTCAGAGCTGTGGAAGGGCTTTTTAGAACATTGATGTAATCTTTCACAACAGAAGCCTGTTTCCCTTGGGGGTTAATCCTGTCATTTGGGAGTGTCTCCAGGGCATTAAGCCGTAATTGCTTGCATAACTCCAAGAGGCAAACAGGAAGCTGGCTGGAGCACACACTTTTCACAAGCTTCCTAGAGCAGGCAGGTCCTGTCCTTGGCATTGCAGCCCCTTCCCACCAAAGCTCCATCCCCCTACCCATTCAGAGGGGTGGCCCCAAGACGATGAGGCAGGAGCAGGAGGGATCACCCAGGAACCTCACCCCTACCCTAGCTCCCAGCTGCTTGGCTCTCCTGGAACAGGGCATAGGGGAATAGGGATAGGAGAGGGTCAATACCAGATGTCACCTGAACACAGAAGCCTCAAAATAACAGGCAGAAATTCAACGCTTTCTCCACGCCTTGGTGGGAACCGAAACATCAGATGTTTATTAAATGACATAGCGGTGACGACTACTTTGCACAGTGAGCCCAGAAGTGTATGCTGTCACTTTAAAAAAAAATTGAGCCGATGCCAGGCTAGTCATGGTAATGCTCCCATGGCATGATTAGATTCATGCCCAGGGTTGTATTTGCATATGATATTCAGGGCATGATTTTTTTATTGTTCTTAATCAGAGCCGAATGTCAACAAAATAAATGAAGTTGCGAGTTGAAGTGAAATTTTTATCACATCAGGGATGTGCTTTTTCTCCCATTTATCACAGCCCATATTGAGAGAGTGAAATTTTTTGAAAATGTGGTAATCAATGGAAGAGCTCCATATGGCAGGGATCAAAGGTGTTACATAGTGTGTGGTTCTGCTTTATTGCCAGCCAGTACTGTTAATTGGACAACAAGATCAGAGGCAATATTAAAATCCAATTAAATTGATATGAACAGATTGCCAAGTGATGTACACTAATGTATAATTGAGTATCAAGCAAATGCAAGTCCCCATCTTCTGCCTCTACCTCCTGAATAAATGATGGCGCCATAGAGGACAGAAACAAGTTTGCACATTAGCTCCACAGCTCTGGGCTCTCATTTGCTACTTTCAGAGTTGATGACTTTTGGTTTTCCTCCTAGTCTGTCTTAAAGAGACAGATACTTCCCCTGTCCGCCAAGCCCCCACCCCTGGGCTCCCCACCTGGGGTGGGTTTTCCTACCCAAAATCATTTTCCCCTTTTGGGGCTTGGAAATGAAATCTATGTTTCCTATGCTTCATTACATGTCTATTATATGGCAGGTCCTAAAGAGCAGCACATTGATAATATATTGTGCTAGTTGTAAATGATCTGTCCATCCAGAGCGGAACGCTAACACATTTCTAATGCTGTTTCCCAGATATAAATTATAGAATGTTTCTCACCATAAAAGGAAAGTGGGAGAAAGCCAGAGATTGAAGCCTAGAATGAGCACTGTCGGAAAACCTCTTTGCACAGTGAAGGACCGGAGCAGCAGTTGTAAGAGGGCTGTGGGTGATGTGCGTCCCAGCAGTGGATCCCATGGCCCAGCTGGCCACCAGGGCTGCCAGCAGGAGCTGAAGTGGGCCTCCATTCATTCCTCTCCAAACAGGGCCGGCAGGAAGAGCTGGAATCCAGAGGAAGGCAGTCCCTCCCACTCAATTAGAGCAATTAGCTCACAGGCCCAAACTGGGGCCAGGCCTGGCTGAATAGGATCCCCCTGCCCCACCGTTTGTTACTGGAGCTGAGCTCACACGATTTAATGAGGATCAGGAATGGGTAAAGCCAAGGACTGTTGCTGGCAAACACTCTAGGGGCCTCGTCCTTTCCTCCTATAAGAACAACCCCAGATTACCCCCAACAATAGAACCTGTTAACTTATACAACTTTGCTTAAGAAACAAGCCTGATGGGACGTTGGCAGACTTCCCCCTGCCAAGCAAGAACTACTGTGGGCAGCCGCCAGCTTCTCAGGATTTAAGCACATGATGGAATGGCAAACGAGGGAGCAGACTGTTTATTCCAGCAGCCAGATTGTCTCTGGCCACAAAGTTCTGTTTGAAAAGTTTTTTCTCCCCGGTATATTTTTTAAAGGGGTGAGGGGAGGGGAGAAAGGCACTGGGGAGGGGACATTGAGGAATGATGTTTTCTTATCATTTATTCAAGCTGCTCAAAGAGAAGCACCAACCTACCTGGTTTTGAATGGACTTGCCAATAGGGACCAATTTCAGCATCTCAAAAAGAGAGAGGCCAGAGAGACCTGGGTGTGAGGGGGAAATTGGCGGTGGTGGTAGGCAGGGTGTGTGGAGGGGGGATGAGTATTTAACAGAAAGGTTATGGGATGAGGTTTTAACTAGTTTGAAATTTGAGCTGCAGAATTAGGCACATTTCAAATTTTGACCCAACATTTACATCTCTTTACAAAAAGGTACACACTCTTAAAAATTGCATTTTATTTGTCGACTTTACAAAACTGAAATAGTATCTACACTCATAAACCACTTTGAATTTCCTTTTCTTGGCTTATAATAGTCAGAATGAGAGGTGGATTCCTGGTCAGCAACTACTTACTAAGCAACTGTTGAATCAAGATGATGTTTTGTTTTCTTTTTCCCAGACCCTACTGACTTAGATCCAAACAGCTTCAATCCGCAATTCACCTTGAAAGTGGAGCAAAGAGAAACTCCCAGTGAAATCAGACCTACAAGGTACCCAGCAATAGGGCTAAAATACGTGATCCCACCCACGCAAACCACAACAGATGAAGCCGGCCTGGCCTCCTACTCAACAGGGAAAGCGAGACCAGACCATCTTCTGCCTAGAGCCAGAGTTATGCTTTTCAACAAGGCAGTCAGCTCAGGGCTGTGACTCCTCTCTGCTACCACCCTGGCAAGAGTTGCCCCACAAGTAACAGAAAGACAGGCTCCTTGGCCCTGGGTATCCAAAGGTCTCTGAGAGCTAGGATGAGGTAGTTTCTAGAAGCTGCTGTTTCAGTTGAGTAATTTCTTGGTGCCTATTTGTCCATACCATGACTACCGGGTTACCCTAAAAGCAGCCCGAGAGTGGGGGAGAAAACAAAACTAAACAAAAAGAAATGTATCATGGGACATCATAGAACTTAATGATGTTTTAGCAAAATAAATTGAATACCTTACAACAAACAAAAACCAAGTTGTTCATCTTGAAATGATATTGGCCCCACATGGGAACAGTGCCCCAATATTCCTGGACTTCTTCTGGTCCTCAAAATGTGGAAAACCCCAAAAAATGAAGAACCAGGTAATGTGTACCACAACAGCCTCCACTTAGAGAACTATTCCTGGATGCCAAGCACTATGCTACGCATTCCACAACTTTTCCTCTTTCATTTGTCACCACAACATGAATGGTGGGAAATATTATACTCATTTTTTCAAAGGAAGAACCTGAATTTCAGACAAATTAAGTGACTTTCCTGAGGTCACACAGAGGAGAGACAAAACTGCAATTTAGATCCAGACCTGCCTGTCTTTAATCCAAATTTTATTTTCTTATTTCTAATCTATACAATCCAGCCTCCCAGAGTTGCTCCAGAAGAAAAAAACAATCATTCTAAAGTTTATTTAAACTGCAGACTCACCCATCACCACATAGAGACCTGGATTCAAGATGCTTAAAGAAATGAGAGTTGTTCCCAAAAAGACTAAGGAAAGCTGTGAAGGTGGGTCTGAAGACAGGAACTCAGGAATCTGAGAGTTCGGGTGCCAGGATTTCTACTAACAATTACCTGGCTTCCAGAAGGTCACTAAGTCTCCCTCCCCATGTGCTTTCACTTCCTCTAGGAGCAGTGGCACCAGCAACCTACCTGCCTCTCTTAAAGGTGGATTGGTGGATTAGTTACAAACCCTGAAATCACTCTAAGCTCCTCTGGGAAAAGTCCACCTGAATCATCACTATTACCATATAATCATATTGTTATCAGAGCTATTCCCACTTATTATGATCCTCCTTCCGGACAACATGGTAAAATTCCATTCAGGGGTGGCCACATGTCTTGTCTTAACCAGTGCAGAAGGTGCTAAGTGTCTCTTCTGAGCAGAGTTAAGGTCTGCATGATTCTCCATATCCTTTCTGCCTTCTGGCAGTGGTGTGGAAGGACACGGAAATGAAGCCTCCATCAGCTTCAGTCCCTGAGTGACTGGATGAGCGGAACCCCTCTGCAGACCCCCGACGGGTAAGGAGCATGAGTGTCAAGTCACAGAGATATTTGGGCTATTTGTTACTGCAGCACAACCAAACCATCCGACAGATAGAAACTACAGAGAATACCTATTTCTGGAGAATACCAACAAGGGAAACAGCCCAGAGAGTAAGGAAACTAAATGAAGAAAATTCATTCATTTAATAAATAAATTATTAAGCACTTATTTTCATGACAGGGTGTGATGATGTGCTAGAGATACATTATTCTTCCTGAAGGAAATCCAAAGGGCATCTTCTATTAAAAAAACAAGTTATATTCTTTTAAGGAACTGATCTAAAGTTAGGGAAAAAATGCATTTGAAATATATTTTTAACTATCAAAATTGATTTCTAGTCTAGGAAAAATAATTCCCTCCCCAGAGTTACCTACAAATCTACCTCTCCAGCAAATGTGGCTAGATGTTTGCATTCTCTTTAATTCTCTGTAGTTATTAACTCATAAAAGTACAGCTAACTACACCTAAAAGAAGGAAAACTTTAACTCCAAGACGGTGACTACCATGTCTATAGACTTCTGCTAAATGCTAATGTTAAAGACCAGGATTTAAGTGTTTAAAACATAGAACCTATATTCTAATGGGGAATCAATCTTTATTTCCACTCAGAGCCAAACACATAAATTAATCAAAGCAAGTGTGTTTTCCCCCATTTAATAAGGTTTATACAAACCTCAGTTTTGTTTGTGAGAAAATGTCTGTCTGCTGTCAGGAGCGCACACTACAGCTTCAGTATCTTTTCAACCCCGATGGGCTTGCTTCCCGGGGCCAGTAAGGTTTTTACATTTCTAAGCAGTGATATCCCATCATAAACAACCTAAGAGTACATAGCAAAAAATCTTAGAAAAAAACTTTTTTAGGAGACTTGTTATGTGAGAAAATGTCAAATTCTACAGTCTCATGCATATTTTTTCAAATCTTTTCAGTTTTCATAATTGTTGGTAAAACTGTAGTTTGCCTTAAGTTTTTTATATTACAGATCAATTCATGTCTTTAAGTATAGTAGATATTTACATGTGTATATACATACATACATATATAAATAAATACATATGTATGTACAAGGTAGGGCAAAAGTAGATTTACAGATGTTTGTATGGAAAAATACAATATTTCATAAATAATAATATAAGAATAAACTGTGTTTTGCATACTCACAATTGGAAATCTATTTTTTCCCCACCCTGTATAAATATTGGGTTGGCCAAAAAGTTTAAGTTTTTTTTCTGTGTGATGGCTCTAGTAGTATGTAATTGTCTTTAACTTCATGCAAAACAATTTTGTTAGATTGTATTGTGACAGCTATCACATTAGTGTGTGACTCAAACACCAGCCTGCAGTGTCAGCGGGGTTATGGATGAGACACGAGACAAATTCACATGGATTACCGAGTCCTGTGGAGGAAAAGGGATAGCACAGCTACTCTCTCAAGGGGAGAGCACCTTGGAGTGGCCTGCCCACTCTCTCAAGAGGAGAGCGCCCTGATCCTTGCCTTGACAGTCTTTCATTGGGTTTGTTTTGCACAAGAATACAGGTAAAGCTCATTAATCATTGTCAGGCAGTAAGAATCAAACATACAAAGAAGTCTGAGGGCCTATTTTGAGTCAGGTCAGATAGTTAAAGAGCCATAAAACTTTGAGGAAAAAATTCACTTCTCCCTTGGACCCTTATCATTTAATTGAGAGCATTCTAAACAAAGCAGGTTTCACAGGATTTTACATATTCTTTCTTAGGTCTGAGGCCCTAGGGAACCCGCCCTTTCCAGCACAGGGCAGCACCCACCACCAGCATTGTTTCAGGCTTAAGGCATTGTTTCAGGCTTAAGTCAGGCAGGGGAAGTAAGGCAGCCAAGAGATTAGAAGACTTCTTGCAGACAGAATGAGGACTCAGGCTATGTCAAAGCTGAGGGGCCCAAGATCCATCACCCCCTTTTGCTATAGCCCCCTAAGTCCTTCTCTGGGGCCTCCCGATGATCATGCCTGTTTTAGGTCGTTCCCCCCCTGGGGAATCTTACCCATCATTGGCTAACTGATCAAGCACTGGGGGCTAGGCGGTGAAGTAAAAGGAGCAGAAGTGGTGCCCCTGTCAGGGAGATAAGCTTTGTCTCCTTAGTGGCTTCTGGTTCAAAGGTTGCTCACTTTAGCGTTAGCCATGGGGGCGTTACAGCTTCTGAAACCAGGCAGGGCAGTTCACAACATCTGTGCATTTAAAAAAAACTTATCAAAATTGGTGAATTTTTGTGCAGCCATTTTATTATTGAAGATGGAAGAAAATACACATTTTTGGCATACTAAGCTTCATTATTTCAAGGAATGTAAAAATGCAAAAAAAAAGATTTGTGCAGTGCCTGGAGAAGGTGCTATGACTGATGGAACATGTCAAAAGTGGTTTGCAAAGTTTCTTGGTACCACTGACATTTTAGCCAAATAATTCTTTGCTGTGGGACTGTCTTATATATTGGAAGATGTTTAGCAGCACCCCTGGCCTCTACCCACTAGAAGCCAACAACAGGAGATAGCTGACATACTCAAAATATCCAATTCAGTAAAGTTATTGGTGAAAATGAAAAAGGTGTTATTTACTTTATAGAAAAAACTAAATGGACTTTTTGGCCAACCCTATATATATATATACACATACACACACATTCAAAAGCCAAATTGAAGAGATATGTGGTGTTGGAGGCAAGTCTCAGGACAAAGTCAGAGAGCTATCATGGAGCAATCAGAAGCAGCACTACACTGGGAAAATTCCCAGCTCAGCTACTGCCGATCTTTGTCCTCTGAGTAATTCCCTCACATTCCTGCACTTCTGCCATCTCACCTATAGAACCAGATCAAGCCAGATACTCTTGAATGCCCCATCTTACTCATCCATCAATGGATCTACTACTGAAGCTGTTTCTAGTTTGCAAATGTTACTGGGTAAGTTAAAAGTCTCTGTAATTAGGATTCCAACTGGGTAGAAATATATCAGCCAACAGCAAAAAGGGAAAATGCAAACATGAAAAAAGTTATAACATCAGAATGGTGAGACTGCTAGAGACTTTTTCTCCTTTTCTTCTTTCTCTGAATTCACTTAATGTTATTGCCTCATTATTTTAATGATTTTATAAATTAATAAAAATTAAATAAATAGAACAGCCTCTGTGGAGGGCAATGTTTATAATGACAATCAGAGACTGTCGACTCATGCTGGTATATCCCTTCTTTATATTTATTAGCGCACAACACTTACTGTGCACAAATCCATATGATTATCAATTCAAATTTTCAACAACAAACTTATCTTAAGCAACACAATTTTTTTGTTGTTTAATAACCTAGTTTGGCAAAGATTTTCATTTTTCAATTGTCTGCTTTGGCATTGTGCCATGTCTAATGTCACCATCTAACCCTGTCCACTCAGGCACATATTTGCAAACATGACAAAGCTGGCATTCTCAGGCTAATACTTATGCCAAAGGTCATAAAAGTCATGTTAAGCAGAAGTGCCCAGGGAATTTGGGTCTCTCTCTATTACCTTATTTTCTCCCACTGTCCAAGTTTTGACAACATAATGTGATTACATAATAACTCAGACAGGAAGAAAATTAGACACCATACAGGAAACCCAGGTGAGGCCCCCACGGAGTTATCTGAGCTAGTTATCCTGCTGCATGTGAATCAGGCAAGAAAAAAACTTTTGAGCATTTGGGAGCCCTGAAAAGCCCTACTCACCTCACCACCCACTGCAAAAAACAACCCCTATCATGGGAGAAATTCTGCCACTTAGAAAATGGTATTTTCTCCAAATCATACACTGATAGTAATAAATGATTTATTTCAATCCACAAAAAACTTGGTAGTCCAAAGAACCAAAAAAGTCAGGGACCTCCTTCTCCTTGTCTTAACATAACCCCCAGAAGTGTCTTTTGGACCCCTGGCTATAATAAGGACATTGTTTCTGAATAGCATGTTCTAAACTATTATTAGCACCAAAACCACCTATAATCCATAAAGAGAAGTCAGGGTTTTAAAATATCTTTCTTTCAGAATATTGGAACAGTTTTCATGTGAACTCTACATCTCACAAACCTAAGAGCTCACCAGAAAAGCAGACTCTCCCTTGCCTGAAAGATCTCAAATCCAGTTGCTGCCAAGCCTCTCTGAAGGTCACAAAGAAAGGAAATGACACTGACACAGACCCCCTTCTCCACAGCAAGACCGACTTCAGCATCAACATGCCTCCTTCTCCCTCAGCAAAATACAACTGCATGAAACAGGAAGCCAACAGGAGTCCCTGGCAACAGCCAACAGAGTAAGACAATAGTTCAGCAGCATTTTCCTTCCTCATAAGCTTTGATCATTCATCTCATTATCATTTTGAAGGTGGTTCCTGTTTTCCTCTCCAGCTAGTATCAAGCTTTTGTAATAAACAAATAAATAGAATTTTTAAAATGTCTTTGGTCTTGTCACATTTTAGAACACTCTTTGCCCATCTAAGATTGGGAGAGCCTTAAAGAAGACAGGGAACTGTAAAGGGAGGCAGTAACCAGTACAGTAATTGGCGAGAATCCCTGAGACCGTGAACTGTGCTGTCTAACACAGTACACAAGGACCTAGACTCTGGAGCCAAAATACCTGGGTTGTTATCTCAGTTCCAACACTTACCAGCTGTAATCTTGGGCAATTGATTTCATCTCTCTATGTCTCTGTTTCCTCACCTGTGTAGCAGAGATACACAGTGCCTTCTTCACTGGGCCACTGCGAAGACTAAATGAATAGCTATATCTGGTCCAAGGCAACTGCTATATAGCTATTACCACCATATGTCTTTGGATAAGTAATCAGCTCCTCACCATAAGGTTCTGTTTTCAAAATGAAATTAACAATATCCTTATCCACCCAACTTACCTCAGAGGGTTGCTGAAAAGATCAAATAACCCAGTTCACATGAAAAGTTCTTTGGGATGGAACAATACTTCACAGTAATATTTGTAATATATTACTTTTGATATAATATTATAACTCAGTCAATTAAAATGAATACTTTTATTTTAAAGGAATTTAATAAAAAAGAAAGAAAACCTATTTTGGATTGGCCAGAAACTCCATCACGGGCCAAGCTGAGGGGAAGACTGGAAAGGAAATGGCCAGCTGGCTCTCTCCTTCCAACAGTGTATTTAAACCCCACTCTGTGGCATAAATCTGGGGGATGTAATGACAAAGCTGCATCACAATGGCTCTGTGGCAAGTTATTTGTGGTTGCTCTGAGAAAAAGACACAATACTTTCTGATCAATTCTATCTCACTACAAGAGTCCTCCGAAATCAGAAACTTTTTGGGCTAGTAATTGCTAGGCAATGCAATGTCTGTCCCCAATAACTGTCCTTGTGAGGACTGGCAGATGCTCCTGTCAGAACTGCCCAATCCCAACAGCCAGTGAGGACAAACGAGGATTTGGAGCCTGGGCCTCTCACAAAGGCAAGCCACCCACTGTCCTGAATGTTGGTTAGTCTGAACTGCTGGACTGAAATGACCAGTTGTGCTAATGCCAGGTGAGCACAGTTGGAAGCAAGCAGGTGCCGAATGTGTCAACTCCATTGACACTCCTAGGCAAAACTGAATGCCTCTCCCATTTCTCTGTCCCATCATCCCCTAATGCCACGCACCCTTGACAGTGTAACTATATACCTTCTTCAAACTGCGCCATTTTTCTCTTTCTCCCTAAAAAGGTGTATCCTGGACTATGAGAACTAATCCTAGTTACATCAGATTCCACTTCCATTTCTATTCCCTCCTCCTAAAAGCTCATCCCTCTCTTTTTTTTTAAAACTCACCATGCATGCAAAGACAACTTTACCATTACATATTTATAAAAATAATAATAACTGACACTTATTCTGCCTACTCTGAGCTAGTCATTGACCTCAGCATTTTACAGTAATTATCTCACTGGATCCTAAAACAACTCCATGAGGTGAAGATTATTATTACCCCTTTTACCTAGGAACAGACTAAGACACAGAGATGGCAAATATGGTACTGAAGGCCATACAAGATTCACGTAGGGATATCTAGACACTGGTAGAACCAAGATATGAGTTCAGAAAGTCTGATACACGGAGCCCCAAATTTCAGCAAAGCACAGTGTACTATAATAATACACACATGGGGACATGGATCTTCACAATTATACAGTCCAGAGTAATTTCATTTCACACTGGCCTCCCTAGAGATGCTGACCCAGGTAAACTTGTCTCAGATTATTTTTCAAGGAACACAAGAAAGGCCCACTTTCAGATTCTTTAAGTGACATAATATGCCCTCTTAGTTTGATCCCAGGGATCCAGTCTTCACACACATAACTATGTGTAACTGTATGAATATTCCTCCTTGCTGTGTACAAACTTCCAAGAACATAATTACACCTTTGGAGTGGGATACCATATCTCTGTCAATCAAAGTATAGTCAATAGGTGGCAAGAACTTATTGTGCCTGCCCCTGGGAATACAATGGTGAAGACAGCACTCATGGACCCTGCCCAGATGGAGAGGTTTACAGTCTAGTCGGGAAGGCAGACATAGAATGACTATAAATAATTAAAGGGATAATGACAAGAAGGCAAAATGCTCTAAAGAAAAATACAGGGTGCTTTTGAGAAAATGGAGGGAAAGAGAGAGGTAGCTAATTTCTTTTAAACCCATGATATCCTTCTTGGAATCTAAACTGAATGATTTCAAAATTGCTCCAAATCCTGAAATCACTTAATAAATATTTCTGAATTATTGTCCTAGACAAGGGAAGTGTGTATAATGCTTGCTAACCAGAGAAACACATGGCAGTTTCTTTCCACTCCCAGTATAAAGTTGGAATGAGCTCGAACAGAAAACGGCAGAAAATACAAGGCACTCAGTGCTGTGGGTACAGCACTAGCGCACTAGCTACACTAGCAGGATTGTTTTAGGCCTCGCTTTCATAAGGCTTAATACAATCAGGAAGGGCTTAGATACCCAGCCAGGGTAAATACCCCACCAAGGGTTTGATCAAGGAAAGAACCAAAACCCAACCAGCCTGGGCTCTCATACAGTGCCCAGACACACATGTGGGCGGCTCCAGCAGCCAAAAATGCTGGCCCCCTCTGGAGTCTCCCCACCCCCCACCAATCAACACATTCTTAAAGTAGCCTCAGGCTGCTGAAGCTAATAATCAGACCTGGATTGGATTGCAAACAACTCTATAATGCCAGTGCTGGCTAACATGATTAGGCACAGAGCATTAGCCAAATAAAAGGAATGGAGGACAAGGAGGCAGAAAGGGAGATTGAGAGAAGAAAAGGAGTATGCAGTCTGCAAAAGGGGAGGGGGAAGAAGTGGAGAAAGACTATGATACTCTTAACCAGAAGAAAGTAAAAGTCAAAGGAGTGCCTGAATCCAAATCATTTATGGCTTAGCCAAGGACCAATCAGGCAGTTTACCAGTATCAAGCACCTACTACATGCCATTGTGTCCACACTGAGATTGCTGCAATGAACAAACAGTTCTGGCCCCTCCCTTCATCAAGCTCACAGCCTACCATTACAGCCCGGTGCTTAAGGTATCCATCAAGACTTTACATATTTTTATAACAGATTTTTGGGAAGCAGCAATGAATGGATGAATGAATGAATATAAACTGACAAACGACTACCCCACTATGGTGGTTAATTCTATGTGTCTACTTGGCTGAGCTATGGTGCCCAGTTGTTTTGTCAAACATACTAGTACCGATGTTCCTGTGATGGCAATTGTTAGATGTGATTAATATTTGTAGTCAGTTGACTTTAAGGCAAGTCATAATATATGCAGGCCCAATCATTTGAAGGCCTTAAGAGCAAAGACTGATGTTTCCCAAAGAAAAAAGGAATTCTGCCCCAAGATGGCAACATAGAAATTCTGCCTGACTTTCCAGCCTGCTGGCCTATCCTACAAATTTTGGACTTGCCAGCCCCCACAATTGTGTGAGCCAATGTCTTAAAATCTGTCTCTCTGTAAATAGACATAAAGTTACAGACATAGATATAGATAAGCTATAACTATATGGATAAAATATTTGTATCCTATTGGTTCTATTACTCTGGGGAACCATGTCTAATACATCCATTAAATATGCCCATTGATTATAAAGCAGACCCTAATTTCAGGAATGTAAAAACTTATACTTCTTAGAATTAAGGCCATAAGGTCATTATAATTAATTTGACCTTTATCAGCATAATGTGGATTGCAGAGAAGAAACAGAGGATGCCACGAAGTCAGTGCAGAGAGACGCCCTCCCCACATGAACCTGGGAGGCCACAGTGCTGAGTCAGCCAGAAAATGAAGCATGAGGGGGCATTCCCAGCCAGAAGACAAGCGTGCTCGAGTGGCAGAGGAGACAGGAGAACTTCTGGTAGAAAGCCTGAGTGCACTGCCCACAAGCTCACCACCACCACTCGCAGCCATTACCAATTCACACTGCCCCACACCAGTCTCCTGAGTGAGCCGCACCAGCCTCTTCTCCAGGTCTTAGGGGAGCTGCCCCAAAGCGGAGCGTCTCCCTGTGGGCTCAGGCCTCCAGCTTCCCCATTCTGAAAAAGGAAAGTCAAAAGCCATGAGCCCACTCCCAACTTGCACAATCCCAAAAGGGTTAATTCCCAACCCCTCTGCCTCCCCGCCACTGTAAGTAGCGGCAATCTTTCCTAATCATTTCCATTTCTATTCCTCTTTAATTCTCCCATTCCCCTCTTTGTTTTCATGACCTGTGGGAACCTGAACTCCAGCTGGAGGTAGAGTCTGCCTTTATACTTAAAGCAGATATTTAAGCAATTATCCTGTCACTGGGCCTTGCCTTACCTCCTCCATATGGGTTGCTCCCAAGCAAGGCATTTGGTTTCTCCTTTGTTCCCAGTACACTGAGTAAAATTGTTCCAGAAAGCCCTTGCCCTTAAGAAACAGGGCTGGGAAGATGGAGGTAAACTGAGCTGGGGACCTTCAATGTCAAAAAGGAGGCCTCTTGGGCTCTGTCCCACCCATCCCTATCCCCTCCCGTATGCTGGACATGCTGTCTCCCTCCAGCAGCAGAGCAATAAGAGGACTCACATCTGCTTCTTGACCAGAAGCTCAGGTGGTGGGAAAGGACAAGAGTGTGAGGAGGCAGTGAACTCTGTCTGCCACCTCCATGGGCTGCAGGTGCATAAGCTTCCCTAAGGCCCTGCTGGCTCAGTGGTAGGAGCTAGAAATCAGGCAGCCACAAGCAATGCAAGCAAAGCCCCAAATGTGTTTGCTGTGACTTGAAGGTACCATCACAAAGAGCACTAGGGTATCCACAAAGGACCTCTGGTGTTAGTTTCCTAGGGCTGATGTAACAAATTACCACAAAATGAATGGCTTAAAACAGTAAGTGCACACTCTCACAGTTCTAGAGGCAAGATGTCCAAAACGAGTAACACTGGGCCAAAACTCCCTTCAGAGGGACTGGGAGAGAATTCCTTGCCTCTTCCAGCTTCTGGTGACTCAGGACACTGCTTGGCTTATGGTCACATCACTCCAATCTCTGCCTCTGAGGTCACACTGCCTTCTACTCTATGTGTATGCCAAATCTCTCTGCCCCTCTCTCATAAGGACACTTGTGGTAGCACTTAGGGCCCACCCGTGCAATCAAGACTATCTTTGCATCTCAAAATCCGTAATTTAGTCACATGTGCAAAGACTTTACCATATAAGGTGATGTTCACAGGTCCCAGGGATTAGGACCTGCTCTCTTTGGGAGGGACCATTATTCATCCTATTAAACCTCTCTACAGCAATCTCATGCCTGCTTCATCTCAGAATAAGAGACAGTCTAAGAGGAAAGGTGGGCTAGGTTTCTCTTCCATACTAAACTCCTAGGTATTGAGGGGGAACCAGAATCTTCTCAGACAAGCAGTGGCCAGCTCATCACAGCCAGAGACCAAAAGGAAGAGAGTGGATTGGAGTTTAATGCTCCATTGTAAAAAAAAAAAAAAAAAAGAAAGAAAAAATGGGCAGAATTAAGTCATAAAAGGAGGTCAGGGCTAAACTTTATATCCAATATTTATAACCAATGTTGCTTTGACCAAGTTAACCTGATGTGTCTGAGCCTCAGTTCCCAAATCTATAGAACGGGCACAATACTTCCTACCTCACTGAGAGGTTATAGGGATAATTAAGTATTCACCATGTGCCAGATATCATGGTCAGGACTTTGCCAATATTTTCTACTTTAATCCTTAGGGAGAAGTGTAAAGTAAGTATTTTTATCCCCATTTTATAGGTAAATAAATGGAGGCTCAGGAAAGATATACAATATGCCCAAGATCACACAGCCTAAAGTAACTCACAGAGTCTTGTTTTGTAGCCAGGTCTGACTCCAGATTATAAGGCGATCAGCACAAAGAGAAGTTAACCCTGGTCTCATCCACAGCTGCACATCAGAATCCCCCGGGGAGCTAACACTCTGTAGATGCCCAGCCCACCCAGACCAGCTGAATCAGCATCTCTGGGGGTACGGATTTGATGAAAGCTCCCATGTGACCATTGTGCGGCCAGGACTGAGAACCACTCAGTTAAATAAACCCCTTTCTCTCCTCGTGCTGGGCGAGAGCAGGCCTTCCTCCAGCCCACATTCCCCACTCCAGCCAAAGCACTTGCTCTCTGATTTCCAACTGTGAGCTCTAACTGATAGCCTTGATACCCGATCTAACAAGAAACAGCATTCCTTGCTAAGCAAGTGTCCTCAGTTATTCAGCCATTTATTCACTAACACATTCAATGAATGTCAACTCCATGCTACTTTCTTTCCAGCCCCTAGGACAGTAACTGATACTTAGTAGGTGGTCAGTGTTTGTCACTATTTCATAGGGGCAGTTGTAACAGTTTCTTTGTTACTCATCCCTTAGATATGTTGCTTTCCCATTTTGACCAATTGTCTTCATTCTGGGTGTCCCTGTGTGGATCTGTCTCCTGCTCTACCTATTTCCTCCCTTATCACCTGAGATAGGCTAAACCAGTGATTTTCAACTGGTGTGCCACAAGAATTTTTAAAACATGCAATACCTGACTATTTAGTCAGGGGCACTTACCTCTTTTCCCTTAGATTGTCAAATTAAAAAAAAAAAAATGACAACAGCCAACACAACAATAGACATCCAGTGTGAATGAATCAAAATAATAGCTATTTTTATGGTCAAATTGGCAAAAACAATGCAACATATTTTTTGGTGTGCCACAGAATTTTAGAAATTAGTTTATGTGTGTTGTGAGATGAAGAAAGTTGAAAATCACTGGGCTGAGCAATGTCCCCCCACCCACCCCCCCAAAAAATCATTGCTCTCATCTCCAGAATCTTAAATGTTACTTTATTTGGGAAATGTCTTTATAGATGATGATTAAGAATCTTGAGATGAGGACATATCCTGGATGATCTATGTGGACTCTAACTGCCATAACAAGGGTTCTTATAAGAAAGAGGCAGAAGAAGAAGAGGAGAGGGCAATGTGACTACAGAGCCAGAGACTGGGTGACATGGCTACTAGCCAAGGAATACCCTGAGCTACCAGAAGTTAAGAGAGACAAGGAACAGATTTGTTCCGAAAGACCTCAGTGGGAACATGAGTCTGCTGATATACTCTTTTGGCCCAGTTATAGTAGTTTTGGAATTCTGGCCTCCAAGAACCATAGGAGACTAGTTTGCTGTTAGCAGTTTGTTACAGCAGGCACGAGAAACTAATACATCACGTATCCTGACCTTTACCTTATGCCTACCTCTGGGCTCTGACCATACCCCATCCAGCCGCCAACAGCTGGTCCACCTCATGCCATATTATCAGCCCACATCATCACTCCAGGAGGACTTTTATTCCACCTGCTGACTCCTGGGAGCAAGGAGTTGGATTTCCTTGCTAGGTCAAAAGGACACATTGCCAGATACCAAGTTCAGAGTCTCCAAGACAAGACCTTGGGTGAAGAGAAATGGAATCCAAGACTGACATTAAGGGACCATCAAACTCCATTCCATAGACAGCCCAGCAAGCTAATTCATGCTGGAGAATGCTGAGGCCATGCAGAAACTGAACAAGCTCAGAAAGGAAAGTAAAAAGTTGGAAACCCCCTGCTTTCCCACTTCTCTTGTAGCTTCTCCACCTCATTCGTGCCTGCAGAGGACCATGGTCTCTCATCGCTTTTAAGGACAATCCCTCACATTTATATAGCACATAGTGCTTTCGTGAAAAGATTTCTACATCCACCACTTCATCTGAGATTCACCCTGTGAGAGTAGGTAGGAGTGTTACTGTCCTACTTTACAGGAAATATTTGAAGACTGAACTGAGGGCCAACAGTTCTGGAAGTTAGTCTAGCAACCAGTCCAACACTACAGTGGGTCTCACGACCCTGAACGCAGAGCTCTACCCAGTTCACTTCACGGCTTGCCTATGTGCTCCTGTGGCTCACACACTCAGAGACGCTGTACAGACACACACCCAAATCAATAGCACACCCATCTGCACACTTCAGGTGGATTAACTCACTTAATCCTCACAACAGCCCCATGAGGCAGATGCTACTCATTATCCTCACTTTATACAGGAGGGAACCAAGGCACAAGGAACTTTAACTATTTTTCCAAGGTCTTATTGCTAGTACAGGAAGGAGACAGGGTTTGAACCCAGGCAATTTGGCCTCAGAGTCTGTGCTCTTAACCCAAAGGAAGCTAATGCATGAGAGCAATGCAAGAACTTCTTTCTCAGAACCAGAATTCCACAAAAGTATATTAAAAACCAATGATGTTCTGAGCGCTTTTCAAAATAAAGAACCAGAGGCAAAAGAACCAAATTAGCCCTTTAGAATGAAAGTGATAGTGCTTTAAAATTCCTATTGAAAACTCTTTCCACCAGATGTGCCCACTTATAATGTGGTCATCATTAGGCACACGTGTTTGGGGGTGCGCACATGTACACGCCCACACTCATGTAGGGGGAGATGAGTGGCAGACCCTCCAGATGGCTCACCAGAAATCTTACATCACGGCTCCCCCAGTGCCCCTGCTCCATCAAAGGGACTTTGAGTTTGGAGTTTGAGTAAATTAACAACATCCCTGTCCAGTATTTATCTCCCTTCTGACTGTGATAAATAGCCCTTGGGAATCCTTCCTATATCTGGGTTGAGAGAGAAATGAAACATCCCTGCCTACATTTCATACCAATATGGATAGCAGGATATATATTGCAAGTTAGCTGTGTTCTGGCCTTACAGTACATGTTTTCAGCACCCCCAAAGTAACAAACATGCTCACTGCCATCATTCCAATGCCCTACTAGTTAGTTATCCTGACCACGTGGGGCAGGATGCCAGCCCCGTGTAGGAAGGACTGTACTTCCCCATAACAATGACAGTCTAACCTGTAGGTTTGATCAAGCTGACATTGGCTGAAATATGGATTTGAGGAGGTCTTCCAGTCTAATTATTTTTTACATAGATGCAAAAACTAAGGTCCGGAGATGGAAAATGACATGACTGCATTGGTAGACTAGAAAACTTGGAAAAACCTTCATGCAGAGAACAACCAAAAAATATGCTCAACATACAAAAATTATCTGGCACTGGAGATGTTCCAAGATGAAAGAATTACAGGACCTAGTCCGAGGGACAAAAATGAAACCCAGAGAAGTCAGTCTGGCACTGAAGGCTACTTTCCCCCAGACTCTAGGGGCTCAGCCAACTCCAGGACAGGTGGCTGAGATGTTTAAAACTTAACGTTTTGACAGCTGTCTTGCAGCTAGGAAAAAGAATTTAAGTTCAGGATCCACCAAGACAGAGGGACTAGTAAATCCCTGAGTTTAGGGTTGGGACATGAAAGGGACATATCTTTATCCTAGGAGTAAAGTTGAATAAAAAATAAAACAGTCCATACAGAGACCAAGAGCCAAGTTTGAACCATCCAGCCCTGATTACATTAAGGTGAACTTGAGTTTCTAAAGGCCCCTAGTTTCCAGTAAGAAATAAATTAAATCTTCTCTTTCTACAGCAAGATACCTTTATGCTAATACTCAGACTACCCCAAATTTTTTCCTATGTAATACCTGGTACTCAATCAAAAGTAACCAGGTATACAGAACAATCCAGATAATAGTTATCAGATAACTGTGCCTAATATTGTAAGAGAATTTAAAGCCAAAATGAAAAATTCTGATAATCAACTGGAAACTACTTTTAAAAAGGAAATAAATACACTAAAAAAATATAATACTACAACTAAAAAACTACACTAACTAAAATTTTTAAATCCATGGAAAGTTTTAACAAAAGATTGATTGGGAATTAGAATATAAGTCAGAGTAAAATGTTCAGAACTAAGCACTAAAAGATGAAAGTATGAAAAATAGAAAAAAGATCATACAGTAAATCAAGATATTGCACAAGAAGAAAAGGTCTAAGTAATGTAACTATTGTCACAGAAAACCAAGAGACAGAGAGAATGGAGGAAGAGCAATATTTAAGTGTATTTTCTAACATTGCTGAAAGAAAAAAAAGCACAAATTCAAGAAGCACTTACCTATGAATATCAAGTAGGATAAATACTAAAAATATTTTAACCATACCTACTCAACAGGGAAAAAAACTAAAAATTAACCGAAAAGGGGAATTGGTCTTCAAATTAAAACAAGAAAAATTACAAAAGCAGCAATAAAATTCACAACTGACTTCCCATTGGAGACAGCATGTCTGACAATAATGTGATAATATCTTAAAAGTGCTGAGGAAATAACTGCCATTCTAAAAATCCTATACCCAGCTAAAATATCCTTGAGAAATGGCAATGAAATCAAGATATTTTTCACACAAATGAAAACAGAGAATTTGTCGGTATTCCTGAACTAAAGAAAATGTCTACCTCAACACAGAAGGAAAATAATCCTAGATGAAGCTTAAAGATGCAGGAAGACATGAAGAGTGCAGAAAGAGTAAATATGTGGATAAGCTCAATAAACAGTTATTATATAAAATAATAATAATTTGGTTTTATAACATTTTAAATATCTATAAATGAAAATTTCACAGTAGCATAGAAGTTGAAAGGAGGAAATATACAGTATTCTAGGGTCTTTGCTTTAAACAGTCAGTAATGAAAGTTCATATTTATTTTTTACTTGTGTCAAGACATGAATGTAAATTTTTTGAGTAACCAATTGACGCAGACACCAGCCTGCAGTGTCCAAGGCATTATGGATGAGATACAAGACAAATTCACACAGACTACCAAGTCCTGTGGAGGAAAAGGGACAGCACAGCTACTCTCTCAAGGGGAGAGCACCTCAGAGCAGCCTACCCTTCTCTCAAGAGTAGAGCGCACCAACCCTTGACTTGACAGGCTTTTACTGGGTTCAATTTGCACCAGAATACAGGTAAAACTCATTAATCATTGTCAGGCAGTAAGGATCAAAGACTAGATAGCATACAAAGAACTACGAGGGCTTATTCTGAGTCAGGGTCTGTTAGCTAAAGGGCTACAAAACTTTGAGAAACAAACTCATTTCCTGCTCAGACCCTTATCATTTAATTGAGAGCATTCTTAACAAAGTAGGTTTCACAGGATTTTATATATTCTTTCTTAGGCCTGATCACCCAGGGAACCTGCCCTTTCCAGCACAAGGCTGCACTGCCCTCTGTCATTGTTTCAGGCTTAAGTCAGGCAGGGAAAGTAAGGCAGCCAAGGAGAGTTCTTGTAGACAGAACGAAGACTCAGGCCATGTCAAAGCCAAGGGGTGAGGGTCCATCTCCCCCTTTTGTTACATCCCCCCAAGTCCTTCCCTGGGGGCTCCCCATGATCATGCCTGTTTTAGGTTGTTTCCCCTTGGGGAATCTTACCCATCATTGGCTAACCGATCAAGCAATAGGGACCAGGCAGGGTGAAGTAAAAGGAGCAGAAGTGGCGCTCTTGACAGGGAGAGAAGTTTTGTCTCCTTAGTGGCTTCTGAGCCTTAGCCATGGGGCCATTACAGCTTCTGGAAACAGGCAGGGCAGTTCCCAACAACTAATAAAATTATTACCAAAAATATAACCATAATAATCACAAAAATACAAATAACAAGCTAATAGCAAGTGAAAGGAAGAATAATAATAAACTCTAAAGGAAATAACATGGAATAGTATCAGTAAGACAAATATGAAACAACAAATATACAGATTTAAACCCAAATATTCACAATTGTACCAAAAGGCAAGTAGATAAAATGATCCAATGAAAGTAGAAAAATTGTCAGACAGGATAAAACCCCAAAATTACTGACATAAAGAGGGACTTTTCACAATGATAAAAATTTCAATTAACTGGGAAAGTCTATCACTTTAAATTTATATATAGATATTAATACAGCCAGTCACCAGTGGGCTAGATTCAAAGTAATGAGAAAAGAATGTCCCTAACTTCACAGAATCATCTTAAATGAAGACCAGAAAAGGAAGAAGGAGAAGAAAAGTGAAAGGGACATGAGGTGAGTCACAGAGATAGGAAAGAAAGAAATGGAGAAAATGAAAACAGACCTGGATATGAAGGGGAGGGGATTTGGGAAAAATAAAATACAGTACAGAGAAAGAAGGAGAAAAAAGAAGAGGAAAAAGAATTGGAAGTAAAATGAAAGTGTGTTAAGGGATAAATTACGAAGTCAAAGAGATCCCACAAATGCATCTCTATCAAGAAAGCTCCCCGCCAGGGTCCCATCTTCCTTCCCGCTGCATGTATAGTGACCCCTGCCTCCAGGCTTCTGGCTCTGTTCATTTCAAGTACCGAACTCCGTAATGAAATGAGGAACGGCCATGACCATGACCCAGCTTTTCGGCTTCAGAATTTGTACACAAACATGGTGTTCTCCACACCATAAGAGCAGGAACAGTCAGTCATTTCCCTTCTGCCTGGAAAAGCCAAGAAGTCACAGATCTTCTAGCCATGTCCCACCCCAGCCAGACTGCTAGGAGCCCAGTCCTGCCTTGAGTCCTGCAAATACAAGACCAGAGAGTCCTAAAGCCAGGACATGCCTCAACTAAACCCCAAACTCAGTGTTTGCACCATTTTCCCCAGATGGGAGCTAGCTCCTGGGTGAACATGACAGGAAGACTGTTTGGTAGCAAATTCCTACCTGTTGTCTTCCAACTGCACTGACTGCTTCGCTCTGTTGTGTTGTGCTTAAAAGTAAGTTCTGTTTATTCATTTCTGAGGGAAGCTCTCATTAAACAGAGAGCTTTTAGTAAGTTTTTCAAATACTGGTACCCAAGACCTTCAGCTGTGAAACCTTTATTTAGCCCACCAACAAAGCATCAGTAAAAATTAGGGGGTCTTGCAGGAGTACATAATTTATTCAACCAGTTATGATAATACAACAGTGAGCAAAGTAGACATGACCCTACCCGGACAGAGCTTACATTCCAGTGAAGGAAACATAAAAAGATAAACAAAATCATTACCATTTATGATGAGAGATGGGACCAAAAGTAACTGGGGAGAGGAGAGAGCCAACTTCAAACAAGATGTTTGTGGAAAGTTTCCCTCAGGAGGTGACATCTTGATGAGGTGTCAGCCATACAGCAGCCACAGAAAGCTTTTATAAAGAGAGAAATGCATGAAGAGAGGTCTGAGGTGGGAAGGGACTTTGTTGGTGTGTTTGAGCACCAAGAGTCAAGTCCAAGGTTGACTGGTGCTTGGTGGAGATGCAATAGGAGGGATAGTCAGGGTGGAGATCATGCAAAGCCTGTTGGCCAAGATCAGCAGTTTGGGTTTTATCCTGCCAGCTTTGGAAAGCTTCCAAAAGGTTTTAAGAGTGACTTGATCCATTAAACAATTGCAAAAGTCACAGCCCTCAAAGGCAGCTACAGAAGGAAGACTGTGAAACCCAAAGAACTGCCTGGCTAAGTGAGAGTCCCTGGCACCCGAGCCTATATATAGGCAAGCAAGGCCTGAGAAGTTCCCTGTCCTGGGGCTGCAAAAGCCCAGGCTTCAAGTGTTTGAAATGGTCTAACAGGAATGCTCCTTCGGGAGGGCCGGGCCTGGACTATGTGACTAAGGTTGTTCTTGTGGCTATAATTACACTACTGAGATTATCCCCAGACCTAATGTTGTAACAGTATTTCTGAGCACTGATTCTGTCTAAAAGGTGGGCACCTAGGTCTTATCCAATAAAAAGATACTACAGAGTTAAGCCAGGTGAACTATGGACCACAACAAAGAGAATCAAACCCAAGCCAAAGTTGAAGAGAGAGACCAGAGGTTTTGATGTGGAGATTTTGACCAACATTCTTCTGACATGGCCCATGACTCATCTGCATCAGAATAACCTAGAGGACTTGTTAAAAATTTTTTGCAGATTCCTGGACTCAGCCAATCCAGACCTGCTCAGAAATAAGTTGTTTTAATATATTTTTGTTATTTCTTAACAGCATTATTAATGTATAATTGACATACAATAAACTCCACTTGTTAAAATCTCTAAAGGTTTGACATATACACTCACAATCAAGACAGTGCTTCCTCATGCCCCTTGAGAATCCTACTCTCCTGCCCCTCCCCACCTTCACTCAGTCCCAGGCAGTCACAGATCTGCTTTCTCTCACCACAGATTAGTTTGCATTTTCTATAACTTCTTGTAAATAGAATCATACAGCACGCCCTCTGTTTTGGTCTGGCTTCTTTCACCCAGAATAATTATTTTGAGATTCATCCATTTTGTAGATATCAATAGTTTATTTTGATTCCTGAGTAATGGTCCATTATATGGATATACCACAATTTGTTTACCCATTCAACCATTGATAGACGTTTGAGCTATTTATATTTTTTGGCAATTACAAATAAAGCTGCTATGAACATTTCTGAACAAGTCTTTAAATGGACACATGCTTTCATTTCTTATGGATAAATACCTAGAAATAGAATGAATGGGTCATCTGGTAGCTGTATGTTTAACTTAAGAAACTGCCAAAGTGTTTTCAAAAGTGCTTTATTATTTTACTTTCCTATCAACAGGGTAGGGGAGCTCCAGGTGCCACATATCCTGCCAGCATTTGGTGTGGTCAACAATTTTTATTGTAGATGTTCTTCCATACCCACAATGGTATCTCATTATGGTTTTAATCTGCATTTCCCTTCCTTAAGACTATTGATGTTGACTACTAAGCATGGACTTACTGGTCATCAGTATATCATTTTTTATAAAATGTCAATTTAAATATTTTACCCAGGGTGTGGGGTTATTTTCTTAAATTGAATGTTGAGATTCATTATATATTCTTTATACGTCCTTTGTCAAATATGTGATCTATAAACATTTTCTCCCTGTCTGTAGCTTGTCTTGTTATTCTCTTAATAGTGACTTTTGAAAAATTCTTAATTTTTATTAAATCCAATTTATCAGTTTTTCAATCTTTATGAATGATGATTTTTATGTCATATCTAAGAAATGTTTGCTTAACTGTAGGTCAAAAGACGCCCTCCTATGTTTTCTTTTTACGCTTTATATTTAGGTCTATGATCTATTTTGAGGTAATTTTTGTATACAGTGTGAAGTGAGAATTAAAGTTCTCTGTTTTTCTGCTTTTTCATATGGATATACAATTGTTCTAGCACCATTTATTGAAAAGAATTTTTTCTCTCCACAGCATTGTTTTTGAACCAACTATATGCTGCTTCATTGACCTTCTTATTTATCTTCATGCCAATGCCACACTGTCTTGATTATTGTAGCTTTATAATAAATCCTCCAAGCATCATTCTACTTTCAAAGTTATTTGGGGTATTCTAGGTCCTTTACATTTCCTTATGAACTTAAGAATCAGCTTGTCAATTTCTCCACACACACACACACACACACACACATGCACACACAAAGCCTGTTGATTGGATTTACAGATCATGTGTAAAAAATCATAATAATATCTAATCTTTCAATCCATGAGCACAATATATCCCTCTAATTATTTACATCTTCCTTAATTTCTTCCTTTATTTCTCTTAACACTGTTTTGTAACTTTTAGAGTACAAGTCTTGCACAATTTTTATATTTATCCATACTATTTCATATTTTTAATGCCATTATAAGTGGTATTTTTATTTCAATTTCTGATTGTTGCTAGCATATAAAATGCAATTTCATTGTGTATATTGATTATTTTTACCCTGCACCTTTGTTAAATTCCCTTATTAGTTCTAGTAGCTTTTTTGTAGATTTTACAGATTTTCTGCATTGGCAATTATGCTGTGGACAGTTTTACCTCTTCATTTCTTATCTGAGGGTCTTTTTTGCTTTTTCTTGCCATATTGTACTGCCTAGAGCCAGGGGTGTCCAACCCTTTGGCATCTCTGATCCACACTGGAAGAAGAATTGTCTTGGGCCACACATTAAATATACAAACAATAACAAAACTGATGAGCAAAAAAAAAAAAAAGGTTTTAAGTAAATTTATGATATTGTGTTGAGCTGCATTCATAGGTATCCTGGGCCACATGAGGCACTCAGGCCATGGGTTGGACACCCCTGGTCCAGTAAAATGTTGAATAGAAGAATGGATATCCTTGTCTTTTTCTTGGGTTTAGGGGGAAAGCATTCAGTCTGTTACCGTTAAATCTGATGTTAGCTGTAGTCTTTCAAAAATACCCATTATTGTTGGGAAGTTTACTTTTATTCTTGGTTCACTTTTATTCTTGGGTGCTTTTATATCAGGAATGGAGTAGATGTTCTCAAAATATTTTGGGTTTGTTTTGTTTTGTACCCACTGAGATGATCATATCACTTAAAAAATTTTAAACTGGTCAATTGGTGAATTTAGTTGTTTCATTTAATGTTAAATCAACATTGCATTACTGAAAAAAACACCACTTGGCCATAATGTATTATCCTTGATATATTATTGGATTTGATTGCTAAAATTTTTGTAAGAATTTTGCATCTGTGATCATGAGGACTTGTTAGAGTGGTTTTATTTTCTTGTAATGTCTTTGTTTGGTTATGGTATCACTGTCATGCTGTCTCATAGACTGGAGCTGAAAAATATTTTCTCATCTTCAATTTTCTAGAAAAGTTTCTGTAGGATTGCTATTATTTTTCTTCCTTAACTGTTCAGTAGAATTTCTTCATGAAACCCTATAGCCCTGGAGTTTTCTTTGAAGGTTTTTAAGTATAATTATAATATTTTTATATAGGGTTAATAAGACTACCTATTTCTTCTTGAATGAGCTTTGGTAGTTTGTACCTTTCAAGGAATTTGTCCATTTAATATAAGTTGTAGAATATTCTAGCATAAAGTTCTCCTTTATTAGCCTTTAAATATCTGTAAAAATCCAGTCATATTTCCTCTCTCATTCCTGATACTGGTAATTTGTATCATCTCTCTTTTTTTCCTTGTCAGTTTTACTAAAGATTTATTGATTTTATTAATATTCCCGAAGAATCAGCTTTTAGTTTCATTGATTTATCTCTATTATTTTTCTGTTATCTTTCAAATTGATTTACACTGTGATGTTTAAAATATCTTTCTTTGCCTTAATTTCAGTTTCATTTGTCTTTCTCTTTTTAATTTCTCGAGATAGAAGTTGAGGTCATTGGTTTGTGACCCGTTTTCTTTTCAAAGATAGACTTTAGTCGTAAATTTCCCTTTAAGATAGTTTTAGTTAGTTAGTTCTCACAAATTTTGATATTTTTTCATTTTTTTCTCAAGTCAAAATAATTTTTAATTTCCCTTTTAATGATTTCTTTGACCATAGGTATTTTTAAGTATGCTATTTAATTTGCAAGTATTTGAGGCTTCAAATCAAAATATCTTTGTTATTTATGTACTTCCCTCCTGGTCAGAGAACATACTTTGATTTGAATTTTATTGATTTATTGAGGCTTCTTTTATATGGCCAGAATAGGGTCTTAGTAAAATATATTCCATGCGAACTTGAAAAGAATGTGTGCTCTGTTGTTGTTGTACGGAAAGACCTACAAACGTCAATTAGAGCAAGTTTGTTCACAGTGTTGCCCAAATCTCCATACCCTTCCTGATGTTCTGTCCACTTGTCCCATCAAGTACCAGTAGAGAGGGGTGTGGAAATTTCTGACTATAAATGTGGATCTAGTTTCTCTTACACTTTTCTCAGTTTTGGCTTCTTGTATGTTTAGAGCTGTAGTATCTATTGAGGAATTGACACTTTTATCACTATGAAAAGATACTCTTCATTTTTAGTAATATTTTTTGTTCAGAAATCTACTCTGATATTAAAATAGCCACTCCTGCTTTTTTTTTATTAGTGTCACCATTATATACTTTTTCTATACTTTTACTTTTGACTTACTTGTGTCTTTAATTTAAAGTGAATTTCTGATAGGCTATATAAAATTGGGTTCTCATTTATTATCAAATCTGATAATTTCTGTTTTTTGATTGGGATTTTTGAACCATTTACACTTACTGTGATTCATGATATGGTTGGATTTTAATCTATCATATTGCTATTGGTTTTCTATTTGTCTCATTTGTTCCCCTTTACTTCTTTTCCACATTCTTTTGAACTGAACATTTTTTATGATGCCATTTTATTTGCTTTTTTGGCCTATTAGCTATAACTATATTATTTTAGTAGTTTTAGAATTTACCTTATTCATCTTTAACTTGTCACATTCTACCCTTGAGTAATCTAATACCATTTCACATATGAGTACTTTACAACTAAATACTTAAGTTCCCACTAAGTTTCTAAATTATAATGAAAAACCTTAATCAGTATTTCTTCAAATATTTTTTCTGTTCTGCTTTTCTCTCTTCCTTTTTAAGACCTCCACTTACACGTATATTAACCCACATGGAGCCCTAACCAGTGTAGCTCAGTTGGTTGGGCATTGTCCCACAAATCAAAGGCTTCCTGGTTCAACTCCCAAGCAGGGCACATGCCTGGGTTGCAGTCCCAGTCCCCAGTCAGGGTGAACATGCAAGAGGCAGCCGATTGATGTTTCTCTCACACGTTGCTGATCAATGTTTCTTTCCCTCTCTTCCCCTCTAAGAATAAATAATAAAAATCTTTAAAAAATATTAAAGTACATGAAGTTGTGGTTCAATCCTCTGTTTTGGGGTTTTTGACTCCTTTTAAATGTTTTCCTCTCTGCATTTTATTTTGGATAATTTCTATTGCTATGTCTTCAAGTCCACTGATGTTTTCTTCTGCCATATCTAATCTGCTGTTCATCTCATCCAGTGTATTTTTCATGTCAGACATTATAGTTTGTATATCTTCCACACCTCTAGTTAATAGACTCAGTGATAATGTAGTTTCTTAAACTCATAAACTTAAATCATTTATAATGGCTTTAGTGTCCTTGTCTATAATTCTATCATCTGTGTAATTTCTTAATTGGTTTCCATTGATATACTTTTCATTATGGGTCATATTTTCCAGCTTCTTTGCACGCCTTAAATTTTTTTATCAAATTGTTGGACATTATGAACTTTACTTTCTTGGGTACTGGATATTTTTAATATCCTATAAATATTTTGAGCTTTTTTTCCTGTGACACAGTTGTTTGTAAATGGTTTTATTCTTTTAGGTCTTTTTAGTAAAGCTTCATTGGGTGTGAACAACATTTAATCTTTTTATTCCACTACTGAGATAAAACTCCTCTAAGTATTTTCCTCAATGTTTTGTGAATTATTAAGTTTTCTAGTCTGAATGATAGAAACAGGAACTATCCCTGCCCCTGTATAAATCTTCAAAGATATGTTTCCTCTAATAATTTTAAGCTGTTCTTTCTCTAGCCTTGAATAGATTCTGCACATGCTTGTACTGATTATTACCACTCAATCAACGATTTGTTAGGACACAAATATCTCTGAAGCTCCTTCTCTGTGAAAGTCTCTCTACTCCAAAGCCTTGCCTGTGTACCCCAGCACTTTGCCTCTCTAGACCTTCAGCTATGCATTCTCAATTCAGAGAAATTCCTGGAATCCCCTGGGTTTTCCTTACTTATACCTTGGCCTGTAAACCCTCTTCAGACAATAAGCTTGAGTGATCATAGGGCTCACCTCAGTTGTTCCCCATATTTCAGTGACACCGTCCTTTGTTGCCTTTAAGTCAATTGACTTAAAAACCATTATTTCAAATGTTTTGCCAGTTTTACAGCTGTTTTGGGAGGGAGGGTAAACCCCATCCCCCTTACTACTCCATCCTGATTAGAAGAGGAAGTCCTGAAAATACCTTTATCATAACACTTCCTACATCTGTAATAGACCCTCAATAGACTATACCTCATTTGAGGCTAAGAAACACACTTTGCTCACCACTAAATATACAAAACACATCCAACTGGTATTGACTAAATTGAGTTATTATGGTGGGGTGTGTCTCATAATTCCCACTATAATACTAGCATGGGAGAGACAATTCCCTCTTGTCTAACACACAGTATGAGTTATCTGGATTTCTGGGTTCTGATCCCACTTCTACCACTGAAGGGCCTACATAATTTTGGAAAAAGTACATACTCCCAATAATTCCCAATCATGAAATGGAGATAAATGCCCTTACTAATTTCACAAGATTTCTGAGATGAACTTTTTGAAGGATAAAAGTCAGCCCAACAAAAGGTTAGCAAAAGCAATAACAAGAATGTCCCAGGGAGCCTAAGAAATGACCACCCCAGGAAATATTTCTGAAGTTAATACTATTTACTATTCATAAACATTACATTTGCAGAATTGTAAAATACTGGAACTTGAAAGGGTCCTTTCACTTTTTACAGACAGGAAAACTAAGGCCCAGAGAGGTTAAGTGATCTGTGCAAGGTCACACAGTCAGGGACAGAGCTGGGACTGGAGCTCTTCCCATTACAACACAATGCCTTTCAGGTCAAACCATCACTTTATTGTTGTCCCTGATGATTATTTTTCACTTATTCTTTGATTTTGCAATCTCATTATGATGATTTCCATGGATAGAGTAGATTACAATGCCATAAATTTTTTTAAAATTGTGAAATCCAAAGGCTACTTGCATAACTGTCATGGTAGGCAGTCAGAGAATGATTTACAGATGCAGGAAATATTCAGTCACAAAGGACTCTTCTGGCAGTTAATAGTATTCATTCTATGTCACACAGAATGGAATTTGAAGCTGGAACACTATTAGAAAAAGAAAATCTGACCAACATGTGATGGTACATTTCACTGTTTAACCAGTGCTCACTGGGGTTAAAACTCTGCTGCATGTGAGGGCAGACCTCTGACTAATCAAGACCCAAAGGTTTGGCAGATGAAAGTAATCCAGGGCAGGAACTATAAAGGGAAGAGAACAGTCCAAGGGGAATGGAAGCTGGGTAAAATCTATTGAGCTCCCCCTATTGGACAGACCAGAAGTCACAGGCCACAAGAAGGGAAAATCAGAAAACAGGGTCCTCCACAACATAATGCCGCAACAAGTCCAAGGGGCCTCCCTGGAGCTGAAGTTAAGGAGAAAATGAGGATGGCAGGACCTAGAAGTATCAGGCACTCACATTTTGCTTGAGTCACCCCAAAGATGCACATGGTAAGGGGTCCTCCCATTATCATTTCCTGGAGGACTTCAGCAAAGTCCAAGGCATTATTTAGAACGTAATCTCTAGTCTTGTGTTAATGGTGGAATACATACATAGTTGCTCCCTCTGTCCTGAAAATTTCTTATAAACAGATCTTCTGCTAGACAAGCCCAGCAAAGGGTTTGCACAGCCTTTCACATTGTGGTCTTTGCAACTGTATATAGCAGTTTTGCTCTGGTATCTTGAGATAAGATACATAGATTTAGGAGTTATTTGGTGTTCCACATCATTTACTAGGGATCCAGTTATAAAGTAAGACTTAACTGTCGAGTTCAAGCATCTAAACAAAAACATTTCTCTTTCTCTTTGGTCAGAGTATAGGTTTCTGATATCTGGTTTGCAGCACTAAGAAGAGGCCAGCTAAGTGGAAAAAATTTTTACAGAGGCAGATAAAAATTGTACATTTAAAGGTGGAGAAAAAAAACACATCTGGATATCAATGAATAGATTTATGTATTTGTTTATCAGTCAGGATAGGTTAGATTACACTGTAGGCATAAAAACAACAAAACTTCAGTGGCAGGAAACTACAAAGGTTTATTTCTTGTTCACACCATACATCCATGGTAGACCAATGGGAGACGCTCACCCCAAAAGCCACACTCATGGAGCACCCAATGTCTGGAACTTCACCAGCCAATGTGAGAGAAGAAAATGAGAATGCTAAGTTCTCATAGCTTCAACCAGGAAGTGACATACACGGGCTTTAGTTCACATTTATTGACCTAAGCAGATCATGTGACTATGTCTACCAGGGGCCAGGAAGTGCAATTCTTCCTACAAGGAGGAGAAATGGCAATTGATAAACAAGTAGTCTTCCACAGCATGGGAAAAAAAGGTTTCAGAGAAGTCAATCTAGGGAGAAGGTAGCCTAATATCTGGGGACAAGATGTGATGTATGTTATGTTATTATTTACTTACCCAGTCATTCATTTAACTAGATTATTACTCTTTGCCAGGCATTGGGTAGTATCACTTCAGAGCCTGTGCTATTCCCACTCTGCTATGGGACCTGCCCCATCTCCTTATCTTACCAGAAGGATGTGATAAGGAAGCTGGGAAGCCCATGGAATGAGAAGGAAAACAAAAGCGAGAAAAGAGTAATACCTCACCCAGAAGAGGCAAATAGGACAAGTCACAACATTCTGAACAAATACACAGGCTAGGGACCGGCAAGAATCAGTGAGTCTTGCTGAACGAGGCAAGAGAGAATCTGGAAGGAAACAGAAGAGGTTTGAGGAAGGAGAACCCAGCAAACCACCAAAAGTCCCTGGGAGACATTTGAGAAGGAGAAAGGACATCAGAGAAGACAATAAGTCCAAATTAAGGCCTGTCCCAGGTGCCAGCCAGCAAAGCCCTCAGGTAGGAATCTATGAACACAGACCCCTGGGCCACAATACTTTCACACTTGCTCACCCACAGACCAGTGCACTTCCTGGCGAGGCTGCACACCACTCCATGGCCCAGCCGCCAGCCACCATCTTTCTCTCTCTTTTCCATCTTCAATGGCAATTAGGAGAAGGTTAACCGAGTGTCTTTCTCTCAGGAATCCTCTTCCACTTTTCAAAATCACAGCGTTAGCAAAAGAAAATCCCAGCTTAGGCTAACAGGTAGAAGCATGGCGAGGCCCTGGGAGCTGCTGTTGGAAGTGGGGAGATTGGGCGAATCTTCCCAGCGGGAGGTTAATACTCATCATTCGGAGTTGCAGCTGAGGCCCATTTGAGTGACAGGCAGCCAGGAGCTGAAAGAGCCGCTCGGATCCCAGAACTGCTGGCATGCGGGCTTGAAAGAGATTTATTTCAGGATAATTAGCTGGGAGTATTAAAGGTGGCCAGGAAGATCTGCAATTACTGTTTAGCAAACAGAAAAGAGACACACACATGCAAAAAAAAAAAGCCCAAAAACGAAATTAAAAGACCCAAATTTTTCTCCACTTGAAAGTTGTTGAATAATTGAAAAAAAAAAAGCTTAAAGCAACTTTATTGTATTCAGACACACATGCAAACGTGTTGGAGGAGAAAGAAAGGGGAGAAATGGAGGGAAAGAATGGAGCCTTAGGTGACAAGGCTGATGGTGAAAACACTCTCTCCAAGGCTGGGTGTGTGGTGTGGAGAATCTAATGACAAATTATTCTCATATCAAAAGGGAACTTTCATACCTCTTTTCTTTGTTGCTTCCTTTTATTGACACAAAAAGACCTGTGCCAACACTAGCATTTCATCAGCTTTAAGAAAAAATAATCATATCAAATCCAATCACACCAAAGTACAAGAAGTTTCACATTTCCCAGATCTGAGGAAAGAAGAACTGGGAGGGAAGAGGAGGCCCTGCTGCTCCACCCTCTGTGCCTCAGAGGGTGGAGCGCCTTCACCTGGGGCCGCAGGAGCTGGCCACCCGCCACCTCTTAGAGTCAGAGGTGGGGGAACTTCGGTCCCCCTTTTTAGACAACAAGGTTGTCTAAAAAGGAAGAGGGTATTTCTTTACCTCATTTCACCATGAGAGGACCAAGAATGGGAATCTCTACACAGCTATCAGTGAGAGCCTTGTTCCTAATCTGCGACAGCCAAACGTGTGGTGTCTCCCTCCCCACGTCTGCAGACCACACTTACGGCCCAGGCCCTAGGCAGGACCGCACCGTCACAGGGTTTCCCTTCCTCACACTCCAAGGAGGGGCCCAAAAGGATCCTGTCCGTTCACTAGAGATGCCTTCGTTCCTTAGCTTTGAAATACATGTTCACTCTCAGGTGTTTCCCCGTAAAAGCGGTGCTTGGAAAACGGACCTTTAGGTTTTTATGAGCTGAGGTCTTGGCCCAGAGTCTTTCAAAAGCCTTCAGAAATAAATGCCAGGTCCCGGGGACAGGCATGTGAGGAGAGGAGCACGGGAGGGAGGGCTGGGGTGAGCGTGAGGAAGAAGGCGGGTGAGGTGGCCTCCCAGGTCCCACCTTTTCGAATCTGGTCAAGCATGGATAATATCTCACCGACTACTCAGGCTCAGTGAGGCTGGAGGGGTTACAGAAAAAGACCACGTCCCTGGCCACGTGTGTTTACAACTTGCTGAAAAGATCTGTAAAATTCTCAGACACATAAAACAATAGTTTATATTACTTATGGAAATTTATATATGTATAGTAAAAGCACAAAGTACACACAGCAATGACACACACAAACTTGTCATTCTGTTATTAACTGAGAGCCTGGGACTTTACCTCTCTCAAGTTTTCATTCCTAAAGAAAAAAAAATAACTCCCAAGGGAAATAAGAAAAGGCAAATGGCTTGAGAATAACTAGAGGGGGAAGCCTGCCCTGCCTGCCACACATTCATGTGTCCCAAGGAGGTGTCGAGGAAGGTGTGGTTTTAATTAGGGACAGCTCTGTTCCCACACACAAAGAGCGCCAATCCCTTACGACTCCCCAAACTACAGCGTCAGTCCTGATTTCTCACCCCAGGATGTCCTGTGGCTACAGAAAGAAGTCTCTTGTTCTTTAGGTGCTACTTTCTTTACAAGATCACAGGCTCCAGCAGGGAGGACAGTTTCTTCTGCTCTGGAGGCCCCACCGAGCCTCTCACAGAACTGGGCCCCTGTAGGCATGGAAGAGCAGAACAGAATTCTGGGAGGAGGCGAGACTCGGGAATCCTTACCCAATGCTAAAGAATGTTCACTAGAGTACTGTTTACAATATAAAAAATGGAAACAATATAAATATTGAATAATGGGAAATAGCTCACGTGAATTAAGGCATATCAGTAATACAGAATATTTATTAGAATAAGATACAGTTATGGAAAGCTATTTAAGATGTAGCAAATAAAAACTGCAAGTCCTACTTTAAACACTTTAATATTTTTTAAAAGTAACACTTTGAATACTGAAAACTATACATATAATACATGTATATCTTTTATGTAAATGATGTCATAGCTGGAGGGCTATATATTAGTCATTATTCTGACTTGTATCCCCCACCTCCCGCCCCTGTGTTGTGCCAAGGTTCCAGAGTGATACAAAAAAAAACTTTCCCTGCGGCCCCCAGCCACTGATCTACTCTAGTCATTACGTTACCCAAAAGACACAGGAATCATTGTATCTTCTTCAGGCAAGGGGGTCTTTGTAGAAAATCCTGGTGGCTAAAGTGCCTCCTTGGGCACATGAGACAACTCATGCGTCCTGTCCCTGCCTAAGAAAGAGGTGAAGGTGTAGATAACACCCCATCCCATGGAACCTGTCCCTGGTCTTGGGGCATCTCCCTTTAGCCCATCCTCAGCCCTCCCTCTTTTCCCATCCTGCTTAAGTAATAAGCCCATCAAGTTGCTGGAGCTTACAGAAAGAAAGGTGGGGGGGAGATAATTTCTGCTTTAACTTTATAATACAAAGCTGGCTGCCTTCTTGGAATGGGAGGGAATAATAGAATAAGAATGAAACACAAATTAGTATCTCAATAAATTATCCTCCTATAAACAGATGAATAGATGGATGAATTAATGAATGGATAGGGTAGGGTATTAGTCAAGATTCCCCAGAGAAACAGGAAATATATATAAGAGAAAGAGAGAGAGGGAGAAATTTTAAGCAGTAGGCTCATGCAAGTCTAGAGGCTCAGTAACCTGCAGAGTAGGCCAGCAGTCTGGATACCCAGGGAAGAATTGCAGTTGAATCTAAAGGCAGTTTACTGACAGGTTCTGTCTTCTTCTGGGGAGGTCAGTTTTTGTTTCATTAAGGCCTTCAACTGATTAAATAAGGCCCACCTGCATTATGGAGGTTAATTTCCTTTACTGGAAGTCCACCAGTTTAAATGTTAGTCCCATTCATAAAACACCTTTACAGGGCTTCCAGGATAACATTTCACCAAATATCTGTTCACCAGGATCCAGTCAAGTGGACACATAAAATTAGCCACCACAGGTAGGGAGGGAGGGAGGTAAACAGACAAACATGTGTCACGTGATAGACAGAAATGAGACACAAAGACAGATGATAGAGACAGTGGGAAACACTCCTAGGTGGTTACTTTAGGGAGAAGTGGGTATACGAGTATATCTCTTAATTATTTAAATTTTTCACAATGAGAACGTACTCTTATTTGTGGGTATGTGTTCACATTTTTTTAAATTTTTTTTAATTTTTTATTTATTTATTTTTACAGAGGGAAGGGAGGGAGAAAGAGAGAGAGAGAGAGAAACAGCAATGTGCGGTTGCTGGGGGCCATGGCCTGCAACCCAGGCATGTGCCCTGACTGATGTGCCCTGACTGGGAATCAAACCTGCGATGCCTGGTTCGCAGCCCGCGCTCAATTCACTGAGCTACACCAACCAGGGCCGGTATGTGTTCACATTTTTTAAAAAGAATAAAGATTCTGGAGAGAAGAGAGGAAAAGGAATGCTATTTATGCCTTCGAACTACTGTCAAAGGGGCTCTGCTGTCCTGGGCTGCTCCCCTGCAGCAGGGGGGCCGCAAGGCTGTCACCTTTCAGATGCCAGGCACAGTGCGAGGCACTGGGTGTGCAGAAGTGAATGCAACAGAGCAAGCCCTAACTTCACAGAGTCTGCATTCACATTGTTTCATCCTAAAACAAGTCTATGTGGCAGGTATGAATGCCCTGGTTTTTGCAGATGAGAAAACCTGGGCTTGTTAAGAGAATGTTCCTAGGTCACACATGTTGCAGAACCTTAGTTTACCAGTCCTCAGATGTCACGTTCCTCTTGGGAGGAGCACTGGACTCCCTTTGCAAAGGGAGTCTGTGTCGCTTAGAAATTAGCACCACAAGCATGTGGCACTTTTTTCAAAGAGATTCCCACCTCCCTCCGGCAGTCGAGATAAACTTTCTGTTGCCTGCACACCCTGGCCACGGCTGGCAGTGGCTCCAATACAGGCGTGCCAAACGCAAATAAAGTTCGGAGGACAGACGCAGCCAGAAAGCATCAGAGCTTTCTATCCAGCTTCCAGACTTATTATTCCTTATTATTTCTCGAGAGCGTCCACTGCTCTTTTAAAAACAAGGGGCCTATTTTGTGAGCTGCTCAATGGTCTATTTTAAACTCGTGGGCTGTGTTTGTTTACATTCAATCCCAGGCCTTGCCCTTTGCAAAAAACCGTCACTGGCATCGTGCAGAAAGCCAGTAGAGACTGCCATATCACTGTTTACAGCTTTCTCACTTGAAGAGAGGGGGTGGAAATCAAATCTCTGCAATTGTCCGATTCTAAGAAGGCCCCAGAGAAGAAAGATGGTGCCAAGCCTACAAGTCTAAGAATTCCTGGGGCAGCAGTGAGTGGTATGAAGGGGCTGAAATGGAAGAGAGTGAATTCTCAGCCACCAGGGAAGAGAATAAACATGTTCATTTACTCAACAAATACTTGCTGAACACCAACTATGGTATAAACTGGCATTGTTCTAAGCCCCTGAATACAACAATGAACAAAACAAAGAAACTGCCCTCTGGAAACTTACATTCTAGTGAGGGGAAGCAAACAATAAATAATAATTAATAACACACTCTTATTTATTATGCTAACAATATGTTAATAATTAATAATTAATAATTAATTAATATATTGGAGCCCTGGCTGGTTGGATCAGTTGGTTGGAGTATTAGCCCATATACCAAAAGGTCGTGGGTTCGATTTCCAGTCAGGGCAATACATAGGTTGCAGATTCCATCCCCAATTGGGGCATGTGCGGGAAACAACCGATCAATCTTTCTCTCACACTGATGTTTTTCTCTCTCTATTGCTCTCTCTCTCTCTCTCTAAAAATCAAAAAATATATATATTCTTGGGTGGGGATTAAAAAATAAATGAATACATAACATATAACAGAGAAACGTCAGTTGCTTTACATAGAAACTCAAGATCTGTCCAAAGAGAGGCCCAGCCCCTAATGTGACATTGGCCAATTATTCAGAAGTTATGGTGCCTGATTCTACCACCTCCTCAATCCTCCTCATCACCTTGGTCATGCTCCAAACCTCACCTAGGTGAGGACTTCATCTCACCTAGGTCAGGCTCCAGAATGACCAGGAAGGAGGCCAGGCTGATCTTCAAAGCTCCCTAGCCCCCTTCTGGCCTTTTCCTCCCCTAAAAGCTGCAAATCAGCACACTGACAGCAAGCAGGATCTCACTCAGAGCTCCAGGACCCCTCAGGTCAGGAAGAAGCAGGTCAGGGAGAAGCAGTTTCATATAAACAGGTGCTTGCAACTGAATGGGCTCTGATTTGCTTCCAGAAAGAATATGCTTTTTAAATGCAAAGCCCCCTCTTTCACAAGGATGATGGTTAACCCCAAAGCCACCACCAGGGGTGGAAGAATTTTATACTTTGGGAAACCTAAATAAGCAAGATATTTTTAAGCCAAGAGGCCTTCTGGGCACTCTCCTGGGATCTTACAAATCTCCATCTCTGTCCCCAAGTCTGGCTCTTGCAACCTTCACTTGCCAAATTTCAGAAGCAAGTCATGTTTTCCAAGGAGGGAGAAAGGAGGCAGCAGAGATAGACAGACATCAGAAAACCTCACATTTGATTATGAGTGTTAGGCTTTTACAATTATAATTGGAGTTTTAGTACAGTGATTTCTTTGAAATAAAACAAGCCATTTGCAAAAAAAGAAGAAGAAAGAAAGAAAGGAAAACCCTACATTTGAGCAAGATATTTGTTAAAAGGGACTTTGAGCCTCTTGGGGAGAAGTGGTCCATTGTAGATTTGATCCAATGGTCTGTGTAAAGAAACCCATGATGCAGTGATGTTTTTGAAGAGACCTGTGATTGATTTGCCAGTTCATTAATGAATGGACCTGGAATTGCACGTTGCTTTGGCTCTAGAGAAAGCATATGATTACAGCATGTGTGGTGGCAAATGCTGTAATTAAAGATGCAAAACAGGGTCATTACACACCCATTCTCAGTGCTTGGAACTTTCTGAAACAGTCTCCTTTTCAGAAGTACCACCTGCAGGTGATAAGCCTCAGAAGGCTTTCCTCCACCCAGGACATTAAAAAAAAGTAAAAAGATAAAGCTGGGGCTGGGGAAGGGAGTTTCTAAATCTTTATAATGAAAAAAAGAGAAAGAAATGGAAACTATCTTGACCAGTAAAAAAGTGAAAGGAAGATAAGCACATCTCTCTCAACTGGGGCCCCATACACAGCTGGATCTCAAGAGTTAGGGAAAATGCTGATTTGCATTCAGAAGGAGACACTTGGAAATTACTATATCATAGCTCTGAAAGACTGCATGTCAACAGTAGATCACTGTAAGACTGAGCTTGTCCTGTGGTACTGGGTTCACAGTCATTTCTACTGAGTCATTAAAAAGTAAATAAAATAACTGTAATCATAACAAAGACAAAAACACCATCGTGAATGTATATAGTACACCCTCCCCAGCAACAGAGCCAGGTAAATTGCCTGGATGTGCCCACCGTCTTGGAGTTCGAGTGCACAGAAGAAAAGGTCCCGATCTTCTGGGTGGGAAAAGGAAGGTAATGAGGCACAGAGAGGTTAGGTGAGCTGCCCAGGGAGAAGGAGCAGGTCAGCAGCCAAGTCAGGACAAAAACTAGCACTCCTGATTCCCTATTCAGTGCTCATTCTCCCCAGGCTGCACTGTCTCAGAAATGTCAAACACATTATGCAAGAATATCAGGAGCCTGTGTTGAGGCAGAGAAGGCTTGGTTTCCAGTTAATAAAATTATCAGTACATGCACAGCACAAAAATGCTCTCCCCAGCTGAGTGCACACCTCAGAGTGGACCCTGGGAGCCCAGGTACCTCGCCCCCCCCTCCGCCCCTGGCCCCCAAGCTGCACATCCCTTTAAACACTGGTTAATAGTGAAGGCATGAGACGCTGCTCCTCTCACCCTCATCCTTTCAGGACACATGATTAATTGCCAGCTTGAAGGAACCTCTACATTTGCAAGGCCTACTTCAGGGTGTAGGAAAGGGGGGCACTGATGCTGGAAGCACCTACCTGACTAGTCTCATTTTGACCTTTGCTTGATCCTAAAAATATAAAATGGGGAGAAGTGTGAAATAGAAAAGGAATTTCTCGTTTAATGGCAGAAAATCCACACACAGACAATAAACGACCAAAATTCCACCCAAGCCAGGCTAGGACCATCTCATCCCTAATATCCATGCCCTTCAGCCTCCTGAGGAAGGCCATCTAAAGGACACCTGGGTGTGGGCCCCATGTGTGCAGACTGCATGCAGGCACAAAACATATCCACAGGTTATTGTTTTCTGTGACCCTTTGAGGAGACATTTGTGACACTGAACTAGAAGAGAATTTCACAAAATCATAGGATCCCTCTGCCCAGGGAGGAAAACTTAGGTCACTGGGTAGCACCTCTGGCTTCAGCCAATCTGGAGAAGCACCTTGCAAGATCTCTAAAGAGAAATGTACTAGAACTTTCTTCAGTCACCGCTGGGAGACCCCCACTTATGATAGGTACTTCATCGGTAGGAAGTTCTTCTTTAAGACAAACTTGCATCTTTTAAGCTGTGGCTTAAACCAGCTATAGCTTATCATGATCAGAAGCACACTTGGCTCTTTTTTTTTTTTTGTGGGGGGGCGAATTCCAATTTTTCTCATCATTACTGGCAGCAACCAAGAACTGCTGAGTAATTAAAGGACAGCATACAGATTTGTGTGAGAAGTAAAAAGCACAGATAAGGATCTTTTACTACAATCTATACTTGTATTTCTACTTCAAGTTGTTATCAACAGTTCAAATTATCAGACCTTTGAGAATGCTTTGGTTACTTCTTTCTGAAACAACCAACTCAAACTAAAACTCTAAGTTTAACACTGGCTGCAGAGTTTTGGGCATTCTGTTTGAGCACAGATTAGACTTTCTGGTGTATATCTGGGTAAAACTGAAGATCCTAAAATTCAAGGTTCAGTGAACACTCTGCTAAGGCCACTAAAATGTCCCGTGCACACAGTCTCCCCTGCACCCCACTAGCATCATGTCCTCATTATAGGGATCAGGGGATTTGGACTTTCAATCCTAGCATAACCACTAATTTGTTGGGGAACACTGGGAAAAATCATTTAATTTCTCTGAACTTGAGCTTTTGTTCACCTGTGAAATAAAGGTAGAATAGATAAACTCAAAGGGGATGAAGATATATAAGATTCTCCTTAACAAGGTTGTGATGATGATTATGATAGAGCTTGCGAACTACTTAGCTCAATGCCTGCCACACTGTAAGCACTCCACAGATGTGCTTACAGTTAGCTGTACGCACAGTCTGGGCTCACCATCTTGAAACAGAACTTTCAGTCCTAGTCCATTGTCTCGTAAGGACAAGCCCTGAGATGAAGCAACAGGTAAACTCACACTAGTTGTTGAAAACTGTCTCTGTACCCATTAGTGAGCCCGTGAAACTTTAGAAGCATGGGGATGGAATCAAGAAAAGCACAAAGTGTTCCCCTGAGTCATTAATTCAGGCTGTTCCTCTGTGGGAGCAACATTAGCCCAATCAACCACCCCTACATTTTGATTGCTAAGCCTCCATATACCCAAGACCTACCCTGGATCCTGCCTAAATACTACCGTATGTAGTTCATTCACTCTGCCTCCTCACAACTTCCTTCTCCTGCACACACAGGGAGCCTCCCTGCAGTTCCATTGGGGCCACGTGCCTGAGCTCCGGCCATTAAAGGGGTGGTAGTGGTGATACGTTGACTTCCAGATCCAGTCCTTAAAGGCATCCATTACCTACTCCATCCTACTTTTTTCCCTTTAGTTGTAACTGTGGAGGCCACGTGGGGACAGTCAGTGGAAGCCACCTGGATCCCACGTGGAGGAGAGTCTCCTTGAAAAGCTGCTTGACTCACACTGGACTTTATGAAAATAAGAAATAAACTTCCATAGCGTTCTGCCATCGCTATTTCAGGGCTTGTTTCTGTAGCATAGCTTATAATATCCTAAATAATAAAGATACAGACCACCAACATATTAAGGGAATGGACATTTATTAAGTACCAGTTGTGTTTGGCAAATTCTCCCTTGCAACCCATTGTTTGGTCATGAAATCAGTGCAGAAGGTTGCAATCACCACGTTCAAGTAAAAATAGAATAGAATAGGAAATATTAGCCTATAAGTAAAAATTGTTTCATAAAATGTTTGTTTCGGTTTTATAAGTGCATGGATGTATTTGTGTGTGGCAGGTCATGATGTAAACGGCATTTCTTACTATAGTCCATGATCAAAAATATCGAAAGCTCCAGTATTCTCCTGAGATAGGTACCATCCCCATTCCACAGCTAAGGGCACCATTCAGAAGGTCTGAGTGGTTTTCCAAAAGTCACACAGCTACTAAATGATGGCATGTGGGCCAGGGTTTGTGTGCTCCAAGCTCTGGTGCAAGTTGGTCTTCATCACAGTGGTGCAGCCAGCAGCCACTGGCCCACAGCCACGCCAGCCAGCCTCCTCCTGGGGCCCCTGAACACGCCATCTCCCACCTTACTTGGCCCTTCACACAGTTTTAGGAGCCATGTGTGAGCATTTCAATGCTTCTATTTGTAGATATTTTAAACAGATGTATGTAAAAAAATTGCACAAATGTCTCCGTCTATCTGTAAAATAGGGTCAGTTCGCATTTGATTTCTCCCAAGCGGAGTTTCAAATACCATAGAAGGAAAACCCAGAGAGAAAGGTAGGCTGATGCCAGGCCAACAATGGCAAAGGAGGCTCTGATATCTATAAATCATGAGTATCATATGGGAAAAAAAGAAAAAACAGAATCCATTCTTACAAGGCTAGATGAGGTAAAACAGAAAAACTTGAACTCTAACAAGACCGATCCATCCCACTATTCTCATTGATTCCTTAAGTGCATCTGTGGACAATTCAAAACTAAAATATGGATACTTCATATCTTAAAAATCAGTTTTAAATGTTCCTGGGAGCTTTGCCCCTTAATACCAATCTACATAGTTATCGGGTTGGCTCCCGAGATACAGAACATGAACATTGTGCTATCAGATTCAGAGGCTGGAAGCAGTTCTGTTGGTCTGATCCTGCCTGTGGAAGAGCACAGACAGGGTGCCACGGCCACCCACTGGCGGAGCACAGGGGCCGCTTCTGCAGGTGTGCGGATAACTGCAGCACTAAAGAAGACCAACAACTTCTGCTCATACTTGGAATGGACAGAGAGCATGGGACAGCCAAGTTCATCTTCCACCCTTCAAGGCAAGAATTCAAAAGGAGCTCTGGGAGGGCATTCAAGGCTTAGCTGGTAGCTTCCTAGGGAGGGAGGTCTGTGCTCAGTAGGTGGTATAGTGCAGGGTCTCTAGCCTTTTGGCCAGCAGAGGAGTTTCCTGCCTAATGCCTAAAGGAGAAAGGTACCAGAATGAATAGGATTCTAAGAGCATTTCTCACCTACTTTCACTGGGGTCTGTTCCATTACATCATAGCCTTGCCAGAATAACTGCCAGAGACAGACCTTTTTGCTTCCCTGGGGGTCCCCTGAAGAGCCACAGTCACAAAAGCTTAGAAGACCAACTTTGTAACCCCTACACCCTGCCTAGGCAGCTCCACCCTCAAACCCACATGACAGGCATACAGAGACTCATCACGACTCCAGCCCTCTCCCACTGACAGAGCACTCCTTGAGGCGAGATCTTTCACGTTGAATATTTCCAGCTCAAATATTCCATCAAAAACGTTTGGGACCCATCAGAGCTCACATGTTGTGGCATGGCCTTGCCCACTCTTCCCCATCCACCCGCAAGAAATAACAGCCTGATGTTCGCTCTCTTCTTCCTGTCTCTTTGGGAAAGTAAGATGTTAGTAACCTAATGAGTGTATTTAAAAATTGCAGCTGACTGCCATAGTAAATTCATGTCATGTTTTTTATGATAGATAATATTTCAGAGACACAGCCCTGAATGGAACAAAAAAAAAAAAAGAAAGAAAGAAACTTCTTAGAAAAACAATTTTTGTTTGGAAACTCAGTTGCCCAGCTTTCAGCTGTGACTTCTATAGAGAAAGTACACTCTGAATTCTGACAGATAGGCAACAAAGCCAGCTAGGGACTGCCGCACAGAAGGACTTCCTGTGCAACTTACACCTAATGTGGGAAACTCCAGTCATGGTACTGCACCTTTAAATCTCATTAAGCCTCTTCTGGGTATCAAAGGTGGGCCAGTCATGCCATTTCCTGAGTCCTGTCAAGTACAGGTTACAGGAAATTGACAAAAAAGCTTCCATTAGTGTAGCCAAAATTCACATGGCCCTATTATTAAGATGCTGCCTAGTTTGATCACCCTTTTAATCTATCAAAACTGCAAAAGGATAATCTCTTAAAAGCTTCCCCCTTTCCCACCCTTCCAACCCCCAAGTCCTTTTCTTTGTTGCTTAAATCAAGGTAAGTTGATTTTGTGCAAAGTTTGGAGGAGAGACGTGCTGGTAGCTGGTAGCTAACAAAAAACAAACACGAGACTTTTCTACCTGGAAATATTCACTCTGATTCAAACCTGAATGTCACCACTTTGTAAACAAAGACAATGATTAAAAAATGCTGCCTTCCTTTTTTTTTTTTTTTAAGCCCAGAGTCTTCTCACAGTACCTGGCACTCTCAAAAAACCCCATTAGGCACACTAGAAGAATACTCAAAGGGATTACGTGCTCTTTGCTGTGTTTTTTTTTTTTTTTTATAAGCCAGGGGCCATTGAAAGAAAATAGAGCCTCCTATCCAGGTGTCCCTGCTTGGCAAAATAATGGACGCAGATTGATGTGATCTGCAGGTAAAGGACATTAACATCCTCAGACCTCTGGCAGGCACACCGCCAGGCTAGCTCCAGGGAGGCCTTGAAGAGCAGAACAAGACTCACTTGCACCCCCAGACATCTCTAGATAAGGGCTTTTATTGTGGGACTGGGCTGGAAGGCAGGTGCTCCTCCCCCTCAACGCAGAAGGAGCGAGGAGCTGAATGGGCGTGCAAGATGGACTGCCTGCATTATTGATTTAAGACGACCAGCTGACGGTACGCTGTGCCTCCTTTTATTTATTTCCACAAGGTACATCTTTCTCTAAACTGAATTGTCTTTGATTTAAAAGCCAGGGTGTCTTCCCCCACCCCACTCCCCAACAAAGAAACTGAATCCCATCTCAACACAGCTGCTCAAAGGCAGCCTGGTGACTGTTACCTACTGAGGCGAGCTTTTGTGCTGCCGACGCAAAGACCAGGCCCGCACTGGGAACATAATTTTTGATCGCCCCTGTTTAAATACACTGCGTGTCAATCAGAGAAGTTTGAAGAACATTATAATTGCAAAACATATCCCCACTCTATAATCAGTATTGTTTGTTGCAGTGGCCCAAATGGTGATAACAGTTTCAATATGTAATCCGTGGAACTTACAAACACCCATTTCACATGTGCATTTAGGAAAAACATTGGGAGGAAGAAGAACAAGTGAAGGGGACCACACCAGTCAGTGGCATGTTTTGAAGCTGGGTTATCATCCTCCCTTCGATGGCAGCAGTGATGGTACGGCATCCATGAAATGTCTAGCTTGGGGTACATTTTGTGTCCAAACCCCCTGGCCTGGAATACTGGGTCAGGACTCACTGGGTTCATTAAATGATTGACTATTGCCTCAATTTTACCTTCACCTTGTATGGGATCTTGCAGGCCTCCACATGAGGCAGGCATGCTCCCACAGTCACCTTCAAGCTCTGTGTCTGTGTGTGTCTGTGTGTGTCTATGTGTCTGTGTATCTGTGCCTGTGTGTTCTCAACAGGCAAGAACAAGACATCCACTGAGACACCTAGATGGCGGAGGTAGAAGTAAGTAAGCCATGCCAGCTAGTGACTTCTCGTTCCCTTTGAAAGGAAGTCTTTTCACCCTCAAAGAGGCAGACTGGGTATGAATTGAAAAGAGGCCCCCAGTATACCCTCAGCTTTCCCTTTACTTTGAAAACTGATTAGTAAACCTACCCTTCCAACATCTCCCATCCCTGGGCAGCTTCCTTCAGACCCACCTCTCACAGGGCCCCCTCTCACAAGGCCCCTCACAGATGATCTTAACAGGATCATCTGCCAGCATTCCTGGAGAATGGACTGGACAGAAGTGGCTGCCATCCTGGTCCCTCATGAGCCATCAGAGAGAGGGAAGTTTCCCGGGGAGAGACAGAGTCTGCCTCCACTGGCTTCCTTATACATATAGGATCATGTCCACACTTTCCAGGCTGCCATTCCATACAGCCTACCATCTGGCCCCAGGCTTGAAGTTCACCCTCCCCCTCTAGAACCCTCTTATTCCCAACTGCCATGTGCCGATGGGAATTCCTGCCCACCCCTCCTCTTTTCTGCTGCCCCTTCTGCCCTGAGAGCATTCCCCAGCCTCCTGCTCTATCACTCTAGATCCTACCAGGTCCCCTCCATATCTACCCGCCTCCCATGCTCCACCACCATGTCTGACTCTCAGGATCTCCTCTTTGACACTTGGTATATGCATTCCTCAGAATTTTAGAGTAGGATACAGCTTTACCCATCACCTATTGCAGCACCCTTCATTTCTTCAGCTGAAGAATCAAGAGTGTAGACTCAGGTTTCCCAACCCACAGACCAGTGATCTTGCCCTCAGCCATGCAAATTAATAAGCTTCTGGACAGAAAGGTTCCAGCAGGCTGCCTCCCCACGTTCTCTCCTGAGGCTCCCACAACAGCCTCCCCTGCAGAGGAGTCTGAAAGAGTCAGTGGATACAATCCCTGCTACCATATTGATTAAGGTTGGCCAACTGTTCTGAAGCCAAAAGTTCTCTTTTCATTATTTTCACAGTGAAAATTTTTCTTCAGAGTAGGTTACCTATCATTTAAAAGCCAGTTTGTCCTCATTCCCCCTTTATTCTTTCCACTTACTTCCCTTCCCCTCCCTCTGAATCCTTTCTTTGTCAAGGCAATAGATGCCTTCCTTAATTGCCAGTTTTTCTTCCCAATTGTCATGCCACAAGCTTTAGTCCAAGACACCAAGTTCTGGATCATGTTCTCGAGAAAGATAGATAAAACCAAATGCTGGGAGAGGAGCTGCAGAGGGAGGGCAAGCAGAAACCCCGCTCCTCCCTGAGTCCTGGTACTTACTCACCAGCCTGCACTGCACCCCCTGCTCTGGGGAGTCCACCGTGATCCTCAGTTCCTTCCGCATCTGACATTAATTTTACCACACTCTCAGAGTTAGGAATCACATATTTTTTCTTTTGAACAAGGCCAGGAAGTAGCCCCTGTTAACTTGTTAGAAAGGTCATATGAGAACCCATAAGTAGGTATGCAGGCAGTGTGTGTTCAGTTCAGAGTTACAGCAGCTTAGGGTGGGCAGGGAAGGCTTCATGGAGAAAAGAGGATTTAAAATGGGCCTTAAAAGACATTGGAACCCAATGTTCTGAGTAGGGGACATAAGGAGACAAAGTCACAGAAGTGAGATACAACATGGCAGGAAGCAATTAAGGAGGACTAAGTATGAACTACAAACGTTCTTCAAAAGTAGCGCCTGCAGATGTCTGCCAGTGATGCAGTCAAGGGTTTTCCTGCCATCACTTGGGTGAGTGGAAGAAAAGGAGCGGGCCGGGCAGGAAGAGAAGGATGGAAGATGGAAAGACCTCTGGGTGGCCAAAGCAACCAAATGTTGCTCCTGAGGCCCCAGCCAATGGCAGAAGCCTATCAGAAAGCTGCTGCTGAGTCTCAGAAAGGGCCCTTGGGACATTTTTCCTGCCTGTGTCCCCCTCTCTGCCAGCACCCGCCACAGAAGGGATAATGAAATATTAATTCTATCTGATCTGGGGCCACCTAGGCAGGATCATGTCACATGATACTTTAATGACCACAATTCAGGCAACATAGCCTGGCTGCGAAGGAAGAACTCCTCTCCCTGCCCAAGTCCAAAAGGTGCTCACATTACAGGAGGGAACAGGAAATGGGGCTCAGACACTGAGTGTGGGACCCCATGAAGGTTCCAGGGCCTCCTGGGAGCCTTCCTGTCCATGCAAGATAGAAAGGGATCCACCACTTTCCATCTTGTTCCTCGTCAACACTAAAGTGAGCTGTTCTTCAGCATACAGTGTCATTCCAGAACTAATAAAATGTGAAAGTCTAATTGTATTAGCAATTTCCCATCATATTCTATTAATATGTATCATATTGGTATCCATTTTCACTAATGTGACATGAAAGGCAGTAATGTGATTACTTTTTTAGTGAAAACAAATGCTAATGTAATTAAACGTTGACCACATAGGCGGAGAGATATGACAACCAGCAGGTATTTGGGATTTACTTTCTCTAGAAAGAAGAAAGGAGATGGAAGAAGAGAGAGGCATCAACCAGAACTGGGCAAAAATATTTTTGGTTTGCCATGGAAATTCACGGTCAAAACCTGCTAACAAAAGAGCTTTCTCTAGGGCAACACCTGGCACACTGTAGGTAATGGAGGTAGGACATGACTGCTGACATCAGAGAGATCAGCTTCATATTCTGGAATTTTCTAGCTGGGAAGCTAGGGGCAAGTTAACTTCTTTAAGCCTAATTTCGGCATTTCAATAAATGCAATAATAACAGCACCAAACTCAGAAGTTCTCATTAGATTTAAAAGAGATTATGCTTGTAAAGCACTTAGCACAGTGTCTGGCATGTAGTAGATGCTCACTAAACATTAGAAATTCTTGTTGTGACAAACATAGATACTGAATAGTATAAAGCTTCTCATCCAATGACATTAGTTCATGTTCAGCATTGTGGAGTATGCCTTTGCTGTCCTGGAATTGTCGATCTTCTTCAGAAATACTACATTCAAACCACAAGAAAAGAAAACATGAGAAATGGAAAATATACCTAACCACAAAACCCTTCTGAATGCTGTTCACTGCTGAGCTAACAATGACTGAGATTTTGTGCTCAAATTTCCAAACAAATCAAGTACCATTTTGAATCCAAACAGATGGAGTACCGTTTTGAAATGTAAAAAGTATTGCTATTATTGTTACTGTTTTTATCTAGTCCTTTGTCACTTCTTCTTGCCTAGCTCAGAACTGAAAACCCAAAAGCCCTTTTCTGTGCTCACCAGGAAACAAATGAGGTTTTTAACCAGAGACCTAGCCATTGCCAAGGACACAAAGGATGTGAACTGACCACCAAGTACCGCTGACCCAGGCTCCTAACCAGCTGAGCGGTAGGTACTCCAAGTGAGATGTGGCAGGGGGACCTTTGAAAGGCAGTTCCCAACCATGCTCCTGGAGAAGGAGAGCCAGAGAGAAGGGAGAGGATCAGAGAGCTTCCTGGGGTTGTTTCCCAGCAGAATCAGTGCAAGACAATACAGGTTCTGGCTACCAGAGGCTGCCTGAGCAACTTCTGCCCAGAGTGGCACCAGATCATTTCCAAGTTCACTTCTGACTACAAGAGCCTCTGGCTCTACAACACTCCCCTGAGAGAACCAAACCACTTAGCCATCAACTTTGACCTCTAACAACTGAAAGCTCTTCCATCTTCTAGCATCCCTAAAACAAAACTTTCCCTTGGATATAGGAAACTGCATCTATGAAAGGAGAATAGGATTATCCAAGGTACCTGGTGTCCTTCAGTGCCAGGACACAGCAAAAATTCCGTATTCTACATCGGACTTCCATTCACTTGTAGCTTTACATAATTTAGAATGACACTTAACTGGTCTTTACATAAATGAAGTTATATACTAAGCATTATGTTCAGCATTTTATGTACAACTGATATCAACCCTCTAAGAGAGGTTCTATTAACACCATATACAGGGTCTGGTGCAAATAATGTCCCTTTTTTATTACAAAATCTTATATTATAAAATCATAAGCATGTACTTCTATAATATAACAATATCACATATCACACCAGATGACATTTTAGGTGAAATCTTCAAATTAAAACTCTAAGTTATTACACCGATATTATTGCCCTACCAACCACACTCAAGTAGGCCTTACTTCATCTGGACCCTGTATAAAGACGGAAGCTGAGATTCAGAGAAATTAACTGGCTTGTCAAAGGCCAACAGCCAGTAAGAAGCAGAAGAAAAAACTGAATTCAGTCTGAACGTAAATCCACTATTCTTCTCCAGAGGCAACCACCCACCTTTGTGGGGAAATGCCTTTTCCTGACAAAGCTCCTAGAAGCCTCACTGAGGGCAGGAATTGCCTCTCACCAAATCCAATGAAATTAGGAGCTCTGATCCCTGCCTCCACCTCTCACCAACTCTGCAAATGTGAGTTGTTTGTTATTTGACCTGTATGAGCAGGGCAGCCATGTCATTTATAGTCCAGACCAAGAAGCATCTGAGACTGAAAAAAAGAACTAATCAATCAGACAGGAGGTTGGGACAACAGACAAGCCAGGAGAGTCCTAAGGACATGGAGACATGTGTTTGCTCAGAGCCTCGAACACACCTGCAAAACAAGGAGGTTGGATGAAACCTCAAGTTCAACTCCAGGACTGAAAACTTGGATTCTGCAAGAATAGTGGAGCAGGGTGGCAGGGAGGGGGTTGGTTTACTTATCTGGACAGAACCAGGTATACGAAATGGTAAATACTGGTAAATGAGTGCACAGAAAGGAAATGCAACAACAAGAGTGCATTTGTTTGTGTACTGTTTAAATTCTGCAAAACACTACAAAACCTATAAAAGAAAAGCCACCTCTAATCTCACTGACAATAGCTGTTTTGGGAATTTGGTGCATTTTCTTTCCTGATCTGCACCTGTGTTTAGATAACATAGCTATATGTAAACACACATGTTTTTTTAATCAAAAAGTGAGTGACCATAGTCTGCCTGTCAGCCTGCACTGGGCTTATCATCAAGTCAGGATACAAAGATTTACCTAATGAGGTAATAGCTACAAAATATTCTATCACATGGTTGAAACTGTATAGGTCACCATTTCCCCTATTACTGGACATTTAAGTTGCAACCAACTATTTCATATGCCAACTATAAAGAATGTCAAAATATATATGTCCTTATGCAGATACAATACCCATTACTATTTTATTCTTAGGTGCTGGATAAGAGCATTTTAAATTCTGAGAGATCCAGCCAAAACCCTCACCAGAAAGGCTGTGCAATTACCCATTGCCACAATGCTACATGAGTCCTCCCACTTCCCTGCTCACTTGCCAGCATCAAATTGTTTTCATTTTGCAGATCTCCTAGGTAAAAAGAAAAATGTATGTCTAACATTTATTTAATAACTAGGGAGGCTGTGTATGTTTTCAAATGCTCACCAGCCATTAGTATATACATTTTTCTGTTGATTGCCTGTTCAAATTTTTTGCCCTTTTTCTACGGATTGTTTTTTGCTTTCTGCTTTCTAAGACCTCTTTGTATATTAAGAATATTAATCTTTTATATGTGATTCACCTATCTTTTCCCAGTCGGTCATCTGTCTTATAAATGTGTTTGCATTTTCTTTTGTCTTTTATGTTTGCACTCTTTTTTCCCTAAGGCCTCTAGGGTTCCTCTCTTCCTCTGACTGGCATTCCACTCCCCCTAAGTTTATTAGAATATTATCCACAGTGGTCACTCCAGAATCGAGTCCCCTGGAGTCATGCAGAAAGAGTGTCGGGTTGGAGCTAGGCCTCATCTGCCCCACAGGATTGCTGGGCAATACCAGGGAGTCATGTATAACAAGATAGCCCCTGCTTTTCTCCCTCAAAGCCCCAAAGAGTAGACAAGAGTGGATCCATACTACCAAGTGCAGGAAACTAGATCAGAATTCCAGTGGAAGGAAAAAAGTTCTGAGAAACCCTATTTTTCATCTTAAGAACTCATTAGAATTTTGTTTTCTACTCCATAATATGTTGATGTTTATTTTGCTTTAAAACTAGTATTTTGAGTACCAGCTATATTATTTAACTTCCCTTCCTTAAAATCATCCACCAGGTTAATTGGGCAGCACTGGGTACCTCCAGCAGTAACTGAACCCCAGTTTGAGGCATTTTTAACATGGTTATTAAAGTGTCCAGCTGACAAGTTCTACAGTTTGGGAAACTTAAAGCTACTTTCAGGACCTGTCGTCATGGGAATCCAACCTCAGTGCCAAACCAGATGGCAGGGATAAGATCTAGGCTTCCAGAACCTCTTTGCTGATGCCTCCCTTCCCTGCCTCCTTCTGCCCTTCTTTCACAAAGGTGTCCTAGCCCCTTTTCCTTCCTCCCACTCACCCAACCTTTCCTCACCATCCCCAAACTCCTTGAGTTGCCCCACAATTTCCCAGCATCTTCTTGAATGGGGCTGCTCTATTCCTGCCTCCTTTGGAGCCACAGATCACAGACCTGCAACCTGCCATCCAAAAGCTCGGGCGAGCAAAGCTGTCCTCTCCTGAAGGAGGAAATGAAGAGTGCGGCGTCTTCCACTCGGATAGGCACTGCAGCAGAACTCTTGAGTGCAGACGCTGCATGGAATGCTCAGGGGCAGTTAGTCACCCTCAGTTTACTAAGAAGTAAAATGGGGCAAAAAATAGAACTACTTCATAGGACTCTTCAGAAAATTAAATGTTAACATAAAGTCCTTCCAAGAGCATTTGTCACAAAGTAAGCACATGACAAATGTTAGCTGTTGTCCCTATCATCACACCATATATTAGTACTCAGTCAGTCAATGAAAGGTTCCCGTGCCACTGCTTCCAGCTGTAAGAAGAAGCAGTCCCCTCCCAAGTGTCCCAAAGCAAGGAGGGACCGGGACTGAAGAGGGGGCAGAGTATGGTGTTTACCAAGCAGGTAAGTGTGGGTAAGTAACCCACTTGCCTGTCATTTGACACTTGCATTCTAGGCTGTTCCAAAAAAGATCTGCAGGAAATCTGCGTCTTGGTTTGTGTCACTTCCAGCAAAGAGACTTCGATGAGAAGCAGCAGCAGTCTCTAGAGGCCTGATATTTTAGAAGGATTTACCTGGTGTTAGGTGCATACCTTCTCAGAGTCTTACATTCCTTCTTTCGGGTGGATCCTGAAGTAGGGCTCCCCTACACTTTGTACTTTCTCCCTTCAGTTCTGAAGCAGCGCTGCTGCACCATTTTCATTCCAACTGCCCGTGGGGTCCTATTCCCAGCACAGCCCTACCTCTTGCTAAATGACAAAAGATCAAAGCTTCCATAAAGCCACAATGAGAGGGAAAGAGAGATCAGGTTATCTGGGCCATTCACTACACACACACGCAGGCATGCGTGCACTCACTTGTGCGCATGCGCACACACATGCACACCTCTGCCAGATTATAAATTGCAAAGCCAAGCAAGCCATAAACTCTTACAAGGGTCGGGGGGCAGGGGGGAAACCATGCCAGAGAGATAACAACAACAATGTCAAATTTCAGACATGAGCAGGTTTGTGTGTGTGGGCTCCAGACCAAAGGTTTGGGATGGAAAAGCTGACAGCCCCTTAGAACTAAAGCAGCTCAACTGGGTGCCACTATAATAAATCAAAATCAGTTACGTAAAGTGTAAAATTATCATTTGGAAATCACTCTCTCTGAATAATTCAATCATTGACTTTCACATCAAACAACCATTTCAACCACCCACACACACAGTTCAGTCTCACACTGGTCTTAAACTCTCTTTAATTATCTGCATTAACCTATCACATTACTATTTTATTCCTATTTCATTCTGGGGGAGGGGCCAGTGATTATGATAAATCACAATGAATGAGAAGACTTTCAGCTGTCCTTCCACATGATTCCAGAGTTCCCTTGATCTGATGGTGACAGGTCTGCCTTTGTCCCAGGAAGGGACAAGGACAGATAAGCAGCCTCCCTCTTGACAAATGCATTACAGATGCCAGTCAGGACAAAAAGGCCAAAGAACCCAGCTCTGCAGCTGTGCGTGGCCATCTCCCATGCCTGCATCCCAGGCTGAGCAGGATGCCTATCTGCCCCTTCATCTGGGGGGAGAACATTTAGGTTCCCATAAACAAGTTTACCAACAGCCTACTTCTCCTATACCCCACTGAACAGCCACTACTCTAAAATAGTAATGATTTTGAAAACACACTCATGTCTAAAGCTAACTATTTACCCCCCTAAAGAATGCCTTACTGAACTACAGAAGGTGAGTTTCCTATCATGTCCTTTCAGGGTGGGGCAGAAGTGTTCTGGCCCTTGCCTTAATGATCCCCACAAAATGGGGTTACACAAGAATGGATGTTAGGTGAAATATTTCATTTAGGGAGATGGGATTTCCTTCATTGCTAGTTGGAGGTCCAGCTTCCTAGTTCTGTGTATCTGGGAGGTGTCCCCCGCCTCCACCTGCCACTCCCTCCCTCCCTCCCTCCCTCGTCCTCACCTTCTACACATTCTGATTCCCATATATTTAATAGTGAAGGAATTACCATAAAAAAAAACAAGATAAAGATGTTTCTGTGCAGATGCCTGATGCAACATGCTATAAGAGAGAAAGAAGAAAACAACCTAAATATTAACCACAATGCATAGGCTAAACTGTGGCACACGCATTCAATGGGATGCATTTCAACCACTGAAGGTTGCGCGGCATGTACCAGTAAACAATGGAAAGCTGCTATTAAGAGAAGAGAAATCAGGTGAATGTGTGAGTGTATGTGAACATGTTTGAGTCTATTTTTAATATGTAAGAAGCAGCAATAAATTAGGTTATATTCAAAATTCTAATAATGGTTCTATCTGCCGGGGTAGTGTTATTACAGGTGATGCTTATTTATCATGTTCTACTTTATTTCTATCTGCATTTTCTAATCAGTTCACAAAGGAGCAGATTAGCCAAGTGGTCAAGAGCATGGACCTGGAGCCAGTCTTCCTGGAATCAAATCTAGTTCTGCCACTTTGGGATGTGACCTTGGGTAAATTACTTAATGTTCTAGTACCTCAGTTTCTTTATCAGTAAATTGGGGAAATACTGACCTCTCAGGATCACTGTGAGCATCAGTTGGGTTCATCCTGTGGAGTGCTTATACCAGTGGCTGGCACACAGTAAACACTATGCAAGTGTCAGCTGAGACTAATAAGATAATCATATATTTCTTGCATAATTAAAAAAAACCTGGGGGCCCCAAACCAGCTGTCGGATTTCAGGCACATCCTTAGCTCTTGGCATGAGTTTCCTCCATAGTGAAATGAGTGAAAATGAGTGAAATGGATAGATGACCTCAAGGACCCATCCCCATTCTGTGACGGCATAATTCAACGGGGATGCTTCTAGTGGGCCCTGAGAGCAGCACAGAGGGTAAAGGGGACACTTCAAAGCAGGCTGCAGCGGGGGCTGGTGGGAAGAAGGGGTGATGGGGCCCCCGGGAGAGATCAGAGCAAGCATGTGTGCCGGGCTGGGGGCGGGGGAGACTGCGAGCACGACAGCCAAGGCGAGCTGCCTCTGCACTCAACTATGTGATTAAGTGACTGGCTTCTCTTTTTCACAAAGCCAGACTCCAGCTCAAAGAACCTCAGGGACTATTTTAAAGAAAAGTTATTCCTTTGTTTTTAATTGTAATTAAGTAGGTATTTTATAATTTTTAAATGGTGCAATTTACATGTCACTTCCATGATGCGCTGGGTACCCTTCACCGGAGGGAAAGAACGTAAGTTTAAGAGGACTGCTGTGTATTATTTTGTGATTAGCAAAGTGCATTTATGCAATTGTGAATAGACTGGAGATACTGGGATATTTCAAGACTTCATTAAACATGCCAGAAACTTAACAAATTTACATGGAGCCAAAGTTTATTCATGGTAAGATTTCATTCATCCTTCTTCCCATACTTTGACAAAATGTTTAAGTTACTTTCTCATTTTATTTGTCTACTGAGTTCCCTAAGTTAGGGAAATTAGTATTGTGTGTGCGGTTTGATTTAATTAGCAATTGGGGAAATCGGCCTGGCATGTTTCATGGAAGCTTGGGGAAATTGTCAATTAGCATTGTGTTAATTGGTGTCTGCCGTCCTTTCTTTTTAGTTTTTAACCCCTTTTACCTTGTTCCCTCTTTCAGTATGTAAAATCTGGCTGTTTATTATTCTTTAAATAAAGGATTAATTGCCTGAATTCCTGCCTCTGCTCCATGTCCTTTTTCTCCCTGAGCAGATGGGGAGTTGGGCAGGCCCATGGTGGCGGCCTTGTTTCTTTCAGACCCCGGTCCTCCCTGGCACAGAAGGAAGCGCTCTCTGCTGCACTGCCCTGTGCCCAGCCTGAAGCTTCTTCTCTGTTTCCTCAGTGCCTGGTGGACCCTCTCTGTCCACAATCACTGAAGACCCCGCCTGGCTCTCAGGAGACCTCCCACTGCTTGTTTTTTTCTAGAGTCTGTGGCTGACACACTAGATTTGAGCAGTTCACCATCATCTGGCCCCATCAATGCCCTCCTAGAAAGTGGGTGGGGAGTCTCTCCAAAAGCAGGAAGGAAGCTAAATTTAAGCGCCTCCAGGGAGCCAGGCTCTTTTAATCTCACTGCATTTCCAAAAGGTAGGTTTATACTAAAAAGGCTTAGATTCAGCTCCACTTGTGAGATGCAAGATGCGCCTTTGTCCATCCTGTTCAACAGTGGATTTCCAGAGCCCAGCCTTGGCGGTCACTGTGGTCCTTGGACCAGCAATATTGGAATCAGCTGGGAGCCTGAAAGAAATGCAGAATTTGAGGCCCCGACAAGATCTACTCAGCTAGCATCTGCAGTTAACAAACTCCCCAGGAAACTGGCATCACATTAAATGTAAGAAGCACTGGCCTAGCACATTGTTTGGCCTGTGTTAAGCCAAAAACCTGACTCTGTGCTAGAGTGCTTGCTATACCCCAATATCTGTTGTCTTCTTTTCCATAGTCATAGGAGTTGTGACTGTGCACTTAGCTGTCCAGATAAAGAATACATTTCCCAGACTCCTTTGCAGCTGGATTTTAATAATGTGACCAAGTTCCAGCCAATCAAATGTAAGTGAAAGTTTCCAATGGTAGCTCCAGGATACTCCCTTGAGAGAGAAGTAGCCTCCCACTCACTCTCATCCAACCCTCTTCTCCATCCTACTGCTTAGAACATGGATGTGAGGAAAGTGAAGGCTAGAGTTCCATCTTGGATCATGAGAATGAGGGCTATAATTTGGGGATCACAGAATGTCTCATTTGAGGATCACTAGAAATGTGAAACGAGACTGGGCCCCTGGGGCCTTGACAGGGTAGAGCCCCCAACTTATTGCCTCCCCCAAGTTCTAAACCTTGTTTGAGCCACTTTTCTTCAGGATGGGGGTTAGGCAGCGGGTCCTGTCGTGCATGGACAAATCTAGTCCTGACTAATACAGGATCCAAAGTCCATATAACACACATTGCTCCCAAAGTGAAAGGAGGTAGGGTGATGAAATCACCTATGGTGTATAGAACAAGGACAATGAGCAGAAGTTCCTAGAAGACAGGTTTTAGCTCAACACAATGCTTGCCCATAAATTAAACTGTCCAAGCTGTGAAGTGAACTGGATTCCCCACTGAGGTAGCAAACTTCCTATCACTGAAAATATTCAAACAATAGCTATAGGGCCATCTCCCTGTGCTTCCAAATGCTGTGGAGAACATTCCTGCCCTGGAATTGTAGGGAAAAAAAATTGGAGAAAATTGTAAGAAAAAAAAAATACCCAGGGCCTAGTGGATTTTAAATCTTGAGCATGCCCAGTTCATTGAACCAAGTCAAAAACTTCTTAGTTTCTATTTTTGCACCTTATCATGAAACTCTGTGTCATTTATTTATCCATTGCCTCTCAGTTTCACACAGGCCTTTCTACACTCTCCTCCTTACCACTGGGGGTGAGAGTCTGCAAATTACACTTCATGTCCTCTGCAGAGGCACTAGTAAGAGATCAGAAGGTATGGGAAAGAGAAAAGCTTCTTGCTTTTTTCTAGGACACCAGAGGCAGTCCTGGCACTGGCTGGCAGTTGCCATAGTGGCAGTGGGATACAGTCATTCGGATTCCAGCCACCTGGGAGAGTGGCAGCAGCACCTCATCAGCAGCTCCCGCAGCACAGCCACGGGCTCAGGTGCAGGCTCCAGTCCAGGGAAATTAGCACCTTCCTGATCTCTGGATATTGCCTCTTCTTTCTTCTGCTCCTTCACATCTACGTACCTTCTCCCTTTTGCTCTTCTTTCCAACACCTTTGTAACCAATTCTCAAGAGGCTCCTGTTTTCCTGGCTGGACCCTGACGGGTACAATCGCCAGCCCTTGTGGGTCTCTTTTCTCCACTGAGGCAATCCTAGTGCATGCCAGAGGGGATGTATATACATGATTAGCACCTGGAATCGGTAGCACCCACTATCAGCCTTTGCTGCCCAGGCTGATACCAGAGCTGCCATTCATCAAACACAAGCAAGACCAGAGGGCTGTAGAGTCTTCAACTTAACACCTAACAATCACAGCTGATGAGGCCACACTCCGAGACAGATCTATGGCTTCAATTTCTCACCAGTATTTTAGCTCCCCGGGCTAGCTGTCATGTAGCTGGTCTCATTGAGAGGACATTAAGGGACCCATTTTTCAGGACTTGGCTTATGCTAGCAGAACTCTATTTCCACATGATATTTATCAACAAGAAACTCTCCAATGCTCTCCCACACCCCAGCCCCCTAGCAGATTTAACTACTAGACAGCACCTATTTTTTTAACTTTTATTGAATTTATTGGAGTAACATTGGTTAATAAAATTAGATAGGTTTCAGGTGGACAATTCCATAATACATCATCTGTACATTGTATTGTGTGTTCACCACCCCAAGTCAAGTGTCCTTCCCACACATTTATTCCCCCTTTACCCTCTCTTCTACCTCCTCCCACCCCTTTTCCTCTGGTAATGACCATACTGTTGTCTGTATCTATGAGGTTTTCTTTTTCTTTGCTGGGTGAAAAAGGTAGATAGCACCTATTTATAAGTGAGTAAATGAAATCCTTCTCCTTTGATAAGGAAAGCAGGAAACTTTTTTATAGGTTTTCTTCAAGAGCTCCCACGAGAGCAAGAATTCTAGAGAGGATCTCTCTGCCAGCCCTCCCCACTCCATCTTGGGTTCCAGAATAGGCTGGTTGGTTGAAGAGAAAGATGGGATCGGAGAGCCAAGATGAAGAAGCTTGTACATTTTTTATTCAACTCATTCCATCTCTCATTCCATAAAATACACCATCAACAGAAATACAACCACTGCACCCTTAAATCAGTCCATTGGAATAGGACAACACATTTTGGTACATTTCTTTCATTCTTCTACATGCATAAAAACTTTGATACAAGCCTACGTGGGACACAGCACAGGGTCCAGAGTTAAATCCTAATGTGATCCCAGAATGTGAACTCATCAATCTTCTTTGGGGGGGGGGGCATGGGGGAATTGCCTTTAAGAGAGACTAATTGAGAGAAATTTAGGAAACACTCAGTAACAATAGGCTCTGCTATGTAACATGGTCATGAATATTTAAAAGATATTTATAATTTGTAAATGTGGCTTAGAACACATTTCAATAGTTCTGATGGAGAATCAGTGTGTATTTGGATAAGTCTGTCTTCATAACAAGACCAGCCTCAGCAGGTTCTGGGTCCTGGCTCAGCCGACTGGTAGAGCATGTCACTGCCCATACCCGGTCTCCAGAACACCCAGCCACTGTCAGATGAGGACAGAGGCAGGGGGTTGGTGAGAGCCAATGACTCTGGAGCTCCTGGAGAGACCTGACTCACACCTGGCTGCCCCTGTTTATTGCCATGCAGCTCTCCCATCCCCCAAAGGGCTGACCACCAGGACTCTGAGAGTACTAAGGGCTGGTGGGCAATACAGAAGGCCACAAGTTATCAATTTCTGGGGGTTGCGTTGGTAAACAACACTAAAAGTCTCCTTCACATGTTTCCCTACAAAGAATGTGTTCCTTTATATCAGTTTATACTCCTCACACCTCGCCTAAGTCTGTATAGGCTGGGGGAAAAGATCATACATTGGACACAAGTAGTTCTAGAACTCCTGCATTGTAATCAGAGTAGCTGGTGAGTCAGTCTCTCTCTCTCTCTCATACACACACACACACACACACACACACACACACATACTACACAGTATATGAATTTATAGCATCTCTATATATACACATACACTCACATTCAACATATACTGTGTGTGTATGTTTAAAGGGCAGTATGAGGAGGAGGACCCAACAAAGACAGAAAAGAACATGGTTATAGAGAGGAGGACAATCACAATAATTAATTCATAACCAGCATCCACTACATGCCAGGCACCTTGCTGGCGCCTCCATGTGTGAGGTCTCAGTATTTTTCAAATCTCTACTACCTGCATACAACCTTTACAATTCTGGTCATATCCATGTGCACGCATAGTATCATTTGCTAAATGTTTTAGTTTCAATCAATTTATTTATATGTCTATTATTTTCAGAGAAAAATCTCATAGCATCATAATGCAATCATGGGTTTAATGTGCTATTTTTTGGTAAAACACATTGAAATAAAATATATAACTATAATGTTCAATGAACTGTTCACCAAACATTATCTATAATGGTACCCATAGACTCATTTGAGGCAACACCACATCATAAAATTAATTCTTTTTTTTAAGATTTTATTTATTTATTTTTAGACAGAGGGGAAGGGAGGGAGAAAGAGAGGAAGAGAAACATCAATGTATGGTTGCTTCTCGTGCACCCCCTACTGGGGACCTGGCCCGCAACCCAGGTTTGTGCCCTGACTGGGAATCAAACTGGTGACCTTTTGTTTCATGGGCCAGCACTCAATCCATTGAGCCACACCAGCCAAGGCTAAAATTAATTCTTTACAACTCCATACTACATTCCAACTGTCCCCATTGTATACTGGGGCAATCAAGGCTTACACAAGTTAAATAACATGCCCAAACCCAGGGAGTACAGTCACAGGAGCCAATGGAGGAGACTTGCCAGAGGAAGGGAGTAGCCGAGAGTGTTTAAGATCACAGAGAGGTCAAATTTAACCAAACTCACACAGGATCACTTTGGACTTGGAAAGTCACAAGCCCAGGTTATGAGATAAAGATTGGAAAGCTGGAAGCAAGGGTGTTAAGTGGGCATTTCAGGAACTTGGGAAGAGAGAGATGGGAGGAATGCAGAGTTCGTATTCAGAACATGCTTGAATATAAACCCAATCATGTCTATAGTTGCTTGCCAACTCAAGACTCAAAAATGCAATTGTATTCACATTTCTCCCTGGTGAAAACAAGGTGAGCTGAGGACAGTTGCAACCTGAAGTATAGAAAGAACATCTCAGACTCCCCAAGAAAGAATATCAAGTGTCAGGTGGAAGCTTGAGCCAGGTGGGAGTGAAAGCCCCGGAGGAAAACCACTCACATGGCCCACTGGATCCATTCTCCCAACACAAGACAACCCTGCAGGGTGAGCTGTGAAAAGGTAAGGGAAGCTGAAGTGTCCTTTCTATACTTCCTGCTACGTGAACTTACAGTAGGAAGCTTCCGTTAACTATGAGGACAGTCGTTTTGACCAGGGATCACAGGTCAAGGGCTGTTTTCATCTTGACAGGAGGAGAGTGTAAACTTATCTTTTCTGACTCTTTCCAGCTCTAGATTCTACTTGTAAAAGCTTAACCGTGAACTATATGGCCTACCCAAACTCGACACTGTATCCACTCAGTCCTCTATTTCCCAGGGTTCACAACCAACCAGGAAATTTGGGTTCCAAACACCTACTCAACAGAGTCAAAGCCTACTTGTTTCTCAATAAATAAGAAACCGTTTACAGGTCGGCAATGCAAACCAACAGAGCACACGTGGTATCTTTTCCTGGGAGACCTGGGAGCAGGTCAGACTGGACACCTGGGAGAAGGCTGGTCTGAGAATAGGACTAACCGTGGACAGCAGGGGACAGCAGGGAACCGCAGGCTAGGGATGAGGGTACTTGCAAACTAATAGAGTTATAATAACAATAGAAACATTGATGACCATCACAAATATCTGCATACCACATATCACTTCAGGAGTAATTTCATACTCATTTTCTTTTTTATTCTTAAAGATTATTTCCAACCGGATGGGCTACAAGTACATTCTGCATGCTCAAATGCATCTATCTGCTCCTCAGCCCATCTTCCCTCTACTCTGTGCTGTTAAAAACATAAACACCCTTCCAAGCCCTGGTGCACAGTCTGGGAACATCTGATTCAAACACCCCCTCAAGGTCTGTGGCTCCTTTCTGTGTAACACTTCACGTCAAGATTTGTCTCTCTATTCATCACCAGCACACCAAGTCAGACCCCTGGGACCTCTCTCCTGGACTGGAGCTGTCACTGCTCCTAACTGGCCACTTCAACCTGGCCCATGGGTCTCAATGCACAACCAGGTGAGGGATCACAGGACTCCCCTACCCACACCACTGCTGTGGCCTCAGTGTGCTCATCCCTGGAGGTCTCTTTCATCTTGACCCCCAAGACAAAATGTTGGTGCCTCTTAATGTCACATTTAATAGCTTGATAGCAGTGCACAATCTTTTATCTGCAATTCCAGAACAGAAAAAGCTCTAAAAATGGGAGGAAATGAAAAACTTATTTGTTGGTAAAACTCTTTATGAGGGTAATTAAAATTTGTATTTACCTCACTTAGAATATTCTCACATTTAACTACAACATATTTATATATTTGATTATGGCACACTTTCCCAGCCCCCACTGGGGGTATTACAAGTGATATTCAATATGCACCATAATATCTTGCTAAAATCAGAAAAATTCTGCATTCCAAAACACATATGGCCCAAAGTATTGTAGATAATGGATTTGGAGCCTGCATTAACTTGTGTTAGAGTCATTACTCTTTGTGTTTTATACCTAGTAATCAATCAGTGGATCCTCTAATTGAGCATGTGTTATGCAACATGGGGCAAAAGTAGATTTAAATTGTGAGTATATGAAACACAGACTTTATTCTTGTACTGTTATTTATTAATTACTGTATGTTTTCCATATGAACAACTATAAGCCTATGTTTACCCAACCATGTACAGAAGGCAATTTCCCAAGTATTGAAGGCTTGTAACAAGTTAAAATACCTGATCCTTGACCACAAATTCTTACAGCCCTACGTCTGAGAGACCTAAAGTAGAACCACTATGTCTCGGCCCAGTGCAGGAATCTGATGACAGAGGCACCATGGCAGACAGGGTGCTCAGAAAGAACTTTGCAGATGCAGTTTACCTTACCCTGAGAGGCCAAGAAGAAACAGAAACAGCAATAAAGGCCTTGGAAGGCAGTCCAGGTATTTGCAGGTAAGCAAGATTCTCACTATGGCTTGCCATCTATTTGACTATACAGAACTACTAAACTCATGTAAAGTCATAGGAGAGTTGGCCACTATTTATACAATTATACTTCCTAGAAAATCATTCCTTCTGCTGCTACCAATGTCCCTACCACCACTTCAGCCAAAATGTCATCTGGACCCTCAACAACATTGGGTGAGAAATCCTATTTGTTACAAGTACGGTCATTGAATGCCGGGGCTGGTGAAATGTGGCTGGAGAAATAGCCAAGTTCAGATCATTAAAGGCCTAATTAGCAGGTGGTGAATCTAGCGGCTGAGGTTATGAGCTCAATATTTAATAGCTCAGCAACCCTGGAGAAGTTGCTTTTTCCTTACGTGCCTCCGTTTCTCCATCTGCACTGGGGGTAAACTGCTGCTGCTGAGGGTGAGCCTATCTGATCCATCTAAGTATTATGAGAATTCAACGAGAATATGCATGCAAAGCACACAGCAAATATTCAACAAGTGTTCGCTGTCACGATAGTACCAAAGGGGCTTATGAGCAAAAGAGCAGCTGAAGGGTTGGGACATGGTGAGACAGGCTTGCACAGCTGCAGGTGGCCATGTAAAGTCTGGCTGGAAAGAAAGGAGGCAGGAGGCAAGGAGAGTGGTTAGAAGGCTGCTGTAGTGATCCAGGAAGGAAATAAGGCAAGGCTGTGCTCACATCAATGGTAGTGGGATGGCATTGTGATCTATGGATTTAACGCAGTAAATATCCATGAGTCCATGCTGATATAAATAAAAACCTAGACAGATAGACAGATTTGGGGAAAGGGGCATTTATTTCTTACAGGAGAATTCCAATTAATAAATGAGGGAGAAATAATAGAAATAGAAAATAACCAGAAAGCAAATACACTGTAGTAATTGAGACAGGCAAGAACCAATGACAGAGGCTACACTTAGTGGGCAAAAGTATAATAAGCAGGGGAGGGCTTGTTAGTAATGAAAAGGTGGTTCTCTATCAAAGCTGAGCAGAGGATTTCTGCCAGCAATGGCTGCACTTGACCATCGAGTCAAAGGCATTGTGCACACAAGTCTAGGGAGCTGGACCCCTGGCAGAGCTACACAACCAGCCCCAGCCCTGCCCTCTAGGAACTGCCAGTCTGCCCAACACAAACAACAGTGGCTCTAGCCAGCCTCTGAGTGAAACGAAGTCAAGAACATCAGCTGTCTGTCCAACCAACTAGCATTAAGCACAGGGTCCCTTCTTCCGGCATGCAAATGGGACAGGTGTTCTGCGGGTTTGAGTGTAACCTCCACAGACAGGTTGCCTAGGTTCCAATTCTACTACTCACCAGTGCATCCCTGGGAGATTGACTTATTCACGCTGGGCCTCAGTTTTCTCACCTGAAAAATGATCCCACTGGCACCCACCTTGAAGGGTTAATCCACATAAAGGGCTTATCACGGCAAAGTCTTATGTGGGAATATTAGCAGTTAGTCTACGGTCAGCACTTGGGAACATTAGCAGTTATCTCATGTGCCCTGTTTCATCAAGATGTCTGCCTGGGAGAGACTGCTCGGAGGGAGAGACCAGAGGACAGACGCAGCATTTGGTCTGTATCCTCACACACACCTTGACCCCTGACTTAAAGGGCGCAGAGAGGCACTCCCACTGCCATCCAGAATTTGGTACAAACTTGGAAAGTGCTGATGAATCCATTTTGATCTATTTCTAATTTATACCCTGACAGGTTCCAGAAAGGATGTAAAGTGACACAGATAAATCTACGTAACCTCCAGTGACAGGAGCCAGGGCACTCAGTTCATCCCCATCTGCCCTGAAGGTCAGCCCACCTCACCCTGTCCAAGCAGGCAAGGGATGACCAGGGAGCAAACACGGGAGGGTGGTGACACCCTGCTCAGCACCACAGAATCTGCACCCCCTCCCCAGGCCAGACTATTCCTCCCTCCCCTGCCTTCCTGCTGCCCCCACGTTTCCTGTGGCCACACCATGTCTGTGCTGGCTTCTATGATCCCTAAGCAGTTGTAGGAACCAAGGATATCAAGGAAGCAAGGGTCCCTCCCATAGACTCCCCCCACAATAAAAATAATGTAACTAGATGAAGTGAAATCAACAGCAGCTTTGGAGGGAGAGTATTTGTTTGTTTGTTGAATCATAAAAGAGCTGCCTGACAGTATCAAAAGAAGGGGGTAGGTACCTCGGTAGCCAGTAAGTCACACAATCCCCCCACCCCACACCCCAGCAACTCCTTCCCAGGGGGAGTCTGGCAGAGGAGGATAGGTGTGGGTGCCCATGGACATGTATAGTGGGGTGACCTTAGGAAGAGCTTTCTGCAGTCTAACTCCTTTCTTGGGTCTACCACATAACTGGCAATATGGAATTCGCCAAATTTCTGTCTACTTCTTAGTTTCCTCATCTATTCATGGGAATTAGAATTTCTTCACAGTGCTATTATTGGAATTGCTTCCTGCCAACATTTATGAACTCATCTTGCCAAACGAGAAAGCTACCAACTCTCTCCCCTATCCCATGAATCAAAGGGAAAGGAAGGCTCCGCTGGACCAAAACATAGAAGAAAACCAGTCACATACCCTTTATCAACACTGCCAGCAATCAATGTGGGGATTCCTGTGAGAACATAAACTCCAACAATGGTTAAAAGAGCTATGAATTCACCAGTATGCACAGATTCAGTGTTTCTTCACACATCTTTGCTCCCAAGCCCCCTATCGCAATGTAAATGGAAGCAAAGTCAAAGCAAAAGTCAAGGATGCGTTCAGAAGTGAATATGCAAAGCGGCAGGCAAAACCATGCTAAGAACAGGGGCCAACCTGTCCTCAGTCCAGACAGAACCTCATCCAGAGAAAATCCTTTCCCTCCCCCCACCCTCCACACCCCTTTAACCTGACAGAGTAAAAGCCAATGAGAATTTATGTTAAATTATTTGGAAGTGTAAGAGAATTACTTTAATAAGAAGGGATCTTTGTTTCAGAGTCAATTTAACAGCCAATAGTGGGTCCTGAGTCTTTTCTATAAGTTTGGTATAAAGAGTGCCTCCTTCCTAGAATGGTGGAGGGGTAACTGAGATGATGCAGAGAGAGAATTCAGCACATTATCTGATACATAATAAGCTTTTGGTAAATATTAGATAGCATTGCTGTGTTTGTTGTCGTTCCTGTTGTTGAATTTTTACAATTAAAGAATCATGAATTAGGGAAATAGGTGGCCTGATCAAATGGTTCAGTCCCTGGGTTAGAAATCCATTCACACAGCTAAGCATCTCCTTCTTCCCATGACAAGTGTGGCTTAACGAGACACAACCCTCATGGCTCAGGCAAGGCTGCCCTGGTCTCCTGACACCCCAGGGCTCCCTGGGGCGTAAGGAAAGCAGAAAGCTCCAGTCAGGTGGAAAGACTGGGATTGATGATTGGAAAAGGAGTGGCTGAAAAGAAAATGGAATTGGTCCAAAAGACACACACAAAAATAAAATACAAAATAAAAGGGGAGTGTGAAGAGCTCTTTAGAAGGCTCACATGCCCTGGGAGAAACCTTCAAAGGAGAGAAGAATGAGCTAACCCTTCAGACTCTTTGAAGTACTTACATGTACGGTGGAATCCCCTTGGTCCACTCCGTCTTAAAATCCTGCTGAGTTAAGGGCCGCCCAACTACATGCTTTATACGGTGTGTACCTGAAAAGCCAAGAGCTCAGGCATTGTAGGGAATTTCTCTCACCATTTAATAAGGAATGCCTGGAATATTCTAGCCGAGAAGTATTTCTTAATTTCCTGTGCAATCTGAAAGCATTATCCAAGGGTTATTTTTGTTTTGTTTTATTCAGAAGTGGGGTTGCTGGAGCATTCCTCTTGGACATGTTCAGATTTGAATTAATTAGAATTCCTGTATAGTTTTCTTCGGTTATAATTATAGCTTAATTTGATTGCTTAATAGCTCTGGTTTTCGTAATGTTTAGCACCTGTTGTAAATTGCACAAGATAAATCACCTTCTACCTTCCACCATGTTTATGCCTAACTTTTGCCTTTTCCCTTTCAGGTGGTGGGCTTGTGATGACAGCCACGCGCCTTGCTCATCCCTGCCCTTTCCGCCAAAGAACTCTCTTTTGCTAGGCTATTTAACCAGAGAAGAAGTGACTTTTACTTAAATGCCTCCTTAAGACTGCTAGATTTTTTTTAAGGGAAAAAAATTGAGAGGAAAAAAGAGAATTTCAGATGTTATAAACTTGGAAGACTGACCTCTGGTATTATGTAGACTTCCACTTAAGGGTCACCTTTGATGCACTAGGTGTATGGGGGTTCCCCCCCCTTTCCTTTCTAGGGTTATTAGACAGCAGTGGAAGCCCCACATCATTAATTGATTTCTCCCATGCATTGTGCTATGATACAATTTTTCAAGGCTGTGCATAATTGTGTTCTCTGTGCCAGCGTTCTGTGTTCTGTCCTTGTCATATTGTCATTGAAGGCTGTTTCCACCCTCTGTAATTGGAGATGTTCTACTTTTGGACAAAGGTGTGGGGGCAGCTCAGGGGAACAGCGCTGACATTTACTTCATCAATTTATTTTTATTGTTCCTACATTTATTGCAGCTATAACAGCCCTTTAATAGTTATATCTCCTCCCTGTAGGGTATTCTGGTATTTGAAATTTTTTTAACTCATTTGTTCTCATAGATAACAGTAAAGTGCATTTCAGGATAACCTTTAGGTTTCAATCTCCTCTCTTCTTTTGGCTCTGAGGCAGTCTTCGCTTTAAACTTTTACTGCATTGCTAGTCTAAAGGCCAGAGCGCCAAGTTCATTCTAGCACTGGAGTAACCACAAATTAGTGGTCCTGAAAATTTCAGGGAGGTTAGTCCTAAACCAAGAGTGCAGCTATTACCGTAATTCAAAACTGGTCATCCTTTTAATGGGAGGGGGCGCTAAAGGAAGCAGGGCAGGAAGGGGAGAAAGTGAGGGGCGACAGACAGAATCCCAGTAAATATGCACTGGGCCTCATGTTATAATCCTGGTCAAATAGGGGTTGTAATTAAATCTTTATAACTGATGAAGCATCACACTGAACCAATTCTGAGCATTCCCTTCAAGGCCAAAGGCACAGGGCACAATGAAGAGTTCTTAATTGTTCTTGTCTTTGGATACTGTGACCCTCCATCCCCGTCTTTATCTGCAAGCCTACTTCAACTACTTTTTTCCCAGCCCCATAGAAACAATTAATGCCAATTCTGTCCACTTTGCTACCACCATCTTTGTGGTTGAGGAAACATTTCTATGGACAAGAAACATTTCCATGATTATTTTTAAGAGCATGACACTAAGCCACTGTATAACAGTTTGTGCTCCAGTTGCCAGCTTTACAACAAGAATTTCCTCTGAACAGTACCTAGGCACATTTCAAATGGGAGTTTATTCTTGTTACTATCCACCAATTTCTCCTACAGGGCCACTACCACAGTTTCCTAACAGTATTATTAGAACCTACCAGAAACTGATGCTTTTGTCTCCTCAGAGAGAGCTAAACACCTTGTCAATGATCATAATGCCAAATAATTAGCAAAAAAGGGCTCCAAATCCCACACTGGTTCCAGCACCACGTGCCTTTCTCCCCTCACTACTAACATGAACATCGACCTTGGAAACAGCATTTCTTGTGCAACCAGTTGCCACCATTTAAAACTGGGAAAGTTGTGCCACACCACACAAATTTTCAAGACCCCCATTACAGTAAGGGGGTCTAGTCAGTCCCTGATCAAAGCAGAAAGAGACTGAGTGGACACAGTAGGTGACCCTGGTCCCACCCCAGGATCTCTTACAGTAGAGAAGGGGATCAGCAGGTTCAAGACATGCTGCTGAAGCTTCTAGAGCCAGGGAAGCCTCTATTGCAGGGATTCCTGCTGGCAGGCTCTGCTGAAAGGGAACCCTTGCCTCCCCAGTGGCCACTCCCCCATATCTTTTCAATTTTCTATCCCCTCACACCATTTACCTTACAAACAGATTCTTTTCAGAAGACTGTCATCTACTGCCATGTTGGTATATCAATTAAACCTTCAGAAAAGGAAAATATAAGATGAAGAAATAAATCAAGCATACAAAACCAAGAGGGACAAACATCACAGACTATCTTTATCCTGGAATCCTAGCCTGGGCAGGAAAGCTATAGCAGTGTACAGTTCCAGGCCTCTGCTTCCCAATAGTGCTGGGAGGAGGGGGAACTACCATCCCAGAATGATGCTGCCAAGTTTCTGATGAGGACAGGATGTTGGGAGGATCGATTGGGATTTTTATAATTATTATTATTATTCCAGTTAGACTTTATCCCTCAATAGCTACAGAAAGATACTACCAATGGGGCACTCATCCAAATGAAAATATTTTAACATTTCTCCTTTATAGATCTGGCATAAAATTCTAGGTCTTGCCTATTCAGATTCCTGATTCTTTTTCTCATCTTGGAAGACTTACAAAGAAAAATCATGACAGGCTAACACACCATAGTTTGAGCCCCACTGGACTTACAGAACATACCCAATGCCCTCCCTGGTAGGGCCAGAGGTGGCTGACATTCTAATTTCTTTGTCCAATAGCAAGAGTCATGCTGTGCCAGTCATCACCTAAACCATGCATGTAAATTAGAGGCACTAACCAGCTATAAGTTTCACTATCTACAGGCACCTTACTTTCAAGGATGCTGGAGCCTAATTAAGATTAGAGTCGCCAGACTCTAAAATTGCTGCAAGTTAACTTTGGTCAATTTTGCTTTTACATATGCATATGCATCTCCATTAATCAACATACTGGCCACCACTGAGATTAAGTTTGACAACAGTGGCATTCTAACAAGGAAGAAGACCTTGTAGAAGGGGAGGAGTGTTTTTAGACTCAGAGATGATCCCTGACGGTCAAGTGTGCCCAAGGTGGCCTCCTGAATAGCAAACCAGAGATGGCATAGAAGAACACAGGGAGCAGAAGGAGGGAGCTCTGTGCCACTCCTTCAGATCTGAAACCACAGTGCCAACCAACAGCAGGACACGGCAAGGCCAGGCAGAAGGGAAGCCACCTGGAATAGAGACCCACCAGTGGAAGGCCCAATTACGTTGTTCTATACCCAGCTGTTGAATGGCCCTTAGCAAGGACATGCAAAAGAAATGGAAGGGCTGTGTCAGCTGGTGAGAGACCTTCCATGCCACCCCTATCCTCCTTCCATTGGTATTACAGGTAGAGCTGTAATGTAGGGTTGGCAATGAATAAACTGACAGGTGTCCAGAGTGGAATTGCCCTTATGCCCCAGTTCATGGTGCACATCATGTGGCACATGCAAGATCCCCCCATTTAATCATTTCTTCCTCCCCTCATTTTTCTTCCTCAGTCTCCACCCTCCCCTAGCTGCAGCAGGTACCCACTATGTTTCAACTTTCATCTTGTACCTGGATTCTGGGGGGTTGATTCAGAAGTGATGCCATGTCCATTTGCCACTTGGTTCTTCAGACTGATGTTAAGCTGCGCTTTTCATTTTGTTTAGGCCTGCCCTAGCAGAGAGTCTTGCAGATATCAAAAATTTTACATCTGTTGACCTAACAAAGAAAATACAGTGGTGCATTTCAAGGACTATATGAAAGCACATTTACACGGCCATGTATGGCTGTGCAGATTATCTTCGTGATAATCTGTCTGCAACTAGACATGGTGGTGCTGTTAACAGGCTTTCTGAAGCCCATTACTATTGATATGGCTATTGTTCTGTTGATAACAATATAATTTTTTAGATTTTAGCTATTTTTTCATTTCAAAGGTATACATGCTTGTTGTAAACAAAACTGAAAGAGTCCAGAAGGGCAAAATTCTGAAAGTTAAAGCACCCTTCTTCCCTCACCAGCACTCCTCCCACCCTGCTCCCATTGGTAAATACCATGAACTCTCCCTTGTCTATATTTCCTTCTAAAACTATGTTACATGTGCAAGCATTCATACAAATATCTTTATACAAGGAAGTTCATATTATACAAACTTTTTCTAATGTTTCTCTTAACAAATTTTAAGGTATCATTATTTATTTAACCATTCCCTTAATGATGAACATTTAGGTTGTTTCCAATTTTTTCTATTATAAGTAATGTTGCATGTTAAATGTTCATTTATACACACACACACAAATGTATGTAGAATACTACTAAAAGTGGCATTTGTGAGTCACTAAGAATGCACACTTTGAACTTGGACAGGTATTATCAAACTGCCTTTTTAAAAAAATAGTACCAATTACATGCCCACCAACAATGTTTGAGAGCTTGTTACCTGACACCCTGCAAACACCAGGCATTACGAGATTCTTGAAACTACCAATCCAAAAGTGAAAATGATATAAGGTTTAACCTGCTTTTTTCTTAAAAAAAAAAATAATAATAATCTCATATATTTATTGGCCACATGTCTTTTCCTTTGAAATACCTATTCCTGAGTTTTACCTATTTTCGTATTGGATACTTGTCTTTTTATTGATTTGGAAGAGCTCTTTGCATATTAAGGAGATATATGTTTTAAAAGATTTTCCCCAGTTACTCATTTTTTATTTTTGCTATGGTATTTTTGGTATATAGACTTCGTCATGTTTTACTTCCTATTTTTATGATATCTGCCACAAAGAAGTTTCAGATTTTATGTCACCAATTTTAAGAGTTCCCATGGTTCCCATATTTAGAAATGTCTGCCCTACTTGAATATTATAAAAAATAATGGATTGGGAGTAGAGGGGAGAAAACTGTACTTGAACAATGATTAAAATAAAAATTTTTTAAAAATCTCATTTTTTTTGTGATTACACTTTTATTATTTACTTTTTCTTTTTACATTTAGGAATCCAGATTTATTTATTTTTCCAAATGACTTGCCTTATATCTCAATACCATTTATTGAAAATATATATATCAATTACACATTGCTCTGCAATGCCACTGTTACAATTTAATAAAGTCTCGTGTATTTGTGGCTGTATTTCTGGACTTTTTATTTTGTTCCATTGCTTTGTCTAATTTTTTTTCCTAAACTAGTATCCTACTATTTTATTACTACAGCTTTGCAACATATTTTTTTATCTGGTAGAGTGCCTTTCTAAAAATTGGACTTTATAAAATGCACAAAACTGTCAGGATCTTATCCTAGGCCAGAGATCTTTCCTTTCTTGAAGGATATTTATACAAAGAATTTATTTTTTAAAAATGTACCATCTATCAACCCAAAAATATATTTAATAAGAATTTACTATATTACTAGCTAGGAGAATTTCTAGAAAAAGGTAAGGCCGAGACTCCAATTTAAAGGAATTATTTAGGTAAGAAGGCACCAGAACACGCCTGCCAGGGCAGTTAAAACAAAAACCCCTGTGGGTCCGAGTGATCAGAGAAGGCTTCACGGGAATGATGACAGACAGACATAAGTTCTCACAGAGACCTTGAACTGTCATGAGTTAAGAAGGGCCCTATCCCCCAGGGATCTGCTTACAAGCTGTGTATTTTGGCCTAATAATAAAACCTGACATTTATTGAGTTCTTACTGTTTACTGGGCATTGCTCTAAGGGTGTTACATGCATCAATTCATCCAAACTTACAAGTCTATGAAAAAAGTACATCCTTTCAGTTGGCCTATTTTATAGATGAGTGAATTAAATCGCTTGCCCAAAGTTGCCAAGCTACTACGTGACAGAACAGAATTTGAACCCAGGCTATCTGGCTCCAGAATGCCCGTCCTTAATAATTGCACTTCACGACTTCCCAAGCCAGCAAGAGGGCTGGATCCAAGCACCAGCCCTGCCGGAAGCACTCCCGCAGATGATAAAATGGTTAAGGGTGACAGGCTGCCCTGCCAGCACAGCAAAGAGGCCCCTACATTCAGCTTGCAGACACACAAGCTGGATAGAAAGTCTGAACTTCCTGAAAGGATGGAGGCACCTGGAATGCTGGCCCCCTAGCCAGAGCCTGCAGTTCATTCCCATCAGCGCTTGCAGCTCCTCTCCCACAGAGGAGGCCAACAGTTCATGCTCCTGCACACTCTTTGGGCCTCTGGTGCAGTCTGGTCACCTGGGTGACCCCTGCCCACCTGGGACCAGGGTGGCCTCTGTCTGACCTCATCCCGGGCTGACAGCTGGCGTCGCACGCATCCAGACAGCCGGCACTGAGTCGGACAGAGTATTGTCTCCTGTCCTGCCTTACAAATGGGGGAGAGAGAGACCAGGCCCCTCCTGTTCAGCCATGGCCTCTGAGAGGGGCAGGTCCCTGGAATTAAGAAGGCAGGGAACAAACAAAATGCCAGCTGCAAGTATTTCTGACTTTAAGAGAGAAGCAGGGCTGATGGCCTCCTGAAGTCCGGTGCCAGGAATTGTTGGAAACAAAAGGCCCTCTGGTAGGCAGGGTCAGGCTAGCGCACAAAGCCCCATTGTTAGGCTACACTAGTGGTTTTCCAACTTTTCTTATTAAGCCATGGAACTGTTTATGACCCTTCAGCCATGCCCTGGATGTCTGGAAGGGCTTTCAGGTAGAGCCCATTACCAGGAAGAAAACAATGGCACTCTGAACCCACTGCAAGTAGACAACGTGGAGACAATAGTGCAAAATGTCAATTTTCCCATTAAGTCACTTTTCACTCCCCCCAGCGGCTGTCTCAGATGGTCTCCGGCAGTCCCTTCCCTCTGTTCTTCTTCACCCCTCTCAGCGTACCCCTGAACTGAAAACTGGTGTGGTCCAGGCAGCTCACCAGGTAACATAGCCCCTTGCTCCTGGCTCCATTCTGGAAGGGCAAGGCTGGGTCCTTACCCTGCCCATCACAGTCTCTCAGATTCTTCACAGCCACCTAAACCCTCCTCTTCCTAACACTGACAGTGTCTCAATAGCAGCACTGCCATAGGATATGCTGCCAACAAATCTCTACCTCTTATCCATCATTCTCTCCCCACTACAGCGGAGGAAGAAAAGGAAAGAAAGAGACAGGGAAACAAATCCTGCCCTTGCCCCATTATTTTTTCAAAGAATATCAGATGCAGGAAGTAGGTACTATAATACTACTCTGGTCCAAGCAGTGGCTGAACTTCACTCTCTCAGCCTTTGAGACTAGGATAAAAGTGAAAAAAAATGCATATGCATATTTCGCATCCAGTATCAAAAGGTACAAGAACCCTCCACAAATTCAAGGATCTCAGGTTAAGAACCTCAGGCCCAGGTTTCAAGCTATCCTGCACTATTCTGCAGTACATTCCAGAGACAGCTAGGGTCTCATCAAGCCTGTTTTCTCTTCTGGGCTCACAGCTGAAATACGTTTCCCAGTCCCTTTGCACATTAAAGGAAATGTGTGTAACTCCATTAGTACCTTCTTCTAAGGATGTGAGCAGAAGTGATTCTTGCCAAAGGATGTGAGCAGAAGTGATGTGTCCTTTCGGTTTGGAGGCAGTTAAGAGCAGGTGTATCTTCTCCGTGCCCTCTCCTCCATGGTCTGCCAGCTGGATGACTCCAGGGACACTCTGAAGCCACATATTGAAGATGACTGTGCCTTCACACCAAAGGAGCTCAGGCCCCTGAATGACAACGTGGAATAGAAACACCTCCTCCCCACAAAGTCCATGCAGGCCTGTGGTGTGAGCTAGAAATGAAGTTTCATTGTGATAGGCCACAGAGTTTTGAGGGCCATCTGTGACAGTAACTGGCAAAATTACCCTAAAACAGGGCTTCTTCATACAGATTGCCAGCCCAAACAATGCCTTTTCATGCTGCCTTTCACCTAGACAAGTGGTTCTCAGCCCCGGCTGAACATCAGAATCATCAGAATTTCCTTGTAGAAAAAAGGGAGGTGGGCAGCTGTAGAGCCTGGGCATTACAAACTTTTAAAAGTTTCTTGGCAATGTTCGCTCACTCCCTCAGGATGGGTCCGGTGACAAAAGAGAGGAGCTTTCAGAGTTCCCTCAGAGGCACTGTTAGGAACTCACACAGGGCAACGCTCCTGCTTCACTTGGGCCCCTCTAGGAGGTCAGGAAGAGAGCTAAGCCACCCCTACCATGCCAACCCCTGCCATTGGCTGCCATGCTCAGGGAGACCTCAGGAGCCCAGCACTGACACCGCTGAACACCTACTCTGTGCTGGGCTCCGCGCTAAACACTTTACGTCCAGGACCTCATTTCAGCTTCTCAGCCCAACTTAGAAGGAGGTACTAGTGCTCTGTCCATTTTGACCCAAAAAGATTATGTAACTGTCCCCAGATTACACAGCTAGAAAAGAGCTCTCAGTCCTAATACTTCTAACTTGTCATTACTTTTCCAACTTGCCAAATCACCTTTTCAAAGACAGATATTCCTGGGTTATCAGCTCGCAGCGCATGTGGAATTGGTCAGAACTCCCCTGAGAACAAGAGCCCTCAAGGAAGCTATGGTGGGCACCCGTGGGAGGAAAGGGCTGCTGGCTGCACAGGCAAGAGGCCACAAGGCAGACTCTGCCTACCTGACCCTTGGCTGAGAGCTGGCCTGGCCTTGACGTTCAGAGTCATCCCACTGCCCACCTTGTCCCTGCGCTGCCCTTCTCTGCAGGCAACAATCCTACTTGACCACACGGCTACAGCACGGGTGGCAGAGGGATTCAGGGCTCAGCCCACATTTATGACAAGCCTAGGGCGAGAAGGGAGAACTTTGGGTGGGTGGTACTCCCATCAACCCCAGCTCACCCAGTAGTGCACCCTGACTACAAGGCAGAGACTACGACCTCACCGCAGTAGCCAGTGTCTGTCTGAGTCATGCAGCTTCTCCCAGCCTCCCCATGCCCTGGCCAAGGCTTAGGCTCGCCAGTCTGTAAAGCTGGGGGGTGGGGGGGGGTTGCAACGCGGGGAACTGGCACCTACCCCTTATAAAGGTCTTCGTTGAGTCAGTCTCTCCAGGCATCCATCCGGACAGCAATCCAGTAACACAAGCCACCCCTACATCCAAGCCAGGAGCCCCGGTGGGGGCGGTGCTTTGCGCTGGGGCGGAGCTTTGTGCGTGGGGGCGGGGCCTTGCGCAATCTGGGGTGCTTGCATAGGGAGGCGGAGCTTGCACAGGTAGAAGTTATCGCACAGAGGCTAGCACAGTCCCTTCCACGCCAGACCTTCCTGTTCTCTGGCCTTACTGGGAAGCTTTGGACACTTTTGGTCTTTAAATCCATTTCGCATGTTATTACCCATTACTTTATGCAATTTTTTAAAATCTATAATTTATGAAAGCTGTCATTCGATAGGGTTTTTACTCTCCCGGGCTGGAACTTCTTCTAAAGTACTTCTCAGTAGGCAGCGAATCACTTTGATTACCATGTGATTAGTTTGTTCAACTGATGGCCTTTCTTCTCTAAGATATTCATTGTGTCTTCTGCCTCCTATGCAGTTCTTAAGAATTTAAATGAGCCATTTTATTTCTTCCCTAGCCCCACTCTTCGGCCTCCCCTTTGAGTGCGCCTAATAAACAGCGGCACGGTTTCTGAGGGCCCCCTCTAATGGGGAATTTTATGTTGTTTCTGACATTGTTTGTTGTGCTTCCCACAAGACCGAATGCTACTAAAGATTGAGAGACAGTGACATAAATGTCAGGGAAACGCCTCAGTAGTGTCAAGCCTAATTAGACACTTGCACTTGGGGGACAACGATGGATACCATAAAACTCAGAGCTCATCCTCTCTCCGCACACTCCTGTAGTCTGGCTGATGGGGCTGGGCGGTAGAAGGCCCAGGAATAAAGGGGGTGGAGAACTGTTTTGCTGGGATGCTGAACTCGATTTTAATGCATCTCATTCCTTTTAGGTCAGTCACTCTCGTCCTGGGAGTATCCACAGGCAAACCCACCGTGTGCATTAGGCACTGTAGGCACAGTGCCTAGGGATGGTGGGGGTGTCAAGGGCCAAGAATGTTGGAAAAGAAAAAACATTTTGGCTCCAAATGATAAAACAGAAACTGTGAAATGAAAATGATTGTCAAAATAATTAACAAGGCAAGTCACAAAATTATTTTACAGCAAAACAGTGTGTGTACACACACACAGTGAAATGGACATGCATTTTAAAGATGAATGTAATGGGGGTTGAATCTTCCAAAAATAAGAGTGCCTAACGTGGCTGCATCTACCGATCCAGATGGCCAAGGCCAACTGCACGCAAGAAGGAGCATGTGAGATGTGTCTGGTTGTTCAGTCACCCTTTCTGCAGCCTGTGCTCTTCCCCAGGTGTATATAGAGAAGCAAAAGGCCTATTTTTGCCCACAGGGAGATACTATATCCACAGATGAGATAATGTGTGTGAAAAGGCACGTTGTAAACTCTCAAGTGCAATGTGAATTATATATCTTATTATGTATATGACACATTCTGTTTATCCACCTGTGTAGAGATACTGAAGTTATTTTGGAGAAATCCATGTTCAGTCATTTTCTACTCTCAATTTTTACCCAAATAGTCCTCTGCTAAGTTGAATCTGCATGTACATAAATATTCCAAATCCTCTTCAGTCACACTTTAGAATCCCACTGAGGTACTGAGAACATTAGGCACCGCAAAACAGCACTTGGAGAAAGCCAAAGCCATTGGACAACTTACCCAAAGAACTTCCTTAATGAAAGGAGGAGAGGGCTCAGGTTCACGTCCTGTCAAGGCCTGGATTCTCGAAACTATTGGTACAGGTTCTGGGCATTTGGGCAAGACAAAGGGTCTGTTTTCTTTGGTGGTATAGCAAGTTTAAGTTTTTTCAAAGAGCTTCAGCATTGTTTCAATTTTTGTCTCAAAATAAACCAATGAAGAAAATAAAATAATTATTATTAAACCCCATTTGACTGATGCAGAAAATGAGCTGAAGCAGACTTAAGTGGGCTGCCCAAGATCACCCTGACTGGCCAGAGTGAAGGAACTCAGCTTTCCTGGCACATTCTATTCCTTTCACCATGTGTTTAGCTAAGGATACAGTGCCAAGAGCAGCTAGAGACCCTCTTCCTTAGGAGATTACCAAGCCCAGGGTTGACCACTCCTGAGATAAGCAGAATTATTTTATGAGAAAATATTCACCATTAATTTCCCCATCAGACCTTTCCTGTAATATGCACTTGTTCAGCTGACTGGGGTATTTTTCCACAGACCTCCCTGTTCTCCCTCAAACACATATCTAAAATATAAACTAACCCAGGCACATCAATGCAGCTATTTTTCAAAGTCCATTCTTTAAGTGCCTAACTTCTAGGGCTGGCAAATTTAAGAGGGGGGAGGAAGGAAGGAAGGAAGGAAGGAAGGAAGGAAGGAAGGAAGGAAGGAAGGAAGGAAGGAAGGAAGGGAGGGAGGGAGAGAAAGAGGGGGAGAGAAAGAGGGGGAGAGAGAGAAAGGGGGAGAGAGAGAGAGAGAAAGAAACCTAGTTACATTTTAATTTAATGTAATTTACCCAGTTTAATTTAATGTAATTTACCCAGTTTAAATTTTAATTTAATTTAATGTAAATAACAATTACAATATGTATATCCAAGGCAACATTTGGTATATACTTATACCAAAATTTTTTTTTTTATTTTTTATTTCATTGCACAAAACTAGTTGCCCAGATGGAATCAGAGTCTATAAATCTTCTAATCCAAAAATCATATGCTCTCTTCCAGGCTTAAACATATATTTATGTCCTACTTGCAATCAGCTTCAAAGGTGAGAAGTCTGAACTCACCTGTTTAATTGCTGAAGAATCTGAGCATGATGGAAAAGTTATTCTTGACTCCCATGAGATTACACCTAAAGTAACCAAGACCAGAAGAAACTTCTGGTCTTGCAGAATTCAGAAACCTTACTGGGAACTTTGCAATTGTCATACCCAGGAGGCTGTGTGCACAGGTATGAATCCCAGCGGCTTTGAATAAGGTCATTTCTCTGCATCCTTCCAAACCCCCTGCTTCCCTGCCACAATGAACTCTCCCAGAACAAGCTTGGTGCCCTTATTCACACATAGTAGGCTCAATCCTTATTTGTGGGAAGAATAAAATGTAATATATACTAAAAGCTGTATTTCCAATAGATTAGCTCAAGTTGGATAAAACTGTGAAGAGTCAGAAAAGAGAAAGTTCTGGAGAAAGGCACCACTGCTTCTTTTTGGGGACTGAATCTCCTTGAGGACCAAAGAGAGGGGAAATCTAGTGCCCCGAAACAAACAAACAAAACATTGACAAGGCAAACACAAGCTTTCTCCTCATAATACTGCATGAATGAGCACGCACTAGTCCACCTCAACAGCACAGAGGTGGCCTGGCAGAAGAGAGATACCCACCATGGAGAAGTGAAGAGCTCATGGGCCCATCATTATTTTGTACAATAGGGTTGGGTGTGGCTACAGGGGGCAGCAACCTTTCAGAAGCATGTTGCTGAAACTCCACCCAAGTAGAAAGGCAGCTTTCTTTGTCTGTTTTTAATCCTACAGGGTTTGTTTTAGGATGAGGGTTCCTGAGAGCAAAAGCAGAAAGAGACTTTATTTCTTTATTAGTTATATTTAGTATGTTACAATGCATTTATAGCTCATGGCTCCTACCAACTACAGCTCAACAGACAGTTTTTGAGGTCATGTGGAGAACTGTGGGGAGAGGCAGGAAACTACTAGGGAATTGGTTACAGGAGTATAGGATAGGGAATGGAAGGTTCTAGAGATGTCATCCTTACTTCAGACCACCTTGTCACTAGCCACTGGCAAGGTAAGCTGAACCTGGATGGGGAAGGAACAAACAGAAAAGCAGCCTGAGCTGGGGGGCTAGCCAGGCTGTGGTAACCACACTGGCTCTTGGGTGAGCTGCTCCCCACAGGACAAATACAGACACAGGACCTGCCCTCATGGATTGGAGTCCAGAGGGAAGACAGACATGTCAAAGTCAAATTCACACTGTAAAGCAAAGAACACAGGGTGACCAGTAAGCAAGCTAAGCACATGCACAGGGACTCAGCCTATCAGTGGCAACAACAGAAGAGACAGAGAAATATTTTTGAAAGAATTTTGTATTGGATTTTTCTCTAAAAAAATGGAAAAATAGAGAAAAATCAAAACTTTGTTAAACTTCTTTAGAGTGTACAGTTGAAAGCATAGATCCTGGATCAATCCTGTCTGTATTGGAAGCTCTGCCATTTACTAGCTTTGTGACCTCGGACAAGTTACTTAAATATTCTGGGCCTCAATTTCCTCCTCTATAAAATGGGGATAGCATAGAATATATTACATAATTATTAATTGTTGTAAAAATTAAATGAGTTTTAAGATACATGAAGCACCAGAGCCTGGTATATAACAAGTACTCAATAAGTGTTAGCTATTATTACTATGACATCCATAGTTTAGTATTGTTTTTATTTTAGATTGCATATCAAACAAAGATACCTTAATCCAATCCCAGTTTAAAGTCTCCGAATTCTCAATATGGTCTGATGGTGATGAATGCTATAGCAGAGGCATGCCTGGGACCATAGAGGTAAGATGTCCCTGGAAGGATCTCCTCACTCAGACTGAAGAAGAGTAGTCAGGGGGCCTTCCTGTGGGAACTCTCTAAGCTAGGTTCTGAAGAGTTGTCCAGGTAAGGGGAAGTGGAGTTGTTTGCACATGGCTCAGAAGCCAGAAGTGGGAAAAGACAGACATATGAGGGTAGACAGCAAGAATGGGGTAGTAGAGTCCATGAGAGGCAGCTGCCCCAGCCCAGGCAACAGGCTGTGCCTTGATACCTGGTGGTAGAGTGCTGAGGGAGAGTGGATCCAGCTTGAGGAGAGGGTCCCCTGACTGGGAGAACTGACAGGACTTAGTAATTCTTTGTTTGTGAAGATTAGGTGGAAATTGACTTCTTTCCAACTGTTGGTTTGGAAAACTGCAAAGATGTTGACACCATTTGCTGAAACAGGAAACATAGGAAGAGGAGATGAGTTGGGGGCAGGAAGGGTAAAGGAGGTGGGGAGAATGCTGGAATGAGCCAAGGTCATGACTTCCATTTGGAACCATTTACCTTTGGTATTTCTATAAAACAGCTAAGTGTGAATACTGGTAGGTAATTGGATATACAGAGAAAATAATTAAAAAACTCAATAGCCTTCTCTTATATTATATAGAATTCTTCTGTGGAATAAGTTGTTCCATACAACTTTTACGATTCCCATGAGATAAGAACAAGTATGAATATATATAGCACTTGCTGTGCTAAGCATTTTGCATACATTAACTCATAATCCTTACACTAATCCTAAGAGTTACCTACCATTAGTAACCCATTTTACAGTTAAAGACACTAAGGCTTAGAGCCAAAGTTTAAGGAGTTTTATAACATCACACTGCTGATAAGAAGCACATATCCATGGACTGTTTTCCCTTTTGACAGATGCAGAAATGGAAGGTCAAGTAAGACAAGGGAGGTGTACAAGGATACAGAAACAGGAAGTTGTAGGGCCAGTTCTGGCACCCAAATCTGCTACTTGAGAAGTATGATGCTCTTTGCATCACCACCTCAGGGATTCATGCTGTAGAAGTCTGCTATTTGCACAGGGCTGGAGTGAGAAGATTCTAGACATAGGACCGACTGGTAGCCATGTTCAAACAAGGCCAGAACTGCTTATTTCCCTGTGCAGCCTCATAAGAGGAAGGCACTACCTACCTGTTTGTATTGATGATGATGATGAAGATGACAACAATAGCAATGACAGTGGAAGCTGGACGCAGCTGAGAACAAAGTCCCACTGGTGCTGATACTTTAATTAAGACCCAAAGACCTGCCCTGACCAGTATAGCTCAGTTGGTTGGGCATCATCCCACAAAGCAAAAGGTTGGAATCCTAGTCAAGCCTCACACCCAGGTTGAGGATTCAGTTCTCAGTCGGGACATAAACAAGAGGCAGCCAGTCAGTGTTTTTCTCTTACACTGATGTTTTTCTCCCTTTCTTTCTCCCTCCCTTCCCCTCACTCTAAAAATAAATAAATAAATTTTTTTAAAAAAGAACACCTTCATGACCCTTGGGTTCTTGAAGACAAACTTGGGTCTAAGCATTATCTTTTCTCTCTAGATTATTCAAGCGAAGGGAACTTGGGCAATTGTGTTTGAGCTCATTCATTCAACAAATCATACAGGAACTGAGCAGCTATTGTCCGGCACTGTGCTAGGTACATGGAACACAGCAATGAACAAAACAGTCATACTTCCTGCTCTCGTGAACTTCACAGTCGTAAACACCCCAGCTAGCCATGCCCACTGGTTGGATGGTGAGCAGGCATCCTTACCTGAAAGCTGACCCCAAGAAGCTGGCTTTTGTGGTTGTTGTTGGGTCGCACTGACAGAGGAGACACAAAGAGCCCAGCTCGGGGCTAGGCCTACTGGAGGAGGGCTTGGGAAACTCATCCAGCTTCTCTGGCTTTGATGTAAAATGGGTGGAAGGGCAGAGGAGAAGCCCTAGATCCATGATTTTCAAATTTCTTTTAAGCTACATTATTCACTCTATTCACTAACAAATATTTACTCAGATGTAGACTTTATGCAAATTACGTGAACAGCACAAATGTAGCTCAGGCCTCTGGGAGCTTGAGGTCTAGTGGGAATCTCCTGCCAAACTCTACCATATGAAAGAGATAAAAATGGAGCTAACCCTGAGGTCGTCTGGGACTCTACAAAACACAGTTAAAACACACACATACATAGACTAGCTAGTTCCTCAGGTCTCCTCCTGTGCTAAGATTCTTGGGTTCTTTTCTCCCAAGCTGGGGCAACAGCTCACTCAGCATGCCTATCTCCAGTCCTACATCAACTGAATATTTTCTGTAATTTTGTCCAACAACCCCCACGCACTCAAGCTTGTCAAGGTACTGCTGATTTGCTCCATCGGTCTGTTCTAGGGTAGCCAGCCATTTACATGAGACTCTGAAAAGGTCTAGTTCAAACCAGACAGGGACAGGAAGGCCATATTTTCATCTGGAGACAGAAGGATTTTCACGCATTACTCCCCAAGCACGGAGTGAGTGCTGGAGAGGCTGCAATGGATGTGAGCCAAAGCAAGACAAGGGGCACAGTTGTGAGTTGCTTCTTCCCAGAGAATCCTTTTTTTATTTTTATTTTTAAGAAAGGGAATGAAGAAAGCCCAGCTCCCCTATTCCCGTGCTAGTTTTGCAAAACAAACAAGAGCGTATAATTTTCATTCACTGGTTTTGTCTTCCTCTTCCAAGGAAATCTCTTCGTCCTCCCAGGAAGATCCATTTGAGGGTGACTGCACACTGTGTGTCCACTTGGAGAGCAGGGATTTGACTTTTTTTTCCTTTCTCACACCATTCTGTGCCAGCGTGAGCCTGACCGTTTCCAGATGAAATGCTGCCTTTACCAGAACGAAATGTTTGCGAGGTCTTTAATGAACTGAAAACGTTAATTTGAAAAGTCTCCTCTGTGGAAAGAGTGAGGCTTGGAGAGGGAAGGAAATGACACACAGCCTGTGGACTGGCAGACGGCTGGTTTCTCTCAAGTGTTTTAAAGAGGGGAGTCGGAGAGTGGGCTGCTGTCCGTGGGGATCCCACGTGGACCGTCTGCCGGAGGGCAAGACCCACACAGCCAGTCTGAACTGCCTTCGCACACTTACCTTTGTTTTGCAGTTTCAGACCTCTCCATACACAGCCTTCCCCCTCAGAGAAACAGCGCACAGTCCCCAGTCTCCTTCCCCACCGCCAGAAATTCCAGCAAATGCCCCACTGGCAGAATTTCAAAGGTAATCTCAATGAGAAAGATGTTCATGGTAACAGGAACAATCACCACCAACACTGCCATTTTTTTAATCAGGTGCTCTCCTCCCCCACCCCCTCAGCGCCACCCATGCTGCACACCGAAGGAGAAAACATGAAAGTTACAGACTCTGCTAAGAATGCTGATTATAAGTCATCAGGCAGATATAATTACAGGATTGCTCTCCCTAGACGAGCTGATATTTATTTCAGCAGCTCTGACCCTTCATGAGGATCTTGCTACCACCCCACCCCCACCTCTCAACCCCCACCTCACCCCCAAAAGGGCTTTTCTAACTGAAAGCAAACCCAAGCCAAGTCCTGCTCGCACTCTCAGCCGGGTGCCAGGAAAAGTGTAAATTTTCGTGAGCTCCGGCTATTTTGCCAGAAGTCTGCAGTGTGTCTGGACACGAATGGCTGTTCTCTTTTGTGGGGCCTGGCCTGAGCACTGGGAAGCTCTGAAAGCAGCACATGAAGGGATCGGGTGACCAGAAAAAGGGGCGAAAGCAGCCTGTCTGCCGTATGCGAGGCTCTCCTGGGGTGTTCTGCCTGCACCCAGAGTCAGTCACTTTATTGCCCTTCAGAAAAAAAATGTAATCTTTCCAGACTCAGTATTCCCATCGTGTGCTGACTTTGTTCCCCAGGGCGGTGTCCCAACTCCTCACCAGGACTTCAGCTCTCATAATGGACATTAAACCAGTTAAGTTGAGAGACAGAGACAGAGACAGAGAGAGGACCCATGTGCACGCCTGTGTGAGTCTGCGTGTGTATGTGTACATGTGCGAGAGAACACATGTGTGCTTGCATGTATGGATGTGCATGGGTGAGTGCATATGTGTGCGTGTGTGTGTGTGAGAGAGAGAGAGAGAAGGGGAGAGAGGCTGACTTTAAGCACAGGTTCAGCTAACTAGTTTAACCCTTGTTGCTCCTTTGGCTTTGGCAGAGATAAAAGACATTTTGAGGCTATTTGAAAAAAGGATTTTAGACAAAGTAGAAAACAAAGATCACCAAGCAAGGAGGGGGCATCATTAACCAGTCTTCGGAGAGGGTCACTCTTACTGTCAGGGTGCGTAGGCTTCTACATTCAGAAGCCCCCACAGCCCCGTGGGTGAATCCTCCCCTCCAGGATGAAGGGTCCATCCCCACAGTATCACACCTGGGAGAGCCTTGTTGCACAGTGAAAGCCTGAGGTCTGTCTCTAAATTCCCCAGTTTTTGTGCCATCCCTATTAAAGGGGTCCATAAACTTTAATGTGGAAGATGCAATTATTTGGGGGCCAGGTGTGACTTAACAAGCTTAAAAGCCTCTGAACAAAAGCAAAGCCAAAGGGAAGGGCATGTTTTCCAAGGGATTAAAAGCAGTGATATTCCCTGCCCACCCATCCTGCCCCCATCCTGCCCTGAGAGAGCAAGGGAAGGATGCACATCAAAGAGCTCCAGACTCCACTCACCTGACAAGGCAGCAAAGTGCTCTTGCTGCTGAGTTTCCAGCAAACTGGCCATGGCAAGGATGGGCAAGGAGGAGCTGGAGTGAGCAAAACGAGGGGACGAGAAACCCATAAAGGAACACAGGTTTGCCTCAGATTACACAATAGACACATTTCAAGATAGTGAAGTATAAATCATTTTAATAAATGGGTTCACTGTCAGTGTACCAGCTATTGTTCCTAGAGGGGGAACCTTTGTAATTTGAAAAAGAAAAAGTAGCTGCTATTTATCTTTCAGGCCAATTTGGGTTGCTAGGTATGATATGGAATTTTTATAAAGAACATCACAATAAAAGGTTTTTCTGAATTGTTAAAAATATGACACTACAGCCAGAAATGTAGCTGCAAGGGAGATGAACTGACATAGACTATAGGGAAGAGGAGGAAGAGGGAAAAAGACAGAGGAAAAAGGAGAGCAAATGAGAGACAACACCCCCATGGGTTCGAGGAAGCCCATTCAGTGAATTGAGGTGTCCAGGCCCCATCTGAAAAGGGCCAGAGATGAGCAGATAGGGTGTGGAGAGATGAGGGGCCAGGCTGGAGAACCAAACAGAAGAGTGGGTGTTTTTGCACAGACAGCAAGGAGGAGGAAAGGAAGTGAGGCCAGGTAAAATGCATGCAGACTAGGGGTCCTGGGGAAGTCAGAGACCCCAGCCAAGTGTTTGAAGTATCTCTGGGCTGGGCAGGAAATGGTACACCTGAAAAAGGAGGCAGAAATCAGGGATTAGAGATGCAGGGGTCCCCCTTGTTTTCTAGCAAAGAAGACTCCAAATTAAATGTGGCTTTGCTACCTGGGAATCTCATGAATGAGAGGTCCACATGCCATTCATACATCCACAGCACCCTTCTGTATGGAAAAAAGTTAAATCCATTTCCAGCAGCAAAACATAACTGAGTCCTCTCAGCCTCAGGAAGAGTAATTCCATAGACAGAAGATGGAAAAGGAGAAGTTAGCAAAGAGATGCAGGAATTGACAGCAGAACAGGGCAACTTTCAAGTCTTAATTCCTGTTGAAATAAAGTTAATTTCAAAGTTGTGGAGTTTTTAAATTTTGTACGTGTTTTGCTGAATTTGTGTGTTTAAGAGGGAAGTTCAGAGACTGGTACTTTTTTTCAGGTTATTTTTAAGAAATCTGCCTCAGTAATTTCAGTATTCTTGTTTATACCTGTAGTCCATGCAGATTGTAAGGGCTTCCTTGGTACCTGGCACCCAAGAAGCTCCTCAGGTATGCAAGACCCAGCCTGGCCCCACAGGAGATTATGATCTGGTTGCACAACAGGTGAGAAGATCAGGCCACAGGAAGAACCAGCACTTTTTCTTAAGGGCCAAACAGACATTGTACCAAGAACTTTCCCTACCATATCTGAAATAATTCTCACTCAAACCCACGGAGATAGATATCACTCCCTCCAGCTTACTAAAGAGGAAACTGAGGCCTGGGAGGTTAAATCCTTTGTCCAAAGTCCCACAGCTAGTTAAGTGTCTGAGGCTGAATTTGAAGGCACCTGACTGAGTACCCAGTGACACAGCCCACACTGCACGGACTGCAGACAGTCACAGGAGAGCAGCCGCAGGGTGCTTTCACAAGTCACCACAGCACAGTGACCTGACACAGCTGGACACGTAGGCTGGACTCCTACCTGATAGATCAGGGTCTCTATGAGGTGCTGGGCAGTCGCACGTGCAACGTTTGAAAGAAAAACCACCCTTTACAAGGCATGGAAAGGAAATCCATTTTCTATCTTTAGGTCATTTCGTGCCTCCACAGCCATCTGCAGAGATAGAACTTTGTTTCATTAAACATGATATTTTTGTCAGCTTTCTTATGCTTTTTTGTTTTGTTTTCTCTTGCTTTCAATTAAAGACGTTTTTTTTTCACCCTCCCAGAAATTCTTTGGGGATTTGAAACTCACTCCAAGGAAGGAAAAAAAAAAAGGAAACCCATCTTACAGTATTAGTCACCGAGACGGGTGTGAAGACAATGGGCTATAAACTGAAATCGGCTCCCTCTCTAACAGCAAAGGACAATCTCTAACAAACTACTTTGAACAGTTTTAAGAACTAGAAATCATGCTGGTAAATGGTTTTGCCTTTCTTAAAATGCAATACTTTTTTAAAAGCCTCCAAATTAACTCTCAGTGGTTACAACCAAATGAAGAACACAGGCCAGGACTTCAAGCCAAAACTAGGATGCTCCACTCCAGAAAAATACTCAGGTATGGAAAACTAAAACCGTGAGCTGGAAATAAAATCAAAGTCACACAAGAGCAAATCTGATGAGCCCGGAAGTCTTGCCTTCCACCAGCAAATAAAACCAGAGCAGCATAGGCTAGTGGGGTGGGGAGTCAGGGCAGGGAGCCAGGCTGCATGGGGCTGGGCAGAGCGATTCTTACTTTAAAATCAAAGAAATGGGCATGTGTAGGGTATCTTCCCTGCATGTGTGACTGTCACTCTGGAGAGTCATGATGAAATAATATCTCTCTTATCACAGCCTTTGATCTCGCAACCTCCCCCCCTTCCCACGCTATTAAGATACCCCATGTCTCAGCAATTCAACTTTGCATGCCCAAATCCCTTTTTTCTTCTTTGCACCTGCCCACACATCATGGCTCTGCTTTGCTTTATGCCTTGTCCATCTTGCAATGTTTTCATTAGATGGGAGCCATCCCCATAGCAGAGGCCTCCTGCCACCCCCACGTGGGGAACTGAAGCCAGCAACCCTCCTCCATGGGGCTGCAGAGGGGTCACGGGAGCAGGAGGGCTCCCAAGGGCTCCAGGCCTCCCTGAGAGAGGAGGCACTGACCCAAAGGAAGAGAAAGGTCACACTTGCTTAGGAAAGTCCTTCAGATTCTCTGGGACTCTGTCTCTGACATTGCTGGGCAACGCTGTTGTCAGGAGCTCACTGAGGAGTTGGGCTCAAGAAGAGCCTGCCTACCTGGATCTTGTCTTTAGCGACTGTTTCCACTGGATTCACATCACTGCCCCTCTCCCCCAGCCTTCTCGGTCCCTTCGAAGGTGTCTGAATGGAGAATCTATGATGCGGGGCCCTGGCCTGGAAATTGCCTGGCAATCCCCTCCTTTTGATCTGTTCTCTAAGGAAAAGAGAGCAAGATTCTGGAATCAGGCACCCAAGTCCACTTCAACCGCACTGGGGTTCCTTAACCTCCTTGAGGTTCAGTTTCCTCATCTCCAAAATGAAAATCATAGTATCTTCCTCATGTGTCTTCTGGGGCAATTACATTTAATCATATGTGTGACATGCCTATGTAAGCAGGTGTGGAGCACATAACAGGCACTGAACCACAATGGTTCCAGCTCCAGTTGCCCACACTAAGTCTATATTTCCTTACAATAATAATTACAACTGTTTATTGAGTCTTTACTAGTTGTTAAGTTCTGTCCTGAGTACTTTACATAGATAATCTATTGCATCCTCAAAAATAAAATCCTACAAAGTACCATCCTGATTCCTCTTTTATAAGCCAGGGAACTAAGGCTCAGTGCCTGAGGTCATGCCTCTTCGTAAGCCACGGGGGTAGGATTTGAACCCAGATCTTCCCTGCACATCCACTGCTTCCTATATCCTCACAATCTTCATGAAAACTTCTGCCTGACTTGCCAGCTATGGTCTTTCTAAAAAGTTTCTCTCTTAACATTTCCTATTGATTTATTTATAAACAAGTCCCAGCTTGCTTGTGATAAGAAGTATAAATTATTTTCCCTATTCCATGGTCCAAGGCTGAGTACCTCATGGAGCACGAGCAAAGCAGAGATCTCAATAGAAAATGAACCGCCCTTTATTTTAGCCCGAGAATAAACACAATTTCTTCCTCTTCCTTGGAACAAGAATCTTGGGTCCTCATCCTAAAGCAGCATTCACCCAAGCTACATGCTTTACAAAACTCAGCTTTCATTTGCCTATCCCAAGACACAATAAAAATTTTAAATCTTTATTATTTGTGAATTCAGCCTCCTGCATTCACCCAACACTTTGTTCTCCAAGCCCCAGCTCCACTCCGTGTAGGCAGCCTTCCCCTGTCGTTCAGCCCAAGGCCCAGTCCCCATGCCCTGACGTGTCACAGAGCTCAAACTGGTCAGCAGACACCATCTGGCACTTCCTTAGAGGATTTCTACATGTTTCACAGGTAGATATTTTGTCCACCTAAGATTATAAATTCCTCAAAGGCTAGGCTCTTGTCTTCTGTTGTCTGTGAAATGCTTGAAGCACTTAGCACTCTCCTAGGCATCAAGTAAATGCCTAATAGAATGTCCACAGATGTAATTGCCCCCAAAAGTGTTAAAAACATCAGTTGTCCCACAAGCCACAAGCGTGCCTCTGGGGTGTTGTTGTTGTTGTTGTTGCTGTTGTTGTCATTGTTGTTGTTTCGGGGGGAGGAATCACTACTACCCGCCCTATCCCAATGCCCAAGCCAAACCAAAATGATGTGTGGTCAGGCAGGGACCCAAATAGAGGTAAATAATCCCATCTCCATGACCCAGGTGACCTTTCACCTCTTTTTTATGGAAAGGATCCAGCCAGTCCCTCTTCCCACTGAATTCTCCATTTACAAGGAGGCACAGCCTCAATCCTTCCTTATTCTGATAATAGTACCCCCTCATGCCAACTCTTTGCATCTTCTCTCCTCCCAATACAACCAAGGCTTCTGATGAGGGCTAAGTACCTCATCCTTCTGTTTACAATGATTGGCCCAGGGACAACCACGGGGATGAACATCTCATGTCTCTGGTCACAATGATTGGTCAGTGAGGAGCAAGTGACCTAAAATAGGCCAATAGGGTCCTTTCCCAAGATTTTTCTAACTGAAACTAGTAGAGAAGAACCTCCACCCTCTCTGATTACAAGGAGTTGCCTGTCTTCTTTTAGAAGAGAGAAACGATCTGTGGTTAGACCAAATGAAGACAGAACCCAGAGAGTATTGACAGAGTTCAAGCCCTGGCTCCAGTGATCCCTAAGGCAGCCAACCTGCTGCACTGCCTGTGAGTCCAGATCTCCCTTTAGTTTCAGTTAGGTGTCTATCACTCATATCCAGAGTGTCTACCATACATAACTTCCCAGGAGTTGTATAAATTAGCGCCAGGAACGAGGGTGGATTAGGCCGTCCTGCAGATGAAGGCGAGTGGGGGGCAAGAATTGAGCCATGGAATCCTCATGAGCAGAACCTCTGCTGGTCCACAGATGGACACAAGAAGGGTGATGGAAGGAAGCATTCCTTAGCCCACTGTGGCCTGGGTCATGGCCCACAGATCAAGGGGCTAATGACTAAACCCCTGGAAGAAATGTCTCTCCCTTCTGTGATGGCCACAGGTGCTGATGGGCAAAGACACTCATCAGCCTCCTGACTGCACCTCTTAGGGAGGAGCCTGCTCTCCCTGGTCTATGAAGACAGGCAGCACTGCCAGCTTCCTCAGCAGAGTCTGATCTTCCACATCAAAATTACAGCAAGACAAAAGCCTGTTATTACCAAGCTAGTAGGAAAAGCTGAGTGGGAAGTCAAAGTTTGTAACCCAGAGTTTCTCTGAGCCCGTTTCCTCTTTGGTTCCACGATAGAGAAACGCCTGGCTGCCTCCTTTCAGGCCTGTGCAAGGCTGGAATAAGAAAAAATAACTAACTACAACTTTTTTAGTAGTCACTATGTTCTGAAACTGTACATGAATTATCTCGTTAAGTCCTCACAGCATGGCCTGGAGCACACAAGAAAACTCTGCTTGGATTTTAAAAGAGATATCTTACCAATAGACACAAAGTAACTTGCAGAACTCGAGTGCAAACCACATCTGTACTATCTATATTATCAGCCTCTGTGCTTCAAACATGACGCCAGTCCTCCACTTGGAGGTAATATTGCCAGATTTGGGGGTGGGGGGAAGGATACCCAACTACATTTGAATTTCATATCAACAACAATAGTTTAGTCTAAGTATGTCCTGTGCAATATCTTGGGTACACATATATTAAAAGGTTGTTTGCTGTTTATCTGAAATTTAAACATAACTAGGTGTTTTGTACTTTATCCTGGTTTTATACCTTCCACCCCGAGATCAACTTTATGGATGCACTTTGAAAATTGTGGCGTGCTCCCCAAAGTCAAACTCCTCTGTTACTAGTCCCAACCCTGGGTCTCAGTGGTGACTGGCACTATCCTGGGACCCCAGATGCCACAGACATAAGATCCAGATAGCACCCATCCCTAGCAGCTTTCCATGGCCCTTGTGCAGATCAGAAAAGCTCTAAGCACTAAAAATTCCTAAATAAATTTCATTGAGATTCAGAGAAGATGATATTAACCTATGCCAGTTCAGAGTTAGACTCTGGGAAATTTTACTGTAGAGAGTGGGCCTGTGGTTGAAGAGACTGTCACAGAAAAGTGTAGGAGCAGGAGACAATTTCTACTTACGGGCACCTCGGGCTCATCAGGTGCTGTGCTGGCTACATCCCCAGGGATGGTCTTGTACACTGCCCCCAGCACCTTGTCCAGGAATCATGGGTGCCGTGTGGCTTCTGCAAGTAGCTAGAAACCACCAGGGAGCTCCCAGCCTGCTGTCCGTGGTGCCAGGTGCACTGGCTTCTCACTGGATGAATAATTAAAATTGCCAAATTGCCTACATCAGGATAAGAAGCGCTGCTCTCACCTTCCTCATCTATGTGCCTTAAGACTGATCAAGACGGTCACGCTTCGGGGGCAGGTAGAGAGCCAACTGTACCTAAAACATGACCTCCATCAGAACACGTGTTCACGGCCAGAATAATAGCAGAAAATGGCTTCATTATTTCTCTTTTGTGGACGGAGGGGGAAGGACAGTGTCCGAGTTCCCTTTCCTTAATAAAGTTCTGTGGTTCTACCAGCACAGTCGGCTACCGCCTCTTGGACCACTTTCACTTCCCAGACTTTCACTTCCATCCCACCAGTGGCCGCCCTGCCCTGGGTGACTAATGCCCTGCTTTCGTCTCATTGCGAATCTCTGACCTCTTCTCATTTTTCCCCATCGTTCCAACAGATAATAGTAATCAACTTTCTCTCACTGTAGGAGAGTCCTTCAGAGAGAATGTAATCCCCTCTATAAATAAGCAGTGGAAAAAAAGAATTCAACAAGGGTTTTCCAGGTTCTAAGAAAAACAGAGCAGACTGTAACAAGTTCAAGTAGGCCACACTACTTCTGACTTCCCACACCACTTTTCCCAACTCTGCCTCTGGTGCACTGGAAGTGCCATTCCTAAGCGCTTTTAATGGTATTGACACCACCTAAGAATGGTTTCTACTCTTCTTTTCTCAACAAGTTATTCTTCCTTGTCATGATTCTCCACCTGGCCTTGCCCAGGTCTTGGCTACAGTGACCTTGACTCTCCTCTCATTTCGCGTGTGCAGTGGAACTCTCCGTAAGGAAGGCTGAAGTCTCGGGGCCAGGAGAATGCCCATATCAGATATTGTTTGTGTTGGAGTCAGCTTTTGTACCATTTAGTTTCATGATCCAGGAAACATAATTTGGCACCTTGGACAACTGAATCCATAAATTAGCAAAGAGGATCCTACTGGACTTGCACGTCCTGCTTCTATCATCCTTTCATGTTTGGGATGCATTGTTAATTGTTTTTCTAATAAACAGTGTGTCTTCTTCCAATCCCAAAGTCCTCAGTGATTCATAAGAGAGGCTCAATATAACCATTTTTTTTAAACTTGCTTTTTCAAGGTCTTCATTTTACCCCACTAACTTGTGGTTAAAATTATCATCTTTGTTGTTTCTGTATTATCTGTTTGGGGTTTGTTGTTATTGTTCATTTGCTGCATTTTGTTACTATCCTTAAGAGACTCTAGGCAATGGACATGTGTGTCATATGTGTAGCACCGCGCTCATGTACACGTCATACACTGTGCTTGTGCTGCACACACATCAGTTTTTCCCGACTACCGGTCTGTTTTCAGTTATAACCCCCAAGCATAGGGTGCTAACATTTATTTGTGAACCATGTCCTTCCTACATGGGACCACAGGATGATTCTCAGAGAGTCGGTGGTGACTGACAAGGAAAGACATTTTGGGGAGCAGGGTTTGAAAGGGGAAGTCACTGTGAGGCAAGAGCGGTCACCCATTTGGAAGGAGCATGGACAAGACTGGATGGGCTTCAGTCCAAAAGAAACCCCCCCTCAGAACTACGGAATTTTTAAGTGGGGTTCCTCTGTGAAAATGGTGGAGGGGAATTGGTTGAATGTATCTCATTTTGAGAACAATTTTATTGACCCTATTAGGAGCGCACAATGAAGGAAAAAGTAATGGGAGATTTGGGAAGTAAAGCAGACAGGCAGGATGGAATGTTCTAGGTGACAAAGAGGAAGCGTTAGAGGCATAAAGCTAAGAATGAGGTCATATATCAGAGTTCGGAACCAGAGTCACATCCTGTGTAGTGCTCCACCTCAGTCACTGGTGCATCTGACACGGTTACCGGGGGGGCGAACTCTGACTGAAGGCTGACCATGTGTCGGCACTCTGCTCTGCAGCACAGATGGCCTTAACTTTTAACTCTCGCCAGAACTCTATGGGGTGGCTATTCTTTGTCGTTCCCATTGTACAGATGTGGAAACCAAGGCTTAGAACTATTCTTTATCATTTCCATTTTAGATATGAAAATCAAAGTTCCCACAGTTTGAGAGTCAGGACTCCAGTTCATCCCGCTCCAGAGTCTATTGGGGTAACTACCACTGTCTTCCTCTCAGAGGGTCATGTTTTCAGCCTGTGTGTGGGTCAGGAGTTTGAGCTCCGCCCGCCAGGCTGCTCACTAAGAGACGCATCAGTCAGCACTGCTATAGTAGGTCAAACTTTGGCTCCCCATCTTTTGTGGAGTATAAAGATGATTAATTGCTTACACAGAAATTGATCTAACCACTGTTTTGAGAAAAATGCAGGATTTCCATATCTTTAGAAAGACTTCTAGAAGAAATTTGAATTAGGAAACAAAGTAATTGAATTTTTCTGTCTTTCTTGGCATTTTTAGCTACTGATTAATGTCGAGTCCTGGGTGTTGGAAAGACTGAGGGGGATCAATAATAATATTAACCCTTATGGAAAGGTTTGCTGTGAGAAGGGATTGCAGCTCAGGTCAGGGTCTTTGAAGGAAAACCATCAAAGGTTATTTAGTTCACAGATGCCATCTCCATTGGCAGGGTGTGGGGGCAAAGCAAACTCTACTGCTGCTGTCACCTTTAACATTTCCACAGAACCCTAGCTGTCTCCTGGTCTGAGGGAGATAGGAATCCCCCCTTCTGTAACATGTTGAGATTGGGAGGGGAGAAGAAAGAGTAGGGCCGGCAGCCACAGCCAGGCAACAATATCGGGTATAAATGGCGCCCTCCCCTGTCACCCTCCCAGCAGGCAGATCATCAGCCCCCCAGCTCTGTCCTATTGAGAACACCCCTTGTCTCTCAGGACACAGTCGGTCATGAGGATTAACCCCTCCCACACCCTCACCCCCAACCCTGGCATCCTCCCTCCTTCCAGCAGAGCTTTGGGCAGACATGACTGACAAGAGTACCACAGGCAATGATGTCACAAAGAGAGGGGGCAGTGTGCCCTCCTAGACCATCTTTCACTCCAGTGGACTCGCCTTCACAGACAAATTGATTTGCAAAGGTTCAGGCTGCCAGCCCGGCCTGCTTTGCATACAGAACGCTCCCTGGTGACACAATAAAAAGTGGCCAGGCTAACAGAGGAGCACAGCGGGGTCTGGCCGGTTCAAAGTCCAAACTCCACACCCCCTCACCTCAGTCTGGTTTGAAAGGTCACTGTGTGTCTGGGAAAATAGTCGCAGGATACAATCCTTTATTAAAGGTCACTATTTTTCAACAGCACTTAACACATACACACAAATTGAGACTGGAAAGGGGGAAGAAAACGGGGGGCTGCATCGTATTGTATATTGTACTTGCAAGATTTATGTCTTGTGGTCACCAGCAATAAACACACACTGCTTCAGTATTAAAGTTCACATTAATCCACTGCTTCTCTGTCCCTTGGAAATCAGCCTCTTCTTTGCCAGGCAGACAAGGGCAACTGAGGCTTTTGTTCATCCCTTTTGTCCCTTCCCCATCTTTTCCTTCCCTTATTGCAAGTTTTTCTAGTTTTGTTTTGTTTTTTGAATTATGGTGGGCACTGTTGTTGTTGATACGTGGCCACGGAACTCTGCTGAGGGCCGGTCCCTCTCCTGCGCGGTGTGTAACGTGTGCTCAGCACTCAGAACCAAGACCTTGCTGCACACTCACCACACCCAAGACTTGAAGTGTGCATCTGTGAGTCTGTGTGTGCCACAGATGGAGAAACCAAAGTCAGGTTCTTTTCTGTGCTGCTTGTGAAAATCCAGCAGAGCCCCGTAGCCAAGCCAGTAGCCATAAAGCCATCAAGGAGACTGCCCAGCCTGCCTACCCACCGCGCTGTATATTTTATTTGAGTAAATACTTCTAATACGAGCAAAAATAGCCACTGCGCTTGCCTCCAGTGACAGCCAGTCCCTGTTTGGTTCCCAAAGAATGTTAACAATAGCAATCCCTGCATTAATAACAAAAGAGATTACCAGAGAGGTCAGCCCAAGCTATTAGATTAATTTAGGCAAGAATTGCAGAAGAAAAATATTTGGGGGAAGTTCTATGAATTTCAAATAGCCAGCCAAATATATAATGGTAAGGATTCCACTCTGTTCTGTAGCACATTTTTGCAAAGCTTTCGCCAGTGATAGATTTCTGAACTATCAAAAGTACATTATTTTTTTCCGATTAAAACAGCTGTGAAAATATACGACTGTAACCGTGAAAAATCCAGGGCTTATTGTAATACTTTAAGCAAAACAAGGAGAAAAGATTTTTAAATACAGACTTGCCAAAAGTGAAATATCTAACACAGGAAGAACTAATTCTGCGTGTGCTTCCAATATTTTGGCATAAATACTTTAATCCTCTTGTCCATCCCGTTGGCACCTCATCCACAGCTGACTTGCTAAGGGCGAGTTCCTTGGTCATGTCATCAGCACCAATCAGCACAGTTATTACTGTGCCTTCATTAAAACAGCAAGATCACAAACCGGCAGAAGTGAGAAGAGGTAGGGAGGAAGCTGGCTCCTCACTACAAAGGTATCCAGAAAGGCGAAACAACCTAAAGGAGAAACGAAAAAATATGGCAGAAGTGAAACTGTCTGAGGAGGAGGGAGGAGAAAGGAGAGGGAGGAGGGGGTAGGAGGAAGAAGGAGAAGAAACATGAGAAGAAGGCTTCTGGAGGTGGGGCTGAAGTCTGGCTATTCTGTTTTCATGTATCTGTTTATAATAAAAATAAAAAGGAATCACAAAGTCTAAGTTCAAGTTGCTTATCATGTTCATCCAGTTATGCCGTCACATGGCACATGAATGAAATCCATACACACATTCATACCACACATGGCTTATCTTCTCAAAAATAAATTTTGGGGGAGGAAGAGGTCAACTTCCCTTGCTTGCACCCCTGATTTGGGCTTGGCTGGTAATGACCTCACTGCAGACCTAGACTCTTCATTCCTTAACCTACTGCCTTGAAATGGGCGACTTCATGAATAAAGTCACTGTGTGATTCAAAATCATGGGATGGGGGCCGTGCATAACCAACACAAGATGTTTTTAAGGAAAACCACCCAAAATTCAGCCCCCCAACACTGAAGACAGCATAAAGATTGAAAAAAGCAAAAAAGAGAAAAGAAGCCCTCTTTCCTCTCCCCTGGGCTGCACGTGGAAATTCGGGGTTTCCTGGTGCTACCCTGATCTCCACCACTCCCATTCAGACAGTTCTGGGGTCAGGGCTCCAGGGTCAAACAGTGAGGTTGCCAAGTGCTACCATTCCCAATGGGGAACCCCTGCCTCCAAGAAATGGCCACAAAGACCACAGCCCCTCAAAGTGGTTAGGGGAGGACTCTCTTCCCACCATAAACATAAGCACACCATTCTAGAGTCCCCGGAGTGTTCAAAGACAGCGCACTAATACATAAGATGTCAGGGCTCAGCCAAGCCATTGCATCAGTCTCCAAAATTAGGTTTTTAGGGCAGCTATGGATAAGAAGTTTGGGGATCCCCCAGCCAGGATGGTCCCTCTCCCCCCTCCTCTAAATTCTCTCTCTTCCTCCCAGCCTTTACCCCTGCACTCTCCCCAACCAGGCGGTTAATTCCAGGCTCCAAGAGGGACTCTGAAAAGAACCACATTCACTGTAGTGACACCCAGTGCTAAAGGAGAGAGGAACAAGCAGAGGCTCTTCTGTTGCCAGATGTGGCCAGAAGCCAGTGAGTGTCCTCTGGCGAGGAGGAGTGTGCCCTGGTCCCTGGGCAACGGGGCACTCCGGCTTGCTCAGGCTGAGCACAGTCCAAGGATTTAAAGATGCCCTGCATGCCAGAAGGGCTCCAAGCGCCTTTTGCACAGCACCGTGCCAGCCTACAAGCCCTGTCCTCTTACTCCACATCCTGGTTCAGCCTCCCATCCAGTACCACACCACCGAACCCATTACTGCATCTTTTACCACTCTCCCCATTCTATCCCAAGACACCTATGGTAAGGTACCTGCAGGCACTGCCCATCCAAGTACTTTGCAGGGAAATGTCCCCTCTCATTTACTGTAAGATGTGTTTGGACTTTTCCAGGCACAACAAGCCCTGGAGATTGTCCTTTTGAGTGGAGAGAGTCAGGCTAATGCAAAGGCCTTCCCTGACACAGTGGGCCTTCAAGGCTGAAAAACTAGCATCACTTTTCTCTAAGGCTCCAGGGTTCAGGGCATTTTAGTTTTTCCTATTTTTGTAGGTTGCAAAGAGAAGTGTCCTTGGTCTCTTCTTGGCCTTGCATTATTTAAACCTATCATAATTACACGGTGGTGTGTGCATGTTTGTGTGTGTTTGTGCAAATCACACTGGGGGAAATACTGATGCCATCATCCTCTGGTCACAGGGAGGTCTCAGTTGCTCACAAACTCCAAAGACAAGCAGTTTGTGTCAATGCGTCTAGACTGTCAGCTCCGTGAGAACAGGGATTTTTGTCTCTCTTGTCTCCTGCTCAGTCCCAGCACCTAGCATAGCACTGGCTCACCAGTCCGCGCTCAATAAATATTGTTTGAAAATTTCCACATGCCACAGAATGCAAGTGCATGACTCAATGCTTTCTGGCATTTCTTTTCTTTTTCACCACTTAGAAGAAAAATTACCTGAGTAGGAGATCAACAAGCTCCTTTTCGTCCATTGGGCCTTTCCTTCAAGGGGAAGACAAGGCAAGTGAATACATGTATCTGTGTATGTGCACATGTGTTGGGGGCACTTAGTACTCTATGTGTTTTTCTTTTCCCTTATGTCTAGTTCAATCCCTCCACTTCTTTGCTGCCTGGGTCATGCACCTGAGCTCTGTTACAGGAGTAATTACAATGGTTTTGACAGCCTTATGAGTATGGTTCAGAAAGGAGCTGTCACAGAAATTAGCAAGTTTTGCCAACAGCTCAGCTCAGAGGTGGAGGGAGCCCAGGCTGGGATAGGAAGAGTTAATCGAGATGAGTGGGGTGTTATGCAAAGCACCAAATCCCTAAACTCCTGCAAAGATCTTTGATGGCCGTGATCAATAGATTCTCAGACCACACTGACATAACCTTGTCATGCCTCAGCAAGGGTACTGTGGCTAAAAAGGCGTGGGGAGGTACAGAGGTAGGAGGAGGTGGTGGGGAGAGAGAAGAGTGGAGGAGATAAAGATATCACAGACCTTCCCCTCTCCTGCCCCCCAGCACCCCTCCTTTCCACACCCACCCGCTCTTCAACAGGCATCACACAGCAAGTGACTGGTAATGGTTCTTTGGCCTTGTATAGCTTTTAAAATCCTTCAGCTGAAGCATCTCAGCTCCAATCGCCAGCAAAGCTTGAGCACCCTTGAGACCCTGGTGCAGATAATCATCATCCACTCAGTGACAAGAAGCTGAGCGCCGCTTCGGTACCAAGGAGACCGAATGTGGCAGGGCACCGAGGTGCCATCTTAGACGCATGCAAGCAGCCACAGCAGCAGCATGTGGGGATATGTCTGTGTGTGTGAGTTCTTCTTCTCCCTTTTCTTCTTCTTCTTCTTCATCTTCTTCTTCATCTTCTCCCCCTTTCCTTGCCCCCTTCCCAGAGAACCCTTTCCCGAGAGGGATGCTGTTAACACAGCTGCTCTTAGCAGGCTTCCTGTTACCCAGCACCTGCTGGACCAAATTGAATCCTGTAGTCAATACTGTTGGAAAGGAAAATGACATTAATTTGTGTAAAAGTGTAATCAAAAGGTGGTTGGGTGATTTTTCTTGCTTTCAGAGAAATGCAGGTTTGAGTTTATGATTATATAAAAAAGAGCTAGCTGATCAGCAGCTTCCTGCCTTCCTCCCAGCACCTCCCAGCGCTCTTTCTGCCATGTGACAGCATTACAGCTAATGGTGTTGCATTATGTATACAATACGCTGTGGATGGTACAGCTGGCTGGGATGGTCCTGCAGACCGGGGTGCTGATGGGTATTTACATGCCAGCTGAAAGGTGGAAGAGAGAACATTAAGAAATAAAAGAAGAGCCATCTCTAACACACACAGAACTCAACCCCCCGGCATCTTGGAACAGTGGGTAAATTTCCAGATTGCAAGGGCCCCTGCGTTTATATTCCCTTTCCACCTTAGGCCTTGGGTTCACATTTTCCATTCACAGAGCTCCCTGGCAAATTGAAGATGGTCTAAACAAGGAATGCCACATCCCTTGCACACATTAAAAATAGCTCTCCAAACAGCCTGAGATATTTTCATTCCATTGTCAACTTTCCATCTCTCACCTTAACGAGGCACAGTCCTCAGAGAGGGACAGCTCCGGGAAATTGTCCTTTGCAGGCATGACTCTAAGGCCAAGTTACCAGGCCTGAACCCTGTCTCCAGAAGCAGATCAAGGGAGGTGCAGGGAGAGGCAGGCAAGGGAGATGCAGGCACTGAAGGTTTGCGAAAGGGAAGACGCTGTTCCGTTTCGACTCCATGAGGACAGAGGTGGGCACTGCATGTGCAGCTTTGCTGTCCCCCAGGGGCAAATGAATGTTAGGCGCTGACCACTATGCGAGGAGAGGTCACAGTAATGAAGCTGGGGGGCCTGGGAGAATGGGAAAGGAAACCATCTTTGTCCTGAGAGTATGGAAAGTTTGTCAGGAGCCAAAGCAAAGGATTTTAGGATCCCAGAGAGCCTGACAAAAAAAAGCTACATCTTTAAACAGTTATGGCAGGACTGACCTTATGCTGGCGGCTGAGGAGGCGGAAGCCCGTATGTGGAACTCCAGAGTCCGCAAGAGCAGTCTCGGCCTCTCTACCCCCTCATCTACCCCCCACCTACACACACAAGGAAAGCCGTCTTATGCGTTGCCCAAAATTTTGATTCGCACAGTTGATTTGTTCATTCAATAAAATGTATTGATCATCTACTATAGGCCAAGCATTGTGTTAGGTCCTGGGGATACAACAGTGAATGGAACTGACACAATTATCTGTCCCTGTGGAACGCATGTTCTATCCTTCCATGAAGGATGAAGCCTTTCGCCAGAGAATGGGAGCTGCAGCCAGCTAACTGAGATGTGACTGAGACCTGTGTTTTCCACAGAATTCTTAGTGGGAGGAGGGAAGAAGCACAGGACACTCAGCTGAGAGGGAATGAGGAAATGAGGGGCTGGGCAAGGAGGGAGAGGACAGTATGAAGCTGAAGGCACTGAAGCAAGACTCACCTGCTTTGCAATTTTTCTGAGGATTCCCTCTGGCAATGAAGAGGTGATCATGCAAGTATCTCTGGAGTTAAATGTTACGGTTCTGAGTTACTATTATATTTATATGAGTCAAGAAGCTCAGCTCAGCTGCCTGTAAGTCTGCATGCTAGGGCTAGGTCTAAAGGCAAAACTCCAGAGCTCTGCAATATTCAAACCACTAGAGAAACTTGTCCCTGACCTCCAGACCAGCGGGCCCCTCCTTCCTCCCCCAGGTTGTCCACAAATCTCTGAAATACCGAGGAGCCCAACTTTGGCAACCTACTCACTGAAAAAGATCCATCAATGTGTAAATAATAACTCCCTAAATTTCTGGTGTGCTGTTTAAACTTATTGAAAAACTTGACCTTCATCCTCAACCATTGCAGTATCCAGAAAGCCACAGATTCCACTTAAGCCACATGTCATGCTTCACCCTGGTGTTCAGATTCACAGAGTCCTCAGTCATAGAAAAGCCTGCTTTATGTCTGAATCATCCTGGAGCTTTTGTCCAGTGACCTTCCTGCCCCGTGCTATTTCTAGGCCTCACATGAAGGTGGCGTCCCTTTGCAGGGCCCTGATTCTTTCGGCGCTCTACCTGCATTATGACATATAATGGGCACTCACTGCTCTCTGGAAAGGTCTTTTCCTCAGTACCTTGAATCAACCCCAATCTCCTTCTCTGACAAAAAGAAAAAAAAACTTTAAAATTACTTTGTAGGAATCAAATAGCATCCCCCCAAATAAATAAGCCCCTCTGCACACTGTGTGTGTGTGCGTGTGCGTGCATACATGGACACACACACTCACTCGGGCATGTGCAACCATCCCAAAACTGTTGGCCTGAAAACCTGGCTCTCCCACAGATGCCCCTTCGACATCGCTGCATGAAAGGAGGTCAGGTCTCGGTCTGCAGCCTGAGCTCTGTCTGTGGTCTGCCCAGGGTCGTTAAAATAAAAGATCATCCAAAGAGCTGAAAGAACCCACGTCACTCAGCGTGCACAACACCCAGGGGCGCTGGAACAAAGTTGAAAATACAACCCGGTGGGTGGGTGACGGCGGTGTGGGATATGAGATGGTGGCTGGCCCAGGGTGCTGGAGGGCGCGCTGATCTATTGGGCACAGTTTAGTTACGCAGAGAAATGAGCTGAAGAGAAAGACCCAAATACACAGAGAGAGAAAGAGAGACAGGGAAAGAGATCTCGCGTGAGACCTAGGGATGGAGGAAACAGAATGAGTGACAACGGGACAAAGGCAGGGAAGACAAAGGAGGTGCCTTCTTTTCCTCGGCGCTCCCAGAGATGAGAAATGAAATCAAAATGAATAAATCGCCATCCTTGTTGGTAATAGTGGAAGCTTTTAATTTCCTTGAGGGGTGGGAAAGCAAATGATATCTTCCCTTTATACAATTTTCAAATAGTCTGCAGGGAGCAGGGGACGGAGGGATGCAGATCAGACGAAGAGCAACGGGAGGAAGAAGAGAACGGTGGAAGCGCTCTGAACCGCCGGCCAAGCGCTGTGAACCGCCGGCGAGGGCGGTGTGGCCATCCAATGGTTGTGGTTCCATGACTCCGAGGTCTCCTTCCGAATATTTTTTTCTTTTCTCCCCTGAACTTGCTCCCTTAGGCCCTGCTTTATGGAACCTCAGACAATAGAGACCTCTACACAGACACAACCATCCAGGCAGCTTCAGCCCGAGGCAGGACACCAGGACACCCAGGGCAAAGGTTTTACCCCAAGAAAAATTTCTCATGGGGTCGGATCACATTGCCTGGGCAGATGGACTTTCTTTTCCCTCCTGATATTGTTTTCTCTCCTCAAGTGACTGACTTTCCCAGCCAAGTCCCGTGCAATCCTGTGCAAAAGGAGTGACGTTTGCCTCCTCTGGATTTGGGGGTAGGTACTTCCTGGTCTCCTGCCACGACCCATCGAGGCCATGATCATTTTTAAGCTGTCACTTCTCCAAGTCTCATCCTGGTGGCCTGGACAATGCAGCTAGAGCTGGACTGCACCAGATCCCACCTCCTACCCCTCCGCACTCCTCACCCCATGCCCCCTCTGGGATCCCAGCATCTCTCAAAACTTTCAGGTTATTTGTGGGCCAATGGGAAGGCATTTGTTAGTTGCAAATGTTCAAATTAACACTTGTTCCCGTCTCTTGAACCTGCAGGGAAAACCAAGTGTGACTACTAATTACAGCTTTGGGGGGTAAAAATAAATGGGAACGTGGCAAGTCAGGGCCTTGATGCAAAAGAAAAATGTCTTCATATGGTTGCAGCATTTGATACTTGAGGGCCGAGAGCTGGAGAGAGGACCCTGGGGCAGGAAGCAGCCTTACCCCACTCCCTCAGGGAGAGGCACAGTGTCTTCAGATACACCCTGGGCATCAGAGACCCAGGGCTGCCTCGCTCATCTCTGCCAGTTTTTTGATAGTGGCAGAGTTGAAGAGGAAGTTGTCCAAGGGGTCAGTGGAAGGTCAGTGAAACGTACAAGGGCACCAACCACCATGGCTGCAGAACACAGCTGGTCCTTTTTTACCCTCCAAGCCCCAAATTCCCTCCACTGTACCAGACCTAGCAGAATATTCCAGACTTGCTGCCACCACCTATGAAGAGTTTTCTGACTACTCCAGCACCCTTGCAATCTCTTCATTTTCTTAAAGTACTTTTTCCACTGCTCTTTTGTCGATGTGACTTCTTTGTAGAGTTGACTAAAGTCCAGTTATAGTGCTCAGCCCTAATAAGATTTTCAGTCTGGGAAATATTAATACTATCTTTACTCTTGGGAAATTCTCAGCTATTACACCCTCAAATATTGCTTCTGCATCTTTTCTATTTTCTCCTCGTGGGACCCTTATATGCTGGAGATTTTTGGTCTATCCTCCAGATCTCTTAACTTTCTTTCCATGCTCTCCATCCCATTATCTCTTCTGCCTCATTTTGGGACACTTCCTTCACTGTCTTCCACTTTCCTAACTCATTTGTTATTGTGGGCAATATGCCTTTTGGTCTATTGTGTGGTGTAAAACACACCTGCAAATACTTTGATAGTCCTTCCTCCATGAGGGGGGCATCTAACTCCTCTCCCTTTGAGTTAGGGCTAGTTTTAATGACTCTCATCTAATGAACAGAATATGGTGAAAGTAACAAGTGTGTAACTTTCAAGATTTGGTCACAAAAAGCACTGTGGTTTCCTTCTTCCTTGTTCTATAATCACTTTCTCTGGGGGATGCCAGCTGCCAAGTTATGAGGACACATCAAGATGCACTTTGGAGAGGCTCACGAGAGGAGGAGCAGATGTCACCTGCCACCCTCCCTAGGAGGGAGTCACCTTAGAAGCACGTCCTCCAGCCCAGTCGTGCCTTCAGATGACAGCAGCTCTGGCTGACAGCTCCACAACAACAGAAAGAGACCCTAAACTGAAATCAGCCAGCTAAGCCGTTCCTGAGTTCCTAACACAAAGAAACTGTAAGATAATAAATGCTTATTGTTCTAAACTACTAATATTTTGCAGGATTTGCTAACTAATACACCCATAGACTCCATTTTACTTTGTATTCCAGTAGCTATTCATTCATTTCTGACATTTCTAATTTTTTGTAAACACTTGTTTTTTATCATTGCCTTCTGTTCATATTTCATTGCTTCTAGGCCCCCCTTATCTTTGAAAACATTTAAATTATTTATTTTCAAGCTTTTTTTTTATTGTTCTAATATCTCTTTTCCTTGAATGTTGGTTCATCCATTTGCTGAATTTGTTATTTGTCTTCCATGATGTTTGATTTCCTGGGTGCTCTGTAATTTTTGTGTGTGTGAAATTATCTTTTATGAAAATTTTCTCCTATAAGTACCCAGAAAACCCAGGGCAGTCTTAAGGAGACCTTGATACTCAGTTCAAGCTTCTTATATCAGAGTAATCTGGCTCCTGGCCCTGGCCTTAAGCACACGCAGCACGGTACCCAGATCCTGGGTGGAGCTTCTCAGCAACTTAGCCACAAGCCCGGGCAGGAAGGCAGGGCTGTGCTGCTGATGCTCCAGCATTTAATGGGGAGAGCATGTTTCCAGGCCTTAGCTTCGTATAAGCTACACATCACTTCAACCCCCGGCCTTCAGAGTAATGGAGTCCCAGCCTGAGTACATTGATTAGCCACTTCTATTCCTAGGACCCACAAGCCTAACAGCTAAGGCCTCCACATTTCAGTGTGGCCCATGTGTTAAATTATTCTATGGAAACCAGTCCACGTATAACTGCTAGAAATTTCCTGTCTTGATTTAAGCATAACTCTGTGCTTGTTAAATGTGTGTCCCCACTAAGGGAAAGGGGAACCTTCAGCCTGTGGCCAATGTATTCTCCATGTACCAGAAATCTTATTTGCTAACTTTCCACATTTATTTTTCCTCTCTCCCCAATCACACCATAAGCTTCTAAAAGTCAGAGACAGGATCATGCCCTTTTTATTTCTCCTCATTGGGGGAGCAGAATGCCTTCAACATGGGAGCTGCTCTATAAATATCTGATTGACTGACAGGTGAGGAGACGATGTGATGAAGTAGTCTGGGAGAAAAAGGAAATAAAACTTCTCCCATATTTCATCAGGATTTCTAATCAGACGCACTCTGCAGAATATATATATATATATGCACACAATACACACACAGAGATGCAAAATTCTGTGTTCAATTTCAGAGAAATAAGTAAATTTAAAAATTAATCCTAAAATATAAAAATGTTTCTTCTTTCTGTCCCTTAATAAAATTTATTTTGGTGTTGTGAGTTACTTTTTTTTCTTGCCACTTACCAAGATGTTTTTTTTTTAAGCAAACTGATTACTTTTTCTTTCTTTCTATTTTGTTTTTTGAAAGAAGGGAAAGGAGGGAGAAAGAGATGGAGAAAAACATTGATGTGTGAGAAAAACATTGATCAGTCGCCTCTCACATGTCCCCAACCAGGGATCTGGCCCATAACCCAGGTATGTACCCTGAGAGGGAATTAAAATGGCAACCTTTGGGTTTGTGGGACAATGCCCAACCCACTGGGCACACCATTCAGGGCCAAAGACCTGTTTTTTAATCACTGGAAATAATCCTGTCCAGTGTCCTCTGTTGACAGTCATGGAAATTGAGACCCGAGGCCTATGTGACTTGCCCAAGCAAACCATGGTCTGATCTCTGGCTGGGTGCAACTCTAGAACCAGATGTTCTCCACTAGACTGCTTCTCCTCATAAATTTGGGTCTAGGTATACTCTTACTAGCAGCACCACAGAAGAAATAGAATTAACTCTAATCCTGTCAATAAATGACACTAAGCTTTTACCAATATGGAACCCATACTTCACCTTGCTTTACAAATACCACCTTGTTCCTGGACTTTTGCTGTGGGTCAGTAAAATCAACTGGTACATCTAAACATGGAAACTTTAACCTCAGCCTCCTTAGCCAACTGAGTGTACACTATGCTCCCATCTGTCAATCAAGATCATTTCAGCCAACAATTATTCATGCCTGGTGTTTACCAGGCACTGCTCTCAACAAAGAAAATACAGAAACAACCAAAGTTGCCCAGGGCTCATTAGTTAATAGAACCATAGACATGTGGACACATAACTATGATAAAATGTCTATGGTGAATTAGGGGTATCAAAGTGGAAGACCGTTCTAATGAAGAAAATTATAAATAATTTGGAAAAATGGGACTTCCAGCCAAGATGGAAGTGTAGGTAGATATGCTTCACTTCCTCACACAACCAAAAGAAGGACAACGACCAAAATAAAAATAAAAACAACCAAAACTCATGGAAAACTGAACTATATGGAAGTCCAACAACCAAAGAGTTAAAGAAGAAACATTCATCCAGACTGGCAGAAGGGGCAGAGATGGAGCAGCCATGGTGGAGAGGATGTGCATCAAAGTGGCAGCTGGCAGATTGGGCAGACAAGGAGGTGACTGGGGGACTGGATGGTCCCATATTCACCTGTGGATAAACTGGGATGAACAACTGGAGAGCAAGACAGATCATGCAACCCAGAGTTCCAGCACGGGGAAATAAAGCCTCAAAACCTCTGGTTATAAAAATCTGTAGGGTTGCAGCATGGGAGAAACTTATTGTCCCACAGGAGAGTCCATTAGAGGGACCCATGGGGCCCCAGAATGTACACAGACCCACCCACACAGGAATCCACACCAGAAGAGCACAATTCATCTGTGGGTAGTGGGGAAAGTGACTGAAAGCAGTCAAGACTAGAGTGAAGGCTATGCAAAGTAAAATAAAGAAAAGTATACAGGGAACCAACAGTGAAGGAAAGGAAACTGGGACACAAATCAATGATTTGAAACAGAAGGAAGAAATAAACATTCAACCAGAAAAGAATGAAGAAACAAGAATTTAAAAACATGATTAGAGGCTTAGGAACCTCTGGGACAACTTTAAATGTTCCAATATCCAATTCATAGGGGTGCCAGAAGAAAAAGAGGAAGAGCAAGACATAGAAAACTTATTTGAACACATAATGAAGGAAAATTTCCCCAATCTGGTAAAACCAATGAACTTGCAAGTCCATGAAGCTAAGAGAGTCCCAAAGCAGTTGGACACAAAGGGGAACACACCAAGACACATCATAATTAAATTACCCAAGATTAAATATTAGGAAGGAATCTTTTTTTTTTAAGATTTATTTATTTATTTTTAGAGAGGGAAGGGAGGGGGAGAGAGAGAGAGACAGAGAGAGAGAAACATCAGTGTGTGGTTGCTGGGGGACATGGCCTGCAACCTAGGCATGTGCCCTAACTGGGAATCGAACCTGCGATGCCTGGTTCGCAGCCCGTGCTCAATCCACTGAGCTACACCAGCCAGGGCTTAGGAGGGAATCTTAAAAGCAGCAAGAAGAAAGGAGACAGTTACCTACAAAAGAGTTCTCATAAGGCTATAAGCTGATTTCTCAAAAGAAATTTTGCAGGTAAGAAGGGGCTGGAAAGAAGTATTCAAAGTCATGAAAGGCAAGGATCTAAACCCAAGATTACTCTACCCAGCAAAGCTATCATTTAGAATGGAAGGGCAGATAAAGTGCTTCCCAGATAAGGTCAAGTTAAAGAGGTTCATCATCACCAAGCCTTTATTATATGGAATGTTAAAGGGACTTATCTAAGAAAAAGAAGATCAAAACTTTGAATGGTAAAATGACAAGAAACTCACAACTATCAACAACTGAACCTAAAAACAAAAACAAAAACAAACTAAGCAAACAACTAGAACAGGAGCAGAATCACAGAAATGGAGATCACATGGAGGGTTATCAGCAGGGATGCGGAGAGGGGAGAATGGGAGAAAAGGTACAGAAAATAAGAAACATAATTAGTAGGTACAGGGGGAGGTTAAGAATAGTATAGGAAATGGAGAAACCAAAGCACTTATATGTACAACCCATCAGCATGAACTAAAATGGGGGATGCTGGAGGGAAAGGGGGTACAGGATGGAGGTGGATAAAGGGGAAGAAAAATGGGACAACTGTAATAGCATAATCAATAAAATATACTTAAAATATTTTTAATAAAGAAAAATGGAAATTGTTTAAAGCACATTCTCTGTTCATACTCTATGTTCATGGTAAAACAGATCTAGAAATTATTAACAAAAGTGATAACCCTCCCAAAAAAATACACTCAGCTCTTTGAAATTTTTTAAATTTACTCATAAACAATTTTGGTTAAAGAGGGGGAAATAGTACAGTTCAGAAATATACAGAAAATTACATACACGAGCTTCTGAGATGCTCTCAAATCTATAGCTTCCCCCTCATCCACCACTATCTCGAATCTGCTCTCTCAAATCTATAGCCAGAGGGCAACTATATGACCTGAAATATTTTCATCAGTAATTTTTGAAGAGGATAAAAAGAACTATAATTTCAAATCAAATTATCTTTAAAAGGTAAAAAGTAATAATTTTAAAAAGTAAAACAAATTTATGTATTTTTAAAAGTTGTACTTATAAATATATCTAAAAGAATAAAATATAAATATTCAAAATTAGGAGAAAAAAATATATAATCCACTGACATGAAATACTTTTACTTATAAAAGAATTTCATGTACCACACTACAACAAAAAAATATTTTCTGCAAAATAGATAATTTCCTAAGAATATGCAGATTACCAGAATTGTATCCCAAAAAAGTAGAAAATTTGAACAAACAAATGCTGTGGAAGAAATTGGAAAAGTCTGCCAAGGGATTAGATCCAGATGGTTTTATGGGTAAATTCTTTCAAACTTTCAAGAAATCAACTATTCTATTGCCGTGTAAAATGTTCCAGACCATATAATTTTTTTGAAAGCTCCCTTGTTTAATTTGTGAAGTTAGCATAATGCCTATACAAAAATCTGACAAAGACTAAAACAGCACAATAAACAGTCTAAAAAAACTTTGGCCCATCTCATATTAGTGTAAGTAAAAGATCAAAATAAATCAAGGGCAGGTTAACTATGCTCATTATTCCCATGGTAGTTATTTTTTTTAAGACAGTTAGCCAACACAGTAAGACAAGAAGAAATAAGAAACACCAACATTGAAAAGGAAACCAAATTAACATTATTTACATAACTGATAGTCACCAACCCCAAAAATTCAAGGTAATACACTACTGAAACTACCCAGTAAACTAGATAATTACAAATAAATATATACAAAAAAATAATGTCTTCTTAAAATAGCAGCAATAACTACCCAGTATATATAATGCATAAAGGATTTCATTTTCAATAGCAACAAAAATACAAAGATCTTGGAATAAATTTAACCAGAAATGTGCAGGACCCTTATAAAGAAAATGACATGCTTTACAAAGATCCATAAAGAGTACTTGAGAATAGAAGAAGTACACATATTTATTGTCTGAAAGGTAAGATTTAATATTGCAAAACTCTACATTCTTCCCAAGTTAATGAACTTTTCTTCAAATTAAAAATAGGAGCTTTACGAATCTGAGAAAAATGGTTTTGAATTTCAAAAATTGTTTTGAAAAATGGAGAATAATAAAAAGAAGTTGAACTTCAGCTGCCAAAACAAATTATAAACCTAGTAAATAAAATAATGCAGAACAGAAAGCACTAAAACACGCTCAAGCAGATAAGAATTTATCTGGGCTAGGAAAAGTGTGACATTTCAAATGTACAGGAAGAGATGAAATTTTTAAGAAGTGGTTCTATGACAACTGAGTAACTATTTGAAATAAAATGTAAAATTCAACCCTTACCTCATATGCATGCCAAAATGTCAAATGGATTTTACAAATCAAGTGTTCAAAAAATAATAAAAAAACAAAAATGTAGATGAATACTGATCTCATGGTTAGTATACAAAACTCTTCTATGAATAAAATTAGGAAGGAGGGGGCCTGGCTGGTATGGCTCATTTGGTTGGAGCATTGTTCCATAACCAAAAGGTTGTGGGTTTGATTCCCAGTCAGGGCACATACCTAGGCTGCAAGTTCAATCCCTGCTCCAGGCGCGAATGATTCTGGGCCAGACGCATAGGGAAAGCAACCAATCGGTGCTTCTCTCTCACATCAGTGTTGCTCTCCCTTCCTCTCTCCCTTCCTTTCTCTCTAAAAACAATGAAAAAGTGTGTTCAAGTGAGGATAAAAAAAACTAGGAAGGAAGGAAATACTAGTATATTTAATGACAGGTAAGTTACTTCTAGAAATAAAAGACATTAACAAACACTGAAAGCAAATATTAACTTGATAGAAATGTTTGTAACATGTAACAGATAAGGAACTAAGATTCTTACAATAAGCTCTTTTATATCTATACGAAAAATTAAATATTGTTAAAAATGAGCAAATAACGTGAACAAGCAATTCAAAAAATGAAACACAAATAACATAGAAGTGTATAAAAGGGTTAGCTTCACTAAAACCAAAGAAATTCGAGGTAAAACAATGTACCACATTTCATTTAATTTCAAAAATTAAAATATCCAAGGCTGGTGAGGATATAGGGTAATTTTTTATATATATTCTGTTGGCAGAGCTGTAAATTAATAGACTTCTGAGGAGCAGTTTAGTAACATGTATCAAATAACCACTCAAATATTCACGACTTCCACCCAGGATTTCCACCTCTCAGATTTTACCCTAAGAAAATGATCAAAGCTGCTTACAGAGATATGCATATAAGAATATTCTTTGCTGTTTAACTTCATTAGAGAAGAGTTTGAAATCTCTAAAATACATTTAATCAGGGCTCTAATTAAATAACTTACAGAATATCCAAATGCAAACTCATTAAAATTTACCTGTAGATTATCTAATGACACAAGAAAATGTCCAGGCAACATTGCTAAAGAAAATGTTACAAAACAGTATGTGAAAAATAACCTTAACCGTGTTTTAATTTTTTAATGATGAAATTTGTTAGATAATGTGGGTCTTGTTCACTCTCATCCTGCTAGAATGTTCTCTTCCTTGGCTGCAGATTAGAATAGTCTGGAACATTTTTACAAAATGCTCCTGCCTGGGCCCCAACTACCATCCCCCAAATTAAAACAGACCTCTGTGGGTGGGTCGCTGTTGTAGCTGTTTTTTAAATTTATCCGAGTGATTCTAATATGCAGTCAGTGTCAAAGACACTGTTGCTGTGTAGAGCAGTGGTGCTCAGAACTGGGCAATTTCACCCCAGGGGACGTTTGGCAATATCTGGAGACATTTTTGGTTGTCATCTGAACTTGGAGTGAGGAACACTACCAATGTCTTGTGGGTGAGGTCCAGGTTTTCTGGACTGAATTTGTCCCTCCAAAATCTGTATGTTGAAGTCCCAAACCCCAGTGCCTCAGAATGTAATAGTAATTGGAAGTAAGGTCATCAAGACGTGACTAAGTTAAAACGAGGACTTTAGGGTCGGGGCTAAATCCAATATAACCAATGTCCTTCTGAGAAGAAGAGAGGCACCAGGATGTGTGTGCACTGAGAAAAGGCCATGGGAGGACATGGGGAAGAGGTGGCCGCCTGAGAGCCAGGGGGAGAGGCCTCAGGAGAGACAAACCCTGATGCACCTTGATGTTGGACTTCTACCTGCCAGAACTGTGAGAAAATAAATTTCTGTTGTGTAAGCACCAACCCCCACCCCCAAACATCTGTGGCATTTTGTTACAGTGGCCCTGCCAAACAGGGATGTCGCTAAATACTGTCAAGGCTCAGGATATTTCCCACAACAAAGAGTTATTTGGCCCAAAATGTCAACAGTGCCAAGGCTGAGAAACTTTGCTCTGGAATTTAGCTTGTTGCTATGTGTAGATAATCAATAAATATTTTCTCAACTAGGTGAATGAGACATTTAGTAGGTAAAAATCAGCAGGAGTTGGTCACCTATTGAATGTGCACACAGGAGGAGAGGGAAGAGTCAAGAATGATGACCAGATTTCTGGTTGGGCTGGCAGGTGAGTGGGGAAAGCAGGATTCAGCAGGGTGAACAGGTTGGAGAGGGAGTTAGGTGGAAGACGAGGGGGGCACTTGATGAAGGTATCAGTGGTCAATCAGAAACAGTTCTCTGGAAATACCAACAAGACTATTGCTGGTGTGTAAGGAGAGACTCGGCAGTTACATGGAGATAAGACTGTCCCAGAGGAGAACTTAGAATCAGCGAGGTACCAACCATGGTACCTTGGAGATCCCCAATATTTAAAGAGCAGGCACATCAAATGAAGGAAGAAGAAAAACCCTGATTGAGAAGCTTCCAAGGGCAGCCAAGGAAGCTGTGATGATTACTCACTCTAGACCAGGCTAGTCTATAGTAGCCAATTATTCCACCAAACCCTTATCTAGGTGTTGTGGTGGCATTCTGTAGATGTGGGTAACATCTACAATCAGTTGACTTTAAGGAAAGGATAATAGTGAGTGGGCCTCATCCAGTCAGTTGCAAGGCCTTAAAAGCAAAACTGAGGAAGTCCTGCCACCAGCAGCATCAGCTCCTGCCTCAGTTTCCAGCCGGCCAGCCGGCCCAACAGGTTTCAGACTTGCCAGTGCCCACAATTATATCAGTTTCCCCTTCTGTTCCTTTAAAGACCCCTGACTGGTACACAAGCTGAGGAGGGATGAGGAGAAGTCAGTCAACTGCTCCATTCGGCCCCCTTACACACTGGCTGTGGCTTAGAGTAGTGGGGAAAAAAAAGAGAGAGGTTACTCCACACCCATGGCAAGAACTCAGGAGAGGAAAAAAGAGAAGAGAAAGGGAGCACAGGAAGATTTCAAAAATGTGTGCCTGCCTGTGGAAATGAGGAGGCGACAAAATAGAGGAACAGGGACAGATCAAGTCGAGACACAGGTGCCTGGGCTGTCCCACCAGAACCCTGCCACCATGTGCTGAGTGCTCCTCACACCTGAGTGCTGCTTCTATCTGTTTATTTTACAGAAGGGACAACTGGCCCTGAGAGACACTAAGTAATTACACTAGCTGCTCCCCTAGTGTGCAGGGGAGCCCAGATCCAAACACAGGTGCCTGCTTCCATGCTCCTGCTTCACCAGCTTGACCGAAACATCAGGAGTGGAGCAGTGGGGTTCTAACACTGACTCTACCTCGATGGGCTACAGGGCATCCACCGGCAGGGGCTGAGGGCTGGGAGTTGTCTGCCATGACAGAATGAATGGCCCAGGTTCTGGGCTCCCACACCTGGTGTGGATCTCAAGTCTACCATTTACTGGTTGGGTGGCTTCAGGCACGTTTCCTACTTGCCCATGATTCAGCCTTCCCATCTTTAAAACAGATAAATTATCCTTACCTTCAAAAGACTGGATTTTCTGAGTCAGCATACATAAGGCACATAGCAAGTGCTCAAGAAACGGGAGTTCCAGTGCCTTCCCAATCTTTCTCTGGTCTTCAGTTTTACTACCCACCCTGCCTCTTACAGGATGGCTGGGCTGGGCCAATGAGATGATACACGCAAAAATCCTTAATAAATTCAGGGTATCATTCTTATGGGAGGCCAGGATGCAAATACTGCACTTGATACAAAATTCAGCCACCAGTTGTACAGCCCTAGATAAGTCAAGTAGACAGCCTGTGCTCAGCTTCCCCTTCTGGAATGTGTCTAGCAATAACTGTCCCACCTTCCTTTATACATAGGCTTCTGAGGACAAATGAGCACAATTTGTAATTATTGTCAATTGAATTTCAGGCCATATGGTTTTGTTGGACTTCTAAACAGCCAGATGACATCCCCAGGCCCCTGCACAATACACACATGTCCCACATCCTATAATGAAAGATCATCCCTCTCACATAAGCTCCTTTGTCTCCCCAAGGACACACTAGCTCTAACTTCATAGAATTTTCTTTTGTTCTTTCAACTCCTGACTCACCGCACATCTCATGCCTTGCTCTCCCTGTCATCTTCTCTCCCAGAGTTGACATATGGCTGAACTGATATCCTTCCTCTGTTTCCTTTCTTGTTACTACATGTCCAGTAGTATTGCATAAAAGTGCTCAATGGGAAGGGTCAAGCTCAGTTTCAAGCCTGAGGTCTGGGATTACATCAAATCCGTAACGTTTATCTGCCCTCGCCATCAGCCCAATACTTCCCAATTTAGGTCTCACTCACATCAAGAGAAGACTGAATCATCTGGGGTCCGGCGTGCCCTGCTCTCGCCTCTGTTTCTCTTATTTAATTCTACCGGTACAGCTCCCAAACCCATTCATTCAGGCCTGTGCGATAGTCGCAGATAGCACGGCTATTCCAAGGCAGGCAGTATTTCTACCTAAAGTGGCTGCAGGGCTGTTGTCAGAGTGAACAGACCACCGCAGTCGGGCTGGGAGGGGAAGGCCCACACAAAGGGCTTTCTGTTTCAACCGAAAAAAGAAGTCAAGTTGAGCCCCAGTTCCAAAGCACCTCACTTTCCACATGCCGTAAAGGGTACAGGGGGAGCATTATTATTATGTGACGGAACTCCCCCACAACACCACACACAGCCCTAACTGGGGAGGATATTGGCTCGTCCGAACACTAGCATTTTTGTGGGATTTCACCTTAGGAGTCATCTTCTGCCAGCAGATGTGGTGCGCCTCTCTGTCCTCTTCTGTGCATAAATTCATTTTACTGCCATTAAATTTACAATGAATCATTGGGTGCATCCCCAGTGGCTATGGCAGTGCCTGACACCCAGGAGGCACTTTATAAATACTGGTGTCATAAATAAAAAATGAATGATGCACAGATAAAAAGTTCCAGTGGAGGTTAGAAGGGAAAAGAGAGTTTGGGGTTTGGTTTTTGTTTGGTTTGGTTTGGTATTTAAATGAAAGAGGAGAAGACAGAACCGTTCATTTGGGTTCCAAATTAGAAGGCAACAAAGCCCAGGAAAAAGTAAGTCATTTGTTTGACCATTTGAGGGTATAGCGGTCAGCCAGCAGGTATCTGCTAGGGACAGCGCCAGGCACAGCTCTAGAAATCTTTCGGGTCCACAAAGTTTCATCCATCAGACTCAGGGACGTCTCTCCTGCAGCCTCTGCTCCCCACTTCTGCCTTCTTTTGCTCGTCCTGAATGCACATACCTGAATGAGGTTACTTAACCCTGACAGCTATCTCTGGGGAGCAGTTAGAGCCTTTAAAACCTTAACTCAGCTTCACCAGAAGTTCTCATTAAAGTTACTTAAAATGTTCCCAGGGCCTAAAACATTCAGGTTTTAAGGAAACAATTGACTGCATTTTTCCACGCCAAATCAGCCCGTTGTTTAACATGGTGAGAGCTACCACTGAGGTTACTGAAGGAGAAAACAGGGTCATATGTTGCCAGAGAACAGAAACTTAGCAGGGAAATTAAAACCAAGACTAGCTCAGGGACCAAACTACTCAGGGTTATGTCTTTAGGAATCAGGCTTTGGAGGGGTCCTGCAGAGATCAAACTGAAACTGGCCTCTGAGATTTCCCAAGCACCCCCATTCTGCATCCCTTCTCATAAAGTAGTCAGACTGGAGCTGCTGGAAAGATGCAGCCAGGACGGGAAGGCTTCATGGAGGAGGAAGCTCATGGCCTGCCTTGAAGGATGGCAAGCTGAGCAGGGGGACCAGCAGAAGACAGGTATGGTGGTGTGAACAGGGCGGTGAGAGACAACAGGGTCCAGCAGAGGCTGGAAGCTTGTTTTGAAGCAGGAGATGAAGTTCTTTCTGACCATGCCCCACCCTGCCAAGAGAATGTCACCCTTCGTGGGAAAGTGCTCTGCAGAACATCAAAGTCATCTGCGCCTGAGTTGTGTGGGTAGTGCACACTGAGTCATCTCGGAGTTCTGACTTGTGCGTCAAAGTGTAAGATAGGGGTTCCAATTTATTCAAAATTTATTCAAAACGCTATCTGATCAGATTAGAAAAATGGAAATGGATGTCATCTCCTTCAAAGCTGAAGTTTATTAACCCAGGATGGGAAGAGACCTTCTAAGTGGGCAGGGAATGATGAACACATCTGTTTGGTGTCCAGCTCAGGACAAATGGAAAACATCCCTGGGTTCCTCTAAGCATTTATGGGCTTCTGTTTACCAGAACTTTCTAAAAAAAATCACTTCTGAGCTGTGAGTTTATGCAGGCATCAGTATAACTCAGTAATTAAGTCCCCACACAAACCAAACTCAGACGATTTTTTTTTTTTTTTTTTTGCTTTCCTTGTCATTTCCCATGAAGGCATTGTTCTCTTTGCAGGGTGAGGTACTATCAGAAAGACCAAGCCCAGATAAGCTTGCCTGGGCTCCTTCCATTCCCTGTGGCTGTTTGCATGCCTGTGAGGACCCCCATACCCAGCATGCCGCTCTGCCACGCCTCATTGGACCTTGTGGTCCTGGGTGCCAGGGCATTGTTCCTTCCAGAGGCCAAGAAGTAATCCAGCCTTTTGTTCTAAGATTTCAAAAAAGAACTTCTGTAGACCTTGCCTGCGGGCAACACTGGTAATATCTTTACCAATCCTTTCAGTATTTGGGGAAACTCCCATGATATCAGTCCTGCCTTCTCATTGCAGTCACAGCTCAAATTCCTAGCTTCTTTTGCAACTAAGAAGCAGAGCTGTGACCTAGCTCTGTCATTATACACATCCACTTACAATTTTGTCCTGGAAATAAGTAAATGAGCAACATGACGAACCAGGCTCTGACAAAGGAATCCCTTTGGTTGGCCCTCACAGCAGCAAAGGCATCAGGCCTTGAGGGACCAGATCCAGCTCCAGACATAGATGTGGGCCTCATGCTAGAGGCAGCAGTGCATGCTGGAGAGAGGATGTGTTACTGGCCTTGAGTTTCAGCAGCTTCAATGGTGGTTTCATCTTCAGACCACTTCTACAGGGTGGTTGGAGCATTTTTCCTGGAAGCTCAACCTTGAACCTTCTTCTCCCCCAGTACCCAATGATTCTGAAGGGAACCCAATATTATTTAATAATTCCATTTCATCTTGAAGTAGTCAGAGTAGTTTCTGTTGCTTGCAGTGAAAAATGCTGACAATGGGCACTTTGCAAGCAGAGGAGTCAGGAGCCTAGGGGCACAGAGACCTTGGACACTTGTCTATGTTCTAGGGGCTCTCTCCTCTGCTGCTCTTTAGTGACAGGGTAGGGGGAGGGGTCATCTCTTCCTGGGATAGTGGGAAATCATTCTTTCAATGCAAGACAATCTCCTAAGTTATGAGCAATCCTTTCTTTGAATCAATGATGCCGGTACTTATAAGTTCCTTTGACACCCACCTAATGCTACACGAAAGCTTCGGAACATGACCTCAGCCAGAGTTAAGCTTCCATGATCTCCCTTTGCCCCACCTTCCCTGGCCCTGGCTCCCCACTTTCCGGAAATCTAGTTACCTCCTCTCTCAAAACCTTCTCTCCTACTAACCTTAGTCAAACTTGCAATCAACTCCTTTAAGGGATAATAACTAAAAATAGCTTAGAAGGTGATCCTTTGCCAGAAGTACTTTGATGAAACAGGAATCAAAGCTTTGGTGAAATTCCAAGTCAATAAAGGAAATTCCTGTTTGATTCACCTCGATTTTTATTTTTTTAGTTGTTTGTTTGTTTTTGGCAGTGAGGACTTCCTAGGGTGACTACAAAGCCGTCATATAGGAAGGAAGTACTCTAACATTTACTGAGCAGTACTGCGTACTTTCCAACATTGTTACACTTACCCCTCGCCCTCATTGCTTCCGACACACCAACCACTGAGCTGATCCTCCAACATACCAGGCACACTCCAGCCTCAGGCCTTCACATCTTCCAGCCCCTCTGCTTAAAGCGCCTCTTTGCCCAAATACCTGCATGGCTCATTCTCTTATTTACTTACCTTCAGGTCTATGTTCAAATATTCTTAAAGACACTTTCCCTGACCACCTGCCACTAACCCTTTACCTGGTATTTTCATTCTCCCTTTTTGCTTTACCAGCTCTCCATGTGACTAATCACCATACGATATACATATTTATTAATTCACTGTCCAGTCCTCTTGCCCACCACACCCCCCCCCATCACAAAATGTTCTATAAGGGCAGGGATTTTGTCTCTGTTCCCAGCATCTAGAGCAGTCATCGGCATGCATATTATCAGTGCTCAATAAAATCTGTTGAATGAGTTAAATTCATACCAAATGATATAAATACTACTCTCACTTTCAGGAAAAGAGTGATACTGAGAAAAATTAAGTAAATCATTCAAGATATCCCAGTTAATCTGTAGTGAAGCTGCCACCCAAACCTGAATTTATGCAACAACAAAGACCAAGCTTGCTCACCCCTGCCACTCTAGGCAAGTTAATCACAGAGAGTATTAGAGCCAATTCCCTTACTGCCTCAGTCACCTTCCAGGTGATAATATGTATATTGCTTAAGGTAACATAAACCTGAATTCTAGGTCTAGGTGGTTCACCATTGATAAACCTTCAAGTGGATTAACACAATCAAGGAGGCTGATACACGTGTTTTTGGTGGCAATGTTCTCCTTCAAGTGGTGAGTCAGGGACCCAGGCACTTTCTAACTTTGGGACCCACCATCTTTGACATGTCGTTTACAAATTGCCTTGGGATCAACTTCTGCATCAGTCAGCCTGAAGTGGAAAAGAACATGGAGATCACATTTGTGTGTATGTGTGTGTGAAGGGTAAGGGGTGTTACTTCTGCTCACACTACATTGACTAGCATTCAGTCATATAACCCAATTGCAAAGGAGTGTGAGAAATATACTGTGGCTGTGAACCTAGGAAGAAGAGAAAAGAGACATGGTGATCAATTACCGGCCTTAAGAAGATCCAGATGTCATCTCTAGTAGTAACTCAGGTTTTGGAGTGCCCCAACCCTTGAGTGGGAAGACATCATGAAATGTGGTAAAACACCTAGACCTAGAATTCAGGCAGTCTTAGGTTCAAATCCCAGGCCCATCACCTATTACTTGCTTGGCCTTAATCAAGTTTCTTACCTCCCTAAGTCTTAAATTTCTCAACTTTAAAATAAGGACAGTAATAATATCTATTTCTCAGGTTGGAGAGAGGAAAATCTGAGATAATGCCAGTTGAATATGTAGCATTGTCCTGACATATGACTGTTATTAGGGAGAAGATATTCTGAAGAGGGGTCCCCACCTTCTTCTCCTGGTTCTCTTTCTTCCAAGCTGCCTAGTGGTCCAGAGAGCCACTCTGAATCTCAAAGCTTAAACAAGACAAGCTTTGTCCCCACTTAACAAGTGACCTATGAGTCCTCTCTATTGCATCCTATTGATGGTTTCTGACAAATCCCCCAGTATCGGTTTGTGTAAGTAAGTTTGAAGTGCCCTTTCCATTAACAGAGGAGCTCTGCTATTAACTAATTACACTTTGGCTTTTCCTGCGTTAGCTGCTGCGCCAGGGAGAGGAGGCTGAGTATGAGGAGGCCTGCGGCATGGAGGGAAGGCTTGTGGGGACTGGGATGGGCGGGGAGCTGCTGTGGACATAGGGTTGTTGTTTTCTCTCTTGTTTTTTCTCCAAATCCAGTTAATTGGAGAGAGGACTGCTGAAAAGAGGGCTCATGAAGAAGCTGCTCCCAGTTTCCCACACGAATGTTTTCAAAGGATTTGGGCACCTCAGATTTTTTTCAGACAAATACTGATTTTTTTTTTTTTTAATTCAGTGAACTGCTCAAAGTCACTCAGCAAATACATAGTTTGATTATGGTAGGGTCCTACTGAGGAAGGCTCTGGTCTCACAAACTAGAGCCCCCACTTCTGGTGCCAACCCAATTGCTGTCATATCTACAGGGTCAGTGCCAGGCCACACTGGGAAGCAGTGGTCTCCCCACTCCCACCTTCTGCTGTACCTTCCTCTGAGTTGATCAGAAAAAAAATAAAATCCTTGGTTTTGGAATGGGTCAGCTGTGAGTTCAAATCCCAGCTCTACTGCTGAGGCAAGTTATACAGCCTCTCTGAGTCTTAGCTTCCTTACGTGTAAAGTGAGAAGATCCATCTCAAGGAGCTACCACAAGCAGTAACTAAGAAAAAGGGTGACTCAAAGAAGATACTGTAAATGTTAGCAAGTGGGAGTTTCTTACTCCCTCCCCTTCCCTGAGACCTCTACCATTTCTTTTTTTTAATACTTTTTTAAAAGATCTTATTTATTTCTCTTTAGAGCAAGGAGAAGAGAGGGAAAAAGAGAGGGAAACATCAATGTGTGAGATAAATATAGATCCGTTGCCTCTCACACGCCCCCATCTGGGGACCTGGCCCTGCAACCCAGGCATGTGCCCTAACAGAGAATTGAACTGGTGACTTTTCAGTTTGTGGTTTGATGCCAAAACCACTGAGCTACACCAGTCCAGGTCCACTACCATTTCTGTAGGCGTTGATGTCACCTAACCAAAAATGTCCTTAAGGTATGATCCTCTTTGGGATATTGTCCTTTAAATGTGATGCATTGTGTAGCATTGCTGTGATGTGATGTGTTGTGAACAGGGAGATGCATGTGTCTCTGTGATACTGATGGGGTGGGCCTAACAGAAACCCACTTAATGGGGTCTGAAGAGCCTCTCGGGGGACATCTCCTCCTGAGAGAAGGAGTCAGAAATCATGAGCTTCATCCAATAGAAAGTCTTCAGCACAGAAAGGGTAGGGTTTTGAGTTGGAATCACTCAAACCTATCTCTATCCCAGCCACAGGGATAGGGGTCTAGGTGCTGGACATAAAAAGTTAGTAAAAACAGAAAGAACTGAGCTCCACCTCCAGTTAGAATGCAAAACTATTACAAGAGATTGTTGCTTCCACCTTAACAATAATAACAAGCCAAATAAGCTACAAAATCACAATCGCAAAGAAGTAAAAATAGACTAAATTTCAAAAAATGATGATTCCTTCCTAGCAAAAAGAAACCGACACTTTCATTTCTGGTGAAGGGGTAGAGAAAGAGGAATCTGCCTTGCATGGGGGTAAGGAGAAGGCTGCCAAATTTTAACAAACTGATAGCAGTGTGTGGGTTACCAGGACAGATTAGGACATGAGGAGGCCCAGCCAAACTGTGAATCTGCACCTATCCACCAACCCACTGCCATAGTTATCATCTAGGCCAGAGGTAGTATGCTGAGGGCTGGAGGTAGGGCAAGAGCACTTGGACAGATTCCCCTGAGGTGCCCAGGGCCTTCTTCAAGTGCAAGGCTGAGCTGGAGGTAGAGCAGGAGATATGAGAGAAATTACCCAGAGGCACTCTTGGCTTCCGCCAAGTACACTGCAGCCATTCTCCAAAAGATGTGGGCAGGACATCTGGAGACAAAGCAAACTCTCAAGATGTAGAAAGCAGAAGGAAAAGTTGAAGAGCAAAGAGAATGCTCTCCAGCATGTGTGTATGAGGGGGAGGGAAGTCGCAGTCAGATTAATTATAAAGCATAAAGAATTTTCTAGAATCTCACCCGTGCTCAGATCTCAAACCCAGGTAAAGGGAATCTTGATTTCTTTTTCCTTCTCAAATTGTTTAAGCCAGTGGCAAAATAAATCTAATTTAAGTTGCAATCAAGCCCATATTCAGCTGAGCTATAGATTGGCTCAATACTCCCACACATGCACTCAGACAAAAAGATGATTCCCCTTTTCTGGACGTGACTGTTATTTACTTAGTCTTTACTGGTATTCTACACAAAATGTTCCCATATATTGAGATATATTAAAGGTTAAAAAAATCAAGAAAATCTTATCCATGGTCAAAAGAGAAAATATTCGATTGAATCAGACCCAGAGATGGCTCGTGTAGGGACTTTAAAGTAACAATAATATATATTTAAATATTTTACAGAATATAGTGGGAAAAAATATGCATGAATGGATTAGTGACTCAAGGAGAGAGAAGAAAACTATAAGACACAAATGAAAACAAGAGAAATGGAAAATATAATATAAAAAAGAAGAATTTATTTAATAGATTTAACACCAAACTAGATACTGCACAGGAGCAGATCAATGAACTTGAAGACAAATCAATAGAAATTACCCAAACAAACAAACAAACAAACAAAAAAGAGTAAACTAAGGAGAAAAAGAAAATACAACTGTAGGATAATGTCAAATGGTCTAGAAAACAATGTAATTGGAGTTCCAGAAAGAAAACAGGAAGATAACAGAAAAAAATATGATCTGCCTTCCTTCCTTCCTTCTTTTATTTCTTCCTGTCTTTCTTTCTGAAGACACAACAGACAAATACTTTCCAAAACTGACCCATAAATCCAAGAAGCTCAGTGAAACTTAGTAGAATAAATAGAAGACCACACCTAGACATGTCACAAGCTGCTAAGACACAAAGATAAAGAGAAAATTTATAAAAATAGCAAGAGGGGAAAAACATTATATACAGGAGACAACAATAAGAATGAGGCCAGAAAACTGGAACAACTTCTTTATACTGCTAAAAAGAAAAAAAAAATTATCTACTTAATGTTTTATATTCTATAAAATAGAGGCGACATACAAACATTTTCAGATAGACAAAAACAGAGAATTTGTCTCTGGAAGACTAGTACTACAAGAAATGTTTCCAGGTGTATATACACATTTAAGATTGTTTGGTCTTCCTGATGAATTGACCCTTTTATAATTAGAAAATGCTGTCTTTATCTCTGGTAGTACGTTTGTCTTCAAGTCCACTTTGTCTGACTTTAATATAGCATACCCACGTTCTTATGCTTAGGGATTACACAGAATATTGTTTTCAACATTTTTCCTTTTAATCTTTCTATGACTTACACTTAAAATATGTTTATTTTTTATTATTATTTTTTATGTTGACACTATTACAAACATCCCTCATTCCCCCCCTGCCACTTTGCTGGCCTCCACCCAGCCCCCGCCCCCACCCCCAGTCTTCACCACATTGTTCTCTGCATCCACGGGTCATGCACATAGGAATATATGTTCTTTGGCTAATCTCTTCCAGTCGCCTCCACCCTCCTCCCTTCTGAGATCTGTCAGTTTGTTCCATGGATCCATGCCTCTGGTTTTATTTTATCAGTTTATTTTGTTCATTAGATTCCACATATGAATGACAGCATACTGTATTTGTCTTTCTCTGACTGGCTTATTTCACTTAGCATAACAATCTCCAGGTCCATCTGTGCTGTTGGAAAGGGTAAGAGTTCCTTCTTTTTTATAGTCATGTAGTATTCCATTGCATAAATGTATCACAGCTTTTTTTATCTACTCATCTACTGATGGCACTTGGGCTGTTTCCAGATCTTGGCTATTGTAAATAATGCTTTTAAATAATATATACATAAATTTTACTTTTTAAATCCAGTCAGTCTGACAATTTCTGCCTTACCATCGGTATTTTTTATCTATTTGCATTTAATATAATTAAGTCTATGTTGGGTTTAAATGTAAATTTTTGCATTTTTTCATCTCTTCTTTGCTCCTTTTTTTTCTGTATTCTTTCAGATGCTTCAAGTAGCCTTTGGTATTCTGTTTTGTCTTCTCTATTGATGTTGTAGCTACACTTCTTGTGTTACTTTTAAAGCATTTGTTCTCTAGAAATTAAATCATGTTATCTTTAAATGACCAAAATCTACCTTCAAATATGTTCATATTATTTTACAAACAATGTAAGAACCCTATAGCAATGATTTTATATACCTGCCTTTTGCCCTTTGTGCTCTTGTTTTCATACACTTTACTTCTATTTATACTATAAACACAGTAATATATTATTATTTTAGTTATAAAAAGTCAGCAGTTTTTATGGTAATACGTGAATATATGAAAAATTCCAGCCATTGTTAATATGACAAGAAGGGTTTGCACAACATCAATGTAACCTGGCAGCCGAGGAGAGTAGACCAGAATGTGCATGTGTGAACAATGACGACTTCACTGTACTAGGCAATGGGGGCAGTAGATGCTGTTGAATGAGCCATCACATTCAAAATGACTGAGCAAATCTGCATCAAATTTTGCATTAAGCTTGCATTAAGCTTGAACATTCCTTTGCAGAAACCATTTGGATGGTCCAGAAGGCCACAGTTATAGGCAATTGGTGACTGGCAACTTCATCGCGACAACACATCCACTCACGCACCATGTTTCATGCAGAATTTCTTGGTGAAACATCAAATCACCCAGGTGATTCAGCCCCTCTACAGCCCAGATTTGGTGCCCTGTGACTTCTGGCTTTTCCCAAAATTAAAATAACCTTTGAAAGGGAACAGATTTCAGACTGTCGATGAGATTCAGAAAAATACGACAAGGCAGCTGATGACGATTGGGACAACTATGTGAGGTCCTGAGGTACCTACTTTGAGGAGTCATTGTCCTATGCATAATATTTCTTATATCCTGTCTCTTCTTCAATAAATGCATCTCTTTTTCATATTGCATGGATGGATACTTTCTGAACAGACCTGTACACTCATAAGTGTTACCAAGTTCACAAAGCAGACATTGACAGAACTAAAGAGAAATCTACATCCATACTTTTATATTTTAACACTTTTCTCTCAGCAACTGATATAACTAACAGATATAAAAAATCTATAAGGCTATAAGAGTTGAGTATCATTCTTAAGAAGCTTGACATACTTGACATTTACAAAATACTACTCCCCAACCTGCAAATACTCATTAATTTCAAATGTACCTAAAATACTCACCATAAGAGATCACTTGCTGAGCCATAGAATAAATCTGAAAAAATTGCCAAGGCTCAAAATCATACAGAAGTATTAAAATAATATTATCTGATCACAATAGAATTAAGTTAGATATCAATTACCAAAAAAAAAAAGATACCTAGAAAATAACTCATAAGTCAAAGGAGAAATTAGAAAATATCTCTAACTGAATAATAAAGAAAATTTAACATAACAAAATTTATAAGATACAGATAAAGCTGAATTTAGAGAAAAATTTAGAGCTTTCAGTGCCTATTGTACTTATATCCACCCTCACCACGTCTATTCAGTATTGTACTAGAAGTCCTAGCTAGCACATTATGGCAAGAAAAAGAAACAAAAACATAAATATTGGAAAAAAGTAAAACCATATTTATTTGCAGACAATTTGATTGCATAGGTAGAAAATCCTATGGATTTCACAAACAAAGCAGTAGAACTAATGCATGACT